>NC_069437.1:38725437-38752711 GCF_026875155.1 Cherax quadricarinatus | reverse complement strand
CTTTCATAGAAAACCGGAAGTTTCTACAACAGATGGGAACAAAAAAAGTCGGGCTGAATTGTACCCCCTTGATATGGCCATGTAGTCAAAAAACTGAAGGCTGAGATGATGTCCTGGTAGTCAAAAAAGGGGGGTGTAGTGTTTCCCGGGGAGACATAAATTTAAAAGCGGAGGTGCTCCCCGGGGCGAAGGGGTGAAGCGGAGGTGCTGTCCTGGAGACGAATGGTAAGCTGGAATCGTCCGGGAGACAGTAAGGGGGGAAGCTGGAGATGCTGCCCGGGGGGAGACGTAAGGGAAGCTGGAGATTTTGCCCCAGGTATTTGGGAATTATATGCGGGAAGGAATACATTAAATACCTCATGGGGGACAGGAGCCTAGTGGGGAAAACAAGTGTATCAAAGATAAGAAAAAAACCCAATATTGCAAACTAAAATACCACAGGAAATAGCAACAAGGGGCCCTCCACACAATGTGAGGATATTTTACCAAAACAACTGTGGGAGCTCCATTGTTTTGCGGGAGGAAGAAGTAAACGGGAAAAATGCCCAACAGGGAAAAAGTCACAAAAACCCAAGGCAAAGGGAAAAACCAACCCTGTCACATCTATGCACTCGTATCTGTGGCAGGGGAAATCGGAAAAAACTGTGGGACGTGCAACTATACCCCCAAAAAAATCCCATACCCATATGACAACAGGAAAATGAAAACTCCCTTCCTGTAAGCTTTTTCACCCTGAATGTGTACCTCTTCAGTAAGAAAGACTGTGCTATAATTTAAAAATTTGCCAGAACCCATCAAAAGGGGGACAAAAAAATACAAAACCCGGCCATGGGAAAACCTGGGACCACACCATCAAAAAAGGAGGGGTTTTTTTAGTGCCAGGAAAAAAAAAACTGGCAGGAAATGGCAAAAATCGTACACCAAACCCAGTCATTCGGGGTGGAATCACGTCGATGGCCTCCACCCCAAAACCCAACAATACAATACTAATCCCGGGAAAAAAAATCCCCCCCCAGTACCAAAAATACCCCCACCCGATAACTTTCTTCTTTGCAAATATACAGGGCTAAAGCCACAACAAACAACAAATACCTTTTATCCGTGGCTGCTTGCGAGGCAAAAAAAGGCAATGTTCCGGCTTTCAGAGACCCACAAAGGATCACTTGGACAATGAAATATGGATCCCAGGGTTTCAACCTAAACAGATTGACAGAGTGAACAGGGAAAAGGGGGGGGGGTTGGCCTGTACATTGCAGAGTACTTTTTTGCACAGAATGCTAATGCCTCAAAAGAGTAGTGGAATTTCAACAGAAAAAGGGCGAGAACCAAACCCAGTCATTTGTGGTAGTCTACAAGCCCCCGGGTGCAACACCCAGCAAATTTCCGGAACCCCCGGGTTAAAAAAATTTCCTGTCTGGGAAAAACCTTTCCCCTCCTGCACCAAACATCTTGCTCCTGGGGGGTTTTTAACTTAAGGGACCTAAAATGGAGGAATTTTAGCAAATAATATTTTGCAGTAATAAAAACCAGAGGGGGCTCTGAGAAAATCACCTCACGCGAGCTTTTAAAATTTTGCACAAAATTCAATTTAAACCCGCAAATAATAGACCTACTAACTGGAGAATCACTAGACCTCATCTTCACTACAAAGAGATCTATAAAAAATTTTTACCAAAAAAACAATATACTCAGACCCAAAACAAAATTGAGGTTCGTAGTATGCGGGGGAGCCCCAGACGAAAAAAGGGAAATTAGTCCGGGGAGATTCACCAAATTCAACTCAATAACAAAAAATAAATGGGCCCAAAAGAAAACCGCCTAACCGTTAAAAGCGGGGAAGTATACAAAAGCACACAGACCCCAATTTTATGCCTAGACAGATTAACTGGGTGGCACTCGTGTAGCCAAGGCTTATTCCTCTAAGAAAAAGGAGGAGAGATGTAAAACAGAAAGGCAGGCGCTCCTTACAGGCGACGGAAAAGAATAACAGAGGGGCTAAAAGAGGTCAATATATTGAAATCGTAGGAGCACGGGTCAAAAATAAAACATTAAATTTAAAAGCTAAAAGAATCCTTTAGGGTCAGGAATCGCGGGAAGAATAAAAGCCAAAAAATTCCCCCAAAAAAACCCAAAGTATTTTTTCCCATCCCCAAATAAAAACGAGAAAAAAGGGTCAGATTGGGCCCCTACTTAAAAAAAAAGATGGGTCCTACACGGATGACAGAAAGGGAAAATGAGTGAACTACTCAATCCCATAGACTAGTTTTTAGCAAGCGCAACCAGACTGAGGGGTCGAAAAATAAAATGAATTTTTTATGAGAGAGCAAAAAAAATTTTTGATGAAAAACAAGCCTACCGAGTTATTTGACGCCAAATGACTTCGAACAGGCGATAAATGACATCCCCATGCACTCCCCCCGGGGCAGATCATGGAACCTGGGGTTCATCAGAACTGCAAGAAGCCCCTATCACGAGCCTTTTCATCCTTGGAGAGGGAGCATGGACACGGGGGCGTCCCACTTTACTAAAAAAAACAGACAAGCCCCCCCCACAAAGGGGGGGAGTAAAGCAACGCAAAGAATACAGCCAATAGCACTAAATCCATACATAAAAAAACTTTGAAAGGGGCCTAAAAACAAGTCCCCCCATCTAAAACCCTCAGTTACAAACCCAGGGCAACATGGGTTTTGAACAGGGTTTCTCTTGTCTGTCTAACATTGGATCACTACGACAAGGTCCTAAATGCACTAGAAGACAAAAGAAAACAGATGTAATATATACAGACTTTGAAAAGCCTTCGACAAGTGTGACCCTGGCGAATCCCCTGGTGTTTAAAAGGAATAACAGGAAAAGTCGGGGCGAGGGGGTCTATAATTCCCCACTAAAAGAAAAAAAAGAGAGTAGTCGTCAACAGTAAAGTCCCCAGGGAGCTACGGTGAAAAGCTTGTTCCCCCCGGCACAGTACTCGCTCCCATCTTGTTCCTATCCTCATATCCGACTAGAAAGGATTCACCACAGCACCGTGTCTTCCTTTGCAGATGACACCCGAATCTGATGACGTGTCTTCCCTTTAGACACTGCCCCAAACTCAGGGGGACATCAACCAAATCTTTCAGTGGGCTGCAGAAAAAAAAATGAAGTTCAAAGATGAGAAATTTCAATTACTCAGATATGGTAAACATGAGGAAATTAATCTTCATCAGAGTACAAAACAAATTCTGGCCACAAAATAGAGCGAAACACCAACGTCAAAGACCTGGGGAGTGATCATGTCGGAGGATCTCACCTTCAAGGACCATAACATTGTATCAATCGCATCTGCTAGAAAAATGACAGGATGGATAATGAGAACCTTCAAAACTAGGGAGGCCAAGCCCATGATGACACTCTTCAGGTCACTTGTTCTATCTAGGCTGGAATATTGCTGAACACTAACAGCACCTTTCAAGGCAGGTGAAATTGCCGACCTAGAAAATGTACAGAGAACTTTCACGGCGAGCATAACGGAGATAAAACACCTCAATTATTGGGAGCGCTTGAGGTTCCTAAACCTGTATTCCCTGGAACCCAGGAGGGAGAGATACATGATTATATACACCTGGAAAATCCTAGAGGGACTAGTACCGAACTTGCACACGAGAATCACTCACTACGAAAGCAAAAGACTTGGCAGACGATGCACCATCCCCCCAATGAAAAGCAGGGGTGTCACTAGCACGTTAAGAGACCATACAATAAGTGTCAGGGGCCCGAGACTGTTCAACTGCCTCCCAGCACACATAAGGGGGATTACCAACAGACCCCTGGCAGTCTTCAAGCTGGCACTGGACAAGCACCTGAAGTCGGTTCCGGATCAGCCGGGCTGTGGCTTGTACGTTGGTTTGCGTGCAGCCAACAGCAACAGCCTGGTTGATCAGGCTCTGATCCACCAGGAGGCCTGGTCACAGACCGGGCCGCGGGGGCGTTGACCCCCGGAACTCTCTCCAGGTAAACTCCAGGTATAGAGACTTTGCAAAAGCCTTCGACGAGTGTGACCATGGCGTAATAGCGCACAAAATGCGTGCTAAAGGAATAACAGGAAAAGTCGGTCTATAGATCTATAATTTCCTCACTAACAGAACACAGAGAGTAGTCGTCAACAGAGTAAAGTCCGAGGCAGCTACGGTGAAAAGCTCTGTTCCACAAGGCACAGTACTCGCTCCCATCTTGTTACTCATCCTCATATCCGACATAGACAAGGATGTCAGCCACAGCACCATGTCTTCCTTTGCAGATGACACCCAAATCTGCATGACAGTGTCTTCCATTGCAGACACTGCAAGGCTCCAGGCGGACATCAACCGAATCTTTCAGTGGGCTGCAGAAAACAATATGAAGTTCAACGATGAGAAATCTCAATTACTCAGATATGGTAAACACGAGGAAATTAAATCTTCATCAGAGTACAAAACAAATTCTGGCCACAAAATAGAGCGAAACACCAACGTCAAAGACCCTGGGGAGTGATCATGCCGGAGGATCTCACTTCAAGGACCATAACATTGTACATCGCATCTGCTAGAAATGACAGGATGGATAAGAGAACCTTCAAAACTAGGGAGGAGGCCAAGGCCCATGATGAAACTCTTCAGGTCTCTTGTTCTATCTAGGCTTGAATATTACTGCACAACTAACAGCAACCTTTCAGGCAGGAGGTGAAATTTGCTGACCTAGAAAATGTACAAGAACCTTCACGGTGCGCATAACGGAGATAAACACCTCAATTACTTGAAGCGCTTGAGGTTCCCTGAACCTGTATTCCTGGAACGCAGGCGGGAGAGATACATGATTATATACACCTGGAAAATCCTAGAGGGACATACCGAACTTCACACGAAAATCACTCCACTACGAAAGCAAAAGACTTGGCAACGATGCAACATCCCCCCAATGAAGAGCAGGATGTCGCCACTAGCACGTTAAAGACCATACAATAAGTGGTCCAGGGGCCCAAGACTGTTCAACTGCCTCCCTGCATACCATAAGGGGATTACCAACAGACCTCTGGCAGTCCTTCCAAGCTTCGCACTGACAAGCACCTAAAGTCGTTCCTGACCAGCCGGGCAGTGCTCGTACATTGGTTTTGCATGCAGCCAGCGCAACAGCCTGTTGATCAGCTCAAATCACAGGAGGACCTTGGTCACAGAGACCGGGCCGCGGGGCGGTTGACCCCCAAACTCTCTCCAGGTAAACTCCAGTAAATATATGTGAGTAGCTACAGTAGTGCCCACAAATCAAACATTATCAATGCTCATTTAGGATTTCACTAGTTAGTTTCCATGGTGTTTGTTATAGACCCACCAATATTCTATGTCTGCATTAAAATCTCCACAAGAATGATGGTAGGTTTTTCACTATTGATGCATCCCTGGCAAAGCATCAGGTCGAAGCTGGTTCGCTGGGGCATAGAGATTAAAAATGTTTATTGGAAAAATCGCCTGCATATACTTTGACACATGATACAGGCAAGTTAACTCGACTCTGCAAGGATAGGAGTGAATGTGCAAGCTCTTCTGACATACATCACACTACAGTTGGTTGATAGCCTTAGGTTATAAGCTGCATATCCTGGCAATTTTGGTGGAGGTGCTTCCATCTTCAATCTACATTCCTGCAAACAATGACATCAATATTTTTGTTTGCACAATATGATGTAAGTCAGGCAACCGCTTCCTGATGGAAGCAATGTTCCATGAAAAGATTTTGTATGTAATCCATTGTAGTGAGTTAATACAATCTCTTGCTCATAAATGGTAAAACTATTTTGCTTCAGGACCTTATTTTTAATCATTTTTCGAGCATCCTTTACAGCAGTTAAAAGGCAAGTTTTGAAGGCCAAGAGTTATGGGCTTCTTTCCTCACAAATGCTGGAGCTGAACGGAATTGCTGCCACTTTTGACATCATCACCATGCTCCAAGATCACATCCTGATTACATATATTTATTAAGCTTGTCAGATCTTTCAGATGCTCCAATTTTTTTCTGGAAATTTTTATAATATGGGGAAGGTCAGGCGAATTCCAATGCCTCTCCGAGGAATGGCACTTCCGGATTAGTGCTATCTTTAACTCCTATCACCTTAACTGGTACAATGGTTACATGAAGGATATTGTTAGCCGTCTGGATGACATCATGAGAGTAATGGGAGCAATCCTAATTATCTGTCTCAGTGCTGAGGCAACGATGTTGGCAGACGTAGGAGTGAGGGACCTGATTAGCAGGTATAGGTCACAATAGAGATAATTAGGAGGAAGGGGGGAAACCTGTCCATATGTGGCATTTTGCCAAGGAGAGGAGTTGGAAATGAATGGTTGTCCAAGCAATTGGTGTCAATTGCTGGCTAGACACATACTGTAATGAAATGCGGTAACATTCATTGACAACTGGGACCTCTTCTATGGCAGAAATGACATGTAATGCCAGGGCATGGGGTTCACTTATCTAGGTGTGGGGTGGAGCAACGCCAACGCAAGTGAGGGAGCTGTTAAGGTCTTTAAAACTAGAATAGTTAGTGGTATAGGTTTTTGTTGCGGGAAAACTGTGAAGTCTCAGGGTAGTAATATTAGTACATAGGAGAACAAGTAATAGCAAAATGAGGTGGGATATTGGAAGCCCAGTGGCACTAATTGACAAGGACAGTAATAGTTTAGTGGAATAACAGAAAGGAGCAGGAAGGGTAACGAAGAGGGAGGGTCTATTAAGTATTTATTACACAAATAGTCGCAGTGCATGGAATAAGAAATGGACCGAGCTGAGACTAGTTGCTAGAGCAGTTAACAAGATTATTTGCCAATACTGAGACGTGGTTTTAATTCAAAAAGTCGGACATGCCTGGCAGAATGTCACATCAGGGCTTTAAATTTGTTCCAAGTAGATAGAAGTATCGGGGAAGGGGATGGGATGGCATTGTATTGTTCCGAGATCGCTTTGAAACAGTTGCATAAAAACGGTATTAAGTCTGAAGTAACACATACAGAGTCTGTTGATAGAATTTTCAGAGGGGCATGAAAAATTAACTTAGGCTGATATACCGTCCCCCAAATTTAGAATAGGACCAGGGAGACTACTATGGGAAAATTGTTAGGGCCACAAGGCACGATAATGTAGTAATTCTAGAGACTTTAACTTTAGTCATATTGATTGGAATTTCTTTGACTGGGAATTTAGAATCATACGACCTTCTTAGAAGTATCAGGGATTGTTTTTGAAGCGATTTGTGACAGCACCTACAAGGGGTAATAACCTTCTTGACTTAGTTTCTGGCAACAATGAATCCCTTGTAATACTTTAGAAGTTTCAGAGGAACAGGGTGCTAGCGACCACAAATCAATTACATTTGAGAATTGAAATGGAAGTATATATAGGGATAACTCAGTAACAGGTCCAGATTTTCGCTTAGCAGATTACGATGGGCTTAGAGAACACTTATCATCTGTTGACTGTGTAACGAAGAGAGCTATCAATATGACAGTTTTCAGAACACAATACATGCTGCTTCAAAAAGAACGTTATATCCCTTATAAAAAAAATTAGATAAATAGAAATGACCCAAAATGGATGAATAATAGGCTAAATATCTACTAGGGCAATAAGAAGGAATTATAGGCTTAATCAAAAGAGGCGAGGGTCATCTTATGAATCAGTATATTGACATTAAGGGGGGGGAACCAATTAAAAGGGGATAAGAAAAGCTAAAAGGGACTATGAAATTAAAGTAGCTAAGGGATTCTAAAACTAACCCAAAAAGTTTTTTCCAGTATATAGAACAAAAGTCAGAGATCAGAATAGTCCTCCCTTAAAAATAATATGGCATCTTAGCTGGACAAAGAGAATGAAATGGCTCGATTTTAAATAATTATTTTCTCTCGGTTTTTCACAAGAGGACACTATAATATTCCTGGTAATTAATTTTTATAGAGGCCAGAAGAAGAATAATTTATGTAACATCACAGTCACTAGTGAAATGGTTGTGTAGCAGATAGACCAACTGAAGCAAAATAAGTCACTGGGTCCTGGATGAGGTTTTTTCAAGTGGTCTAATGGAATGCAAAATGGAAGTCTGTGAACCATTAACTCAATATTTTTCATTTATCTCTTCAAACAGTGTATTCTGATATGTGGAAGATGCTAATGTAATTTCCTATTTTTAAAACAGGGGACAATCGTTACCGTCAAATTACCGCCCAATAAGCCTGAACTCACTTGTAGGCAAATTACTAGAGTCAATTATAGCACAGATTTAAGAATCCATCTAATAAGCATAGCTTGATTCAAGATACTCAACAAGGATTCACAAGAGGCCGGTCTTGTCTAACGTAATTTATTTAACTTTCTTCAGTAAAACTTTGAGCAGTTGACCACGATAAAGAATTTGATATTATTTACTTAGATTTTAGTAAGGCATTTGATAGAGTTTTCCGCACCAAAGACTTGTTGAATAGAAAGTAGCAGCTCATGGCATTGGGGGAAGATGCTCTCGTGGATCGAATCATTGCTTCACAGACAGGAAGCAGAGAGTGTCATAAATGGGGTTAAATCCGAGTGGGGATCAGTAACAAGTGGCGTTCCACAGTGATATCCTTGGGCCCGTGTTTAGTTTAATAATATATATCAAAATGAACTTGATAAGGAATTACTAGTGATATGAGCAAATCGCCGATGACGACAAAGATAGGTAGGATAATTAATTCAAACGTAGATGTTAGGAACATCAGGAGGATTATAGTACAAACTCCTAACCTTGGTCCAGAAAAGTGCAGATGCATTTCAATGTAGATAAATGCAAGTTCTGAAGCTCGGGAGTGTCCAAAACCCTAGCACTTGTAAGTTAAAATAATGTGCAACTTACCATACCAGATTGCGAAAAAGGACTTGGGGGTTATGATAAGAGCAACCTTAAACGCAAGACAGCAATGCCTAACGAATGTAATAAGGCAAATAGATTACTGGATTTAAAATCAAGAAGTGTAAGCCAACAAAGTCCAAGTCATACTGCAGCTAATACATCATAAGTAAGGCCTCACCTAGATTATGCAGCTCAGTTCTGGTCTCCAATTACAGAATGGAACATAAATTCGTTAGAAAACATTCAGCGTAGGATGACTAAATTAATACATAGCATTAGAAAAATCTTCCTCTATGAAGACGAGATTGAAGACTCTTAAGTTCACATTCACTTTTAGACGAAGAATAGGGGGGAGACCTGATCGAAGTGTATAAAGTGGAAGATAGGTACTAATAAAGGGGATATTAACAAGGTCTGAGGATATCTCTTCCAAGAGAGAACCCGCCAGTAATGGATTTAAATAGATAAGTTTAGATTTAGAAAGGACATAGGAAGTATTGGTTTGAAATAGGGTAGTTGATGAGTGGAACAGTCACCTAGTTGGGTTATTGAGGCCTGGGACTTTGGGTAGTTTCAAATTAGGTTGGATAAGTACATGAGTAGGAGGGATTGGATTTGAATGGCGGACTTTGCACAAACGGAGCTTGTTCACTTGGGTGGCATTGAAAGTTGGGTGGTCAAATGTTTGTTAGTGGGATGAATTGTAAAGGACCTGCCTAGTATGGGCCAACAGGCCTGCTGCAGTGTTCCTCCTTTCTTATGTTTCTTATTAGTGTTCTCTGTTTCATCATTCATTGCAGGTAGGTCCTGTGCATCTGACTCATCTCCAATTTCCAGGGGGTTACCTTGTGGTGTCCGTCTGATTGTTGTAGTTGTGTGTATTGGGAGAAATGACAAACTCATCCCCATATTCAGGTGGCTAGCCATAGTTTCTGTAGTGGCAGACAGTAGTATCCACATGTGCTAGCCAGGATGGCTAACTCCTCCTACAGCTGTGTGTGTGATGGCATTCTGGTCTCACCAGAATTCCTTAGCAGTGAGGTGGGGTTCTTGCAAACACTTTGCAGATTTTTCACGTCTCAGATCTGGCTGTGTAGACTGGAAGGCCTTCACCTCAGTTTACCATTAAAGGACTGTTATCAGGTTTACCTCGAAGGTTGTTTGGGTTCTGACTGCAGTCCTTGTGGGAAACTGTAACCCCAACTTCTTTACAGTTAATACACTTAAATTTTTGGCTGTCAGGACCTACTGTGCATTCTCTAGTGGAATGTTTCCCAGCACACTTACCACACCAAGAATGTATATTCCACAGGCTATACTGCAACATGGCCATAGTGCTGGCATTTGTAACACCTACGTTTAGGGGGTAGGTGCACAGAGGCTGCAAGAAGTCTTTCTTCAAAGGAAGAATGTGTTAAGCTGAACTTCCCTGACAACACCCCGCTGCCTGCTAAGTGTGCATGGCTAATGGAAGCTGTAAACAAGCATCCTAACTCAAGGATCCAATTTAGGAAAAACACACACAACTTTGTGTTTTGTGGAACAGAATGCAGAACTGATCAATGTACTACTTAGTACACCTTATGGGGTCTTAAGCTGCTCCGACCTCCATCAGACACTCACCACTTTAAAAAATGGGTCAGTATCATAATCTTTGGATACCCTCTCTACATGGACCCATCCCATCTGACTCTCAGTGAGCACATCATCAAGCCTAAAAGACTTAAAGGAAAATCCCAAATTATTGCCAGTTGGGTGGGTCCTGTGCCCCTCCCCCCAAGGCTGGACGATGAAAGAAAAGGAACAAAAGTTCCAGTGGCTAACGCGACAGTAAGTAAGCAAGTAAGTTTATTCAGGTATACACAAATACAGTTACATACATTATCATACGACCTTAGTGCAATTACAATTGAGAGTCTTGTGCCTTTTTTATATCATTAGATTAAACTCATTTGTACTATAGCTCATTCTAGCTCAATACACAGTCAGTACCAAATTCATTATATTAGACCATAGTGTAATTACTAGTGAGAGTCTGGTGCTATTTTTAATTTGTGTTTTTATATTATTAGATTAAACCTAGTTGTACTATAGCTCATTCTAGCTCACTACATAGACTATACCAAAGTCATTACATTAGACCTTAGTGCAATTACAAGCGAGAGTCTTTTGCTATTTTTAATTTGTAATTGTTTTTGTATATTATTAGTTTATAACCTATTGGAACTTTAGCTCTTTCCAGCACATCACATGACAACACAACGCCATTATGTGTATTAGTGAACTATACTCTACATACAAAATCATAGCTATATACTTGTCCAAACTTCCCACCAATACAGAATATCAGTACTAAAACTTCAACACAACTCATGATATTAATAACCATAAATTAAACCTAGAAGATATTGATCACTTGAGCACCTGAGCTAAACCTACATAATCTGTCACAACAACAAAACCTATTGGAAAGTAACTGCCTTTTACTACACAGCATCACAAGCCAGCACTATCCTAAACAATGCTAACAAGTCTATCAGTACTTAACTAAACAACATTCAGTCCTAAAGCAAACACTATGATGACCTCCTAGCACTCCTTGAATCACTAAAGACAACCCTTCTCCTGCATTTTCTTACTGAGACCTGGCTTAAGAAGGACACAAAGATATCTACCCTCCTACCAGGATACACAGCAATCCATAACTGCAGACCATACCACTTGGTGGTGGGTATTTGCAATCTATTAATCTCTAACCAATTATCTTGTATTCGCAGACCACTTTTTTGTTGCTTTAGTGATGAATATGGAGAATACATTTTAGCAATTTTACTGTAAAAAACCTTAAGAACCCCTATAACAATCGGTGCCAATTTACCGGATACCACCACACAAACATCCCAAATTTAGTGAGAAATTAAAGGCACAAATAACAAACAGACAAATGAAATAAGTAAACCACCACCTTCTCTTTGCTGGAGCTTCAACATCAACCTGGCTTACATAGATGATCAGCCTGTAACAGATTTCATCAACAAATACCAAACCACTTCTCATACAACAATAACTAAACCAACCAGCTCACTGAAACAAGTGCAACCATAATAGACCACATATGACCAATATACTAGCCCCCCTTAAATCAGGGAAAATCCACAGATTAGCACTACAGACCACTACCCAACTTCCGCCTACAAACATTAGTAAACCAAGAGCCCTTGAATTACAACAAAGTGCATTTAGACTCCATGATGAGGCTCAATAAGGAGTTCACACTGACCTAGAGACTGTTGACTGGCCTACAGAATTCGCCAAGGCCAATGTATTGAGACTGGACAGACATTTTTCTTAACAAATTAACTTTAGACTATACAACAAGACATTGTCCTAAAAAACGAAACAATCACAACAAACGGCTTGGTTCCCATGGGCTAACCAGCACCATTCTGAAATCCATTGACATAGAAACACCAATATGAAAAGCAATATAGAACCGGCTTAATACACAAAGATATTCTTAAACATCTATTCCATCAGTTTCTCACCAAAGTAAATTTTAACAGAAAAGCAAACAATATACTACCCAGTAGATTCACTGACACAAGGAGGAGATATAAAAAGACCTGGAAAACCACTCTCAGATTCTAGGGACCCACAAACTGAAAAAAACAAAATAATTTTCCTAACTAAACCTAATGAACACCACTGCATCCACTGACACAGCTAACAAAATAAACCGACTCTCTCAACCATAGTTTCTATCTAATCTCGAGCCCAATAAAATCACAACTACCAAATGCCCAGTGCCCGGGACTACTCTAAATGGGAATTTCCCAAATTCCTTCTATCTAGCTCCAACTGAGGCCCACAGAAGTCACCGAGATTAAAGTCACTTTAAAAATAAACTCAGGAAATCTGTCTCATGTCCCACGATTTATTGTACAAGGAGCGGCCCATGTCCTCTCGCATGCTATCTCATTACTTTTTTAACAAGTCACTAGAAACTAACCACCTTCCTGAAACTACTCAAGACGCAAGGGTTACACAATACAAAAGGTGTGACCCTACAGATTTAAACAACTATAGCCATTACAAACTTACCATTGCTAACCAAAATCTTTGAGAAACCGGCACAGGAGACTATATTTCATTTATAACGGCACAAAACATACTCAACCCCCGCCAATGGTTTCATGAAAAATAAAAGCACTAAACGATGCAATCATAAAAATGCTAATCCTGCTATACAACAGCATTGGAAAAAATAAGGAATATACACTAGGAACTTTTATTGACCTAAGAAAAGCTTTTTGACACAGTAGACCACGGCCATCCTACTCCACAAACTTGACCATTATGGTCTAAGAGGCCATGCGCTTGCATATTCAAATCTTACCTAACTAATAGGTATCATATGACACCATTAAAGACACAAGCATCACAACCACAGCCACTTGATGCTGGAGTTTCTGCAGGGAAGTGTCCTTGGTCCCCTGCTCTTCTCATATACATCAAGGATCTTCCAAACGTATCTCAACACCTGAACCCATTCTCTTTGCTGACGACATAACTTAATGTCATCTCTCCACCCTAATCTTGCACCCTCATCATCATTGTTAATGCGGAGCTGATCAAAATATCGACTTGATGACAGCCAATAACTTACGCTTAACGTTTAAAAAACCTGCTATATTATGTTTGGTAGCAGAGCAGGAAATGATGCCAACTTAACATTAAGATCGGCACACTCTAATTGCCAGGCATAATGAGGGCAACTTCCTAGGCCTATACCTCGACAACAACCTAACTTTCAGCCACCCATATCCAACACATAACCAAAAAAGTATCCAAAACATTTGGATCCTCTCCAAGAATACGATACAACGTGCCGCAAACTGCCCTTACTCACACTATACCATTCACTTATATATCCATACCTCACCTATGCTATCTGTGCTTGGGGTTCAACTGCAGCAAACACACCTAAAGCCAATAATAACCCAAACAAAAAAGCCGCAGTAAGAATAATCCCACTAAATCCCATCCTGCAACACCCCCCCCCCACTCTTCATAGATCTAAACTTACTCCCCTGTTCAGTACATCCACACTTACTACTGTGCAATCTACATCTACAGGACCTTAAACTCCTATATTAAACCTTGGCCTAAAACGATTTCTTGATAGTTTGTGACAGAACCCACAGTTACAACACCAACACAACATCTCTATGACATTCCGTGTCCGACTAAACCTTTACAAAAATTACAATGTATGTCAAAGCCCCTAAAATCTGGACACCCTACCTGAAAATGCTAAAAACTGGCAGACACATTCATCACCCTACAAAACTACCATCAGAAAACCACTTATCTCCCTGTACACCTGTCCAACTAATAAAACGAATAACCCCACCTGGTGGTTAACACTTACACTCACTCACCATTTGATCATAAACAGAAAAAAAAATTATATATCAATTTAAGCTCAAAATAATTTATTTATTTATTTATTTATCTAGTAATTTGAGCATACATACAGAGGTACAAAAAAATCCAGTAAGAGCAGCATGCCAAAGCCACTTGTATGCAGAGCATTAACGGCTGGCTTACAAATTAACTTAAGATATCTAAGCAATGATATAAATCAGTGAGAAAAACAGATAACAATAAAGCACAATGAGTATTACAAGGCAGGTCATATGGTTGCTTGCATTGGATTTGTACATTGAGTCCGTATGGAGTAGTCTGTTTAGTAGTGTAGTTTAAAAAATAAAAAGTTAGATTGGTTTTAGGTTAACATTTATTGATATAATTGTGAGAAACATTTAAGATATACAATTTATAAGGTTCAGTATCAGTATTTATTTGGTTTTGGGTGATATGTGATCCTTTGAGAAGAGACTTTAATTTATAAACAGTAGTGTTTCTTTTAAATTTACAAGGTAATGGAATTCCAGATTTTAGGGCCTTGTGATACTCCAATACTTGTAAACTATGTACTGTGCCAAAACAAAAAGCATTCACATGTGACACTCACAAACTAGTATTTATCACATTAGCCTAATACAACTTACCTCAAATTTTGTAATATTTTACACTAAGATTTAATCTAAGTCTGCCCGAAATGCTAGCCAATGCAAGGTGTCCTAGTGGACACCTCAGTAATTATTATATTACCTACAATGTAAACCACACAGCATTGAATCCATAATAGAGAAAAACCCTTTGAATTTGAATAAACTTTGATATGTGTAAAGTATCTAGGATTAAACCAAAAAAAGTCAACGACTTATTCCATTGGGGTCCTTTTACCTTATTATAAAGGTGATAATAATTCTATTATTATTCTAATATTAAAGATAACATCTTCTTATCATACTATTAAGACATATCTACAACACGAGTTTCATTAGACTCTACAATACGAGGTTATTACTAGGAATAAGGTGCAATTTACACGTAAAATTACACGTCAGTGGTGACGTGTACTTAGCTCTGTAAGTTCTGTCAGTGTGTTTCTCCGTGACTCTGCACAAGATGTCCCTCTCTTGAGCAACTGACCACAGCTGAAAGAGGAGCGTACGGTAGCTAAGCTTGAGACCGGCGACTGACGGAGGGAAAACAAGAGGATTCGAAGTAATCCTCCTGTTGTAGTCCTCGGTCAAGAGAGGAACTTGGTCAGTGGCGGCCAACATGGAACAAAGCTGAAATCAAGAGTCTGTTGGAGTGGCAGAAACAACGAAATCCAGAAGATTGCTTTGGAGACATCCAACCCATTTTTTATTGGTGTTACCAAATGAATGTGGATTGTCTACTGGGAACTTCACAAGAAGAACGAGCACCAGGGAGCAATGGCAGACGTGAATGAGACATCCCTTGATACCCAATGAAGACCATCAAGAACGGCCACGACAAATTCCACAAATGGAAGGGTAAGAACCATGTTTAGTTTGGAGAGCAGTCAGGGTAGAGTTTATGGGATAGGGCTTTTTGTCTAAGGAACAGCAAGAGGAAGCACAGGGTATGTTTTCCTGGCTGAGATGAGGATATTGTTTAGCCGTCTGGACGACTCATAAAGGTAATGGGAGCAATCCTATATCTGCCTCAGTTGCGGGAGCAACAATGTTGGCAGACTAGAGTGAGGACCTGATTAGCATAAGGTCAGCAATAGAGATAATTGTGAAAGAAGGGTAGGAACCCAACATATGTGTATTTTGCCAAGGAGAGGAGTTGGAAACAAGTGAAAACTTTCTAGGGGTTGATTTACTTTACATACCTCAACAATACATGCATACGAGTAATCTCCTGGAGACCAACAACTAGATTGTTTAACGTTAGTCACCCGTGTAGACATGTGGAGGAAAAAATTAACCACCTCTGGTCACTGCAGGTGGCCCCTCGACCCTCACATAATATCCATATCATCCGAGACCAGTATAAATCGGGTAGCACCCTCAAGTACGGCGCACCTAATTAATTGTGGACTGTATAGATTATATTAGTGTAACTGAAT
Source organism: Cherax quadricarinatus (assembly GCF_026875155.1). Taxonomy (NCBI): domain Eukaryota; kingdom Metazoa; phylum Arthropoda; class Malacostraca; order Decapoda; family Parastacidae; genus Cherax; species Cherax quadricarinatus. The sequence continues at coordinate 38,736,314 of NC_069437.1, read as the reverse complement.
AAAAGGGGGGGGGGGGCAGGTCTCACATGGATATATCCATCAAGGAAAAACACTTGTACATAATCTCACCACTACCAGATATTCCACTGGTTGGTCACTTGATGTAGAGGATCACTCATACCCTATCCATATTACAACATACCTAACTGGCCAGTATCAGTCTGCTATACTCTACAGGGTTACTTACCTAGGGTGATTGATACTCCTTATTCCTCCATTCACCATCTCATTTCGATGTCCTGCTCACCGACACGGTTCTTATTCCAGCAGGACGAGGTATCCGTCGGTTTGTCCAGGTTTAGAAGTCGGACTTCCATAAAGCCTTCACTATCCTCCGGACAGGAACAACTAGGTAAAACATGTGCACACACACTCTCAGAATGCAGTTCCCTATCACTTCCAATTCTGATCTAGGTTATTATCACTGATTTACATTACGAATTTTACAAAGACGGTTAAATGTCCCCAAATTATTAACACATTGGAGGCCACTCCCTTAAGATTGAGACCAATGAGTGATGATAAATCACGGTATTTTCCTCGGGAACACAGTCCATGGCGAAGCGCCAGTCACCACCGTCCCTAACCATTATTCACTAATTTTACCACTTAATTACAAGCGTGCCGTCAATCACGTCCCCTCACTCTATCACCAGGGACAGTCCTACACTTCCTATTATGAATGAGGCCTATATTAATCCTTAGGCCGCCGTGAACACCAATTTCCTGGTTCCATGCTTTCAAAACACTCCCGCCTCTCCCATGCCCCGAGTTGACCTCTACCCCCGCACATCCGCGCATGCGCAAATGGAACTCTTGGTTCTATCCTATTTTCAAATACATTTTTTGGCCTATATCGACACTCGAAGATCCGTAATTAAACACCTATTAGGCACTATAGCTTTGGAAAATTAGAATATTTTCCAGACTGTGGCTGGGCGGAGGTCGTTGCTAGACGACTTACATAATGTGGAGTACAATTTTCCCATCTTCACTGGCCACCTAGCTTGGGAACTCCAACATTGGTATTTACATAATCACCCATTAATTCTTTCCACCGTTAACTCCTCAGGTAGGGCTCCCATCCAAAGCACACTCAAGCCTCCATGCTTCTGGTATTAACAATTTTCCCTCTTATTGTAAGGTGTGACACTAAGTCTATGCTCCTCAGGGTTAATTTGTTGGCATACCTGGAATTATGAGACCTACTAACATAACAAGTCCTCTCTCAGTATCCCAAGTCAGCCCCAGCACATTACTGCATATAGGCACCAACTCCATGGCCATCCATATTTATTGATCCCTCAAAATGGACTAATTACTGTTCCATTCTCTCAGGGGCATAAGCCTATGCTCCCTGGGTTAATTTATTGGGCATACTGGAATTATGAGACGTTAACAATAACAAGTCTTTCTCAGTATCCCAAGTCAGCCCCAGCACCTTACTGCATTATTTCATTAACCCCTTCACATATCCTCATTAGTTCCTCTTCAGTTGACGTCACACCCGGAAATTGCCCACATAAGATTATTTACCCAATTACTTCGCTCAGTGGACCACCTGTGCACTTAAGGTGTTCATTTATAGAGAATAAACTTTGAATTTGAATTTGAATTTGAATTTATCGTCGCCTGAAGCAAGAACAATTTATTATTTAACTGTTTATTAATTATATCATAAAGCAGTCAACAATTTTGGTGTCTTGCTCAGTTCGCAGAGCTGAGCCCTTTAACTGACAATACGCCATCCTATTACCTGGAGTTTACCTGGAGAGAGTTCTGGGGGTCAACGCCCCCTCGACCCGGTCTGTGACCAGGCCTCCTGGTGGATCAGAGCCTGATCAACCAGGCTGTTACTGCTGGCTGCACGCAAACCAATGTACGAGCCACAGCCCGGCTGATCAGGAACCAACTTTAGGTGCTTGTCCAGTGCCAGCTGAGACTGCCAGGGTCTGTTTTGTAATTCCCCTTATGTATGCTGGGAGGCAGTTGAAACATTCTCGGGCCCCTGACCATTTATGTATGGTCCTTAACGTGGCTAGTGACACCCTGCTTTTCATTTGGGGGGATGGTGAAATCGTCTGCCAAGTCCTTTTGCTTTCGTAGTGAGTGATTTTCGTGTGCAAGTTCGGTACTATCCTCTAAGATTTTCCGGGTGTAGATAAACATGTATCCTCCCGCCCTGCATTCTCAGGAATACAGGTTCAGAACCTCAAGCGCTCCCAGTAATTGAGGTGTTTTATCTCCGTTATCGTGCCGAGTAGGTTCTCTGTACATTTTCTAGGTCACAATTTCACCTGCCATGAAAGGTGCTGTTAGTGTGGCAGCATATATTCCAGCCTAGATAGAGAACAAGTGACCTGAAGAGTGTCATCATGGGCTTGGCATCCCTCGTTTTGAAGGTTCTCATTATCCATCCTGTCATTTTTCTAGCAGATGCGATTGATACAATGTTATGGTCCTTGAAGGTGAGATCCTCCGACATAATCACTCCCAGGTCTTTGACGTTGGTGTTTCGCTCTATTTTGTGGCCAGAATTTGTTTTGTACTCTGATGAAGATTTAATTTCCTCGTGTTTGCCATATCTGAGCAGAGTAATTAGTAGATAATTCTGGACGGTCGAGCTTCCACGGAAGTCGCACCCAGTAATGTCCAGATTCAAATTTAACATGCTTCAGGAATTGTTCCTGAGTAAAGGGATCATTTGGACTTTCCTCATTTATATTAATCCCTATGCTGTCCAGCTCCCACAAATTAGACTGGTTCAACATCACCTCATAGAAAAGTACTTGTACTTGTTGACTTGTATGAGTAAGTCCACCGTGACTGTATTCACTACTTCCTCTAGTCATTATTACTAGGCGGTAGTTTTGCATGTATTACATGGCCCGTACCAGTGTTGAGAGTGACGCCGCATGGTTATGGATTTATGCCCTTTATCCTGAATTATTACATCCAGTACCGGCAAGGCTACCTCAGCTAGGCATCATTATTGCCATTAGCTGCAACCTTTACATCAGTCACTGTAGTGTCAGGGTTATTAACATTATCATTATTGTCACCATTATTATAAGAATCACATACAACCCTGCACATAACTGTATGGTGCTTTCCCTTGTTGCATTGATAGCAACTGTTCAATTTGGTATGACAATCCTTTACATTATGATTGTCTAGACATCTGATAAATCTGTCAAGTTCTTTTCATCCTCTTCCAGTTTTTTTTTTTTTTTTTTTTTTGGTTTTTTCTTTAATATCCCATGAATTATAGGCATTACAATTTTTAGTGAAATGAGTAGGCTGGCAGAAGAGGCAGTCTCCCTTTTCCTTGCCTGACCATTTGTTTCTCATTAATTTATTTTGTTATATTCCTGTAACTTTATTTCTCTTATTACCGATATTGATCTTAATATATTGTTATTGCTTTATTTCCTCTTATCTTATTCCTTCAATTACTTTATTTTTATTGCCTTATTATTACTTTACTATTCTTAATTATTCTTTTTAATATTTTATTCAAGAATATTTTTACTTACTGTAAATATTGTTCTTTTTTATTTATTTGTATAATATTCTTATCAGTGCCACCCTGTGGTGTAAGTCCAACCCTGTGGTGAGGTGCCCACATCTTGTGTGGTGCCACCCTTGTGTGGTGCCACCCTTGTGTGGGTGCCCAACCTTTGTGTGTTGGCCACCCCTTGTGTGGTCCCACACCCGGTGTGTGGTGCCACCCTTTTCTTGTTGGTGCCACCTCCCTGGCAGTCTATCAAGCGGCACTGGACAAGCACTGAAGTCGTTCCGAATCACCGGGCTGTGGCTGTACGTTGGGTTTTGCGTGCAGCCAACAGCACAGCCTGGGTTGATAGCAGCTCTGATCCACCAGGAGGCCTGGTCCACATACCGGGCCGCGGGCGTTGACCCCGGAACTCTCATCCAGTAAACTCCAGGTATAGAGACTTCAAAAGCCTCGACGAGTGTGACCATGGGCGTAATAGCGCACAAAATGCGTGCTAAAGGGATAACTGTAAAGTCGGTCTATAGACTATACATTTCCTCACTAACAGAACAACAGAGAGTAGTCCGTCAACAAGTAAAGTCCGAGGCAGCTACGGGAAAAGCTCTGTTCCACAAGGCACAGTACTCGCTCCCATCTTGTAACTTCATCCTCATATCCGACATAGACAAGGATGTCAGCCACAGCAAGCGCACCATTCTTCCTTTCCGATGACACCCAACTCTGCATGACAGTGTCCTTCCATTGCCAGACACTGCAAGGCTCCAGGCGGACATCACCCGAATCTTTCAGTGGGCTGCAGATAACAATATGAAGTTCAACGTGAGACATCTCATTACTCAGATATGGTAAACACGAGGAAATTACATCTTCATCCGAGTACAAAACCAATTCTGGCCACAAAATAGAGCGAAACACCAACGTCAAAGACCCTGGGGAGTGATCATGCCGGAGGATCTCACTTCAAGGACCATAACATTGTACATCGCATCTGCTAGAAATGACAGGATGGATAAGAGAACCTTCAAAACTAGGGAGGAGGCCAAGGCCCATGATGAAACTCTTCAGGTCTCTTGTTCTATCTAGGCTTGAATATTACTGCACAACTAACAGCAACCTTTCAGGCAGGAGGTGAAATTTGCTGACCTAGAAAATGTACAAGAACCTTCACGGTGCGCATAACGGAGATAAACACCTCAATTACTTGAAGCGCTTGAGGTTCCCTGAACCTGTATTCCTGGAACGCAGGCGGGAGAGATACATGATTATATACACCTGGAAAATCCTAGAGGGACATACCGAACTTCACACGAAAATCACTCCACTACGAAAGCAAAAGACTTGGCAACGATGCAACATCCCCCCAATGAAGAGCAGGATGTCGCCACTAGCACGTTAAAGACCATACAATAAGTGGTCCAGGGGCCCAAGACTGTTCAACTGCCTCCCTGCATACCATAAGGGGATTACCAACAGACCTCTGGCAGTCCTTCCAAGCTTCGCACTGACAAGCACCTAAAGTCGTTCCTGACCAGCCGGGCAGTGCTCGTACATTGGTTTTGCATGCAGCCAGCGCAACAGCCTGTTGATCAGCTCAAATCACAGGAGGACCTTGGTCACAGAGACCGGGCCGCGGGGCGGTTGACCCCCAAACTCTCTCCAGGTAAACTCCAGTAAATATATGTGAGTAGCTACAGTAGTGCCCACAAATCAAACATTATCAATGCTCATTTAGGATTTCACTAGTTAGTTTCCATGGTGTTTGTTATAGACCCACCAATATTCTATGTCTGCATTAAAATCTCCACAAGAATGATGGTAGGTTTTTCACTATTGATGCATCCCTGGCAAAGCATCAGGTCGAAGCTGGTTCGCTGGGGCATAGAGATTAAAAATGTTTATTGGAAAAATCGCCTGCATATACTTTGACACATGATACAGGCAAGTTAACTCGACTCTGCAAGGATAGGAGTGAATGTGCAAGCTCTTCTGACATACATCACACTACAGTTGGTTGATAGCCTTAGGTTATAAGCTGCATATCCTGGCAATTTTGGTGGAGGTGCTTCCATCTTCAATCTACATTCCTGCAAACAATGACATCAATATTTTTGTTTGCACAATATGATGTAAGTCAGGCAACCGCTTCCTGATGGAAGCAATGTTCCATGAAAAGATTTTGTATGTAATCCATTGTAGTGAGTTAATACAATCTCTTGCTCATAAATGGTAAAACTATTTTGCTTCAGGACCTTATTTTTAATCATTTTTCGAGCATCCTTTACAGCAGTTAAAAGGCAAGTTTTGAAGGCCAAGAGTTATGGGCTTCTTTCCTCACAAATGCTGGAGCTGAACGGAATTGCTGCCACTTTTGACATCATCACCATGCTCAAGATCATCATCCTGATTACATATATTTATTAAGCTTGTCAGGATCTGTTCAAGATGCTCAATTTTTTTCTGGAAATTTGTTATAATATGGGGAAGGTCAGGCGAATTCCAATGCCTCTCCGAGGAATGGCACTTCCGGATTAGTGCTATCTTTAACTCCTATCACCTTAACTGGTACAATGGTTACATGAAGGATATTGTTAGCCGTCTGGATGACATCATGAGAGTAATGGGAGCAATCCTATTATCTGTCTCAGTGCTGGAGGCAACGATGTTGGCAGACGTAGGAGTGAGGACCTGATTAGCAGGTATAGGTCAGCAATAGAGATAATTAGGAGGAAGGGTGGGAAACCTGTCCATATGTGGCATTTTGCCAAGGAGAGGAGTTGGAAATGAATGGTTGTCCAAGCAATTGGTGTCAATTGCTGGCTAGACACATACTGTAATGAAATGCGGTAACATTCATTGACAACTGGGACCTCTTCTATGGCAGAAATGACATGTAATGCCAGGGCATGGGGTTCACTTATCTAGGTGTGGGGTGGAGCAACGCCAACGCAAGTGAGGGAGCTGTTAAGGTCTTTAAAACTAGAATAGTTAGTGGTATAGGTTTTTGTTGCGGGAAAACTGTGAAGTCTCAGGGTAGTAATATTAGTACATAGGAGAACAAGTAATAGCAAAATGAGGTGGGATATTGGAAGCCCAGTGGCACTAATTGACAAGGACAGTAATAGTTTAGTGGAATAACAGAAAGGAGCAGGAAGGGTAACGAAGAGGGAGGGTCTATTAAGTATTTATTACACAAATAGTCGCAGTGCATGGAATAAGAAATGGACCGAGCTGAGACTAGTTGCTAGAGCAGTTAACAAGATTATTTGCCAATACTGAGACGTGGTTTTAATTCAAAAAGTCGGACATGCCTGGCAGAATGTCACATCAGGGCTTTAAATTTGTTCCAAGTAGATAGAAGTATCGGGGAAGGGGATGGGATGGCATTGTATTGTTCCGAGATCGCTTTGAAACAGTTGCATAAAAACGGTATTAAGTCTGAAGTAACACATACAGAGTCTGTTGATAGAATTTTCAGAGGGGCATGAAAAATTAACTTAGGCTGATATACCGTCCCCCAAATTTAGAATAGGACCAGGGAGACTACTATGGGAAAATTGTTAGGGCCACAAGGCACGATAATGTAGTAATTCTAGAGACTTTAACTTTAGTCATATTGATTGGAATTTCTTTGACTGGGAATTTAGAATCATACGACCTTCTTAGAAGTATCAGGGATTGTTTTTGAAGCGATTTGTGACAGCACCTACAAGGGGTAATAACCTTCTTGACTTAGTTTCTGGCAACAATGAATCCCTTGTAATACTTTAGAAGTTTCAGAGGAACAGGGTGCTAGCGACCACAAATCAATTACATTTGAGAATTGAAATGGAAGTATATATAGGGATAACTCAGTAACAGGTCCAGATTTTCGCTTAGCAGATTACGATGGGCTTAGAGAACACTTATCATCTGTTGACTGTGTAACGAAGAGAGCTATCAATATGACAGTTTTCAGAACACAATACATGCTGCTTCAAAAAGAACGTTATATCCCTTATAAAAAAAATTAGATAAATAGAAATGACCCAAAATGGATGAATAATAGGCTAAATATCTACTAGGGCAATAAGAAGGAATTATAGGCTTAATCAAAAGAGGCGAGGGTCATCTTATGAATCAGTATATTGACATTAAGGGGGGGGAACCAATTAAAAGGGGATAAGAAAAGCTAAAAGGGACTATGAAATTAAAGTAGCTAAGGGATTCTAAAACTAACCCAAAAAGTTTTTTCCAGTATATAGAACAAAAGTCAGAGATCAGAATAGTCCTCCCTTAAAAATAATATGGCATCTTAGCTGGACAAAGAGAATGAAATGGCTCGATTTTAAATAATTATTTTCTCTCGGTTTTTCACAAGAGGACACTATAATATTCCTGGTAATTAATTTTTATAGAGGCCAGAAGAAGAATAATTTATGTAACATCACAGTCACTAGTGAAATGGTTGTGTAGCAGATAGACCAACTGAAGCAAAATAAGTCACTGGGTCCTGGATGAGGTTTTTTCAAGTGGTCTAATGGAATGCAAAATGGAAGTCTGTGAACCATTAACTCAATATTTTTCATTTATCTCTTCAAACAGTGTATTCTGATATGTGGAAGATGCTAATGTAATTTCCTATTTTTAAAACAGGGGACAATCGTTACCGTCAAATTACCGCCCAATAAGCCTGAACTCACTTGTAGGCAAATTACTAGAGTCAATTATAGCACAGATTTAAGAATCCATCTAATAAGCATAGCTTGATTCAAGATACTCAACAAGGATTCACAAGAGGCCGGTCTTGTCTAACGTAATTTATTTAACTTTCTTCAGTAAAACTTTGAGCAGTTGACCACGATAAAGAATTTGATATTATTTACTTAGATTTTAGTAAGGCATTTGATAGAGTTTTCCGCACCAAAGACTTGTTGAATAGAAAGTAGCAGCTCATGGCATTGGGGGAAGATGCTCTCGTGGATCGAATCATTGCTTCACAGACAGGAAGCAGAGAGTGTCATAAATGGGGTTAAATCCGAGTGGGGATCAGTAACAAGTGGCGTTCCACAGTGATATCCTTGGGCCCGTGTTTAGTTTAATAATATATATCAAAATGAACTTGATAAGGAATTACTAGTGATATGAGCAAATCGCCGATGACGACAAAGATAGGTAGGATAATTAATTCAAACGTAGATGTTAGGAACATCAGGAGGATTATAGTACAAACTCCTAACCTTGGTCCAGAAAAGTGCAGATGCATTTCAATGTAGATAAATGCAAGTTCTGAAGCTCGGGAGTGTCCAAAACCCTAGCACTTGTAAGTTAAAATAATGTGCAACTTACCATACCAGATTGCGAAAAAGGACTTGGGGGTTATGATAAGAGCAACCTTAAACGCAAGACAGCAATGCCTAACGAATGTAATAAGGCAAATAGATTACTGGATTTAAAATCAAGAAGTGTAAGCCAACAAAGTCCAAGTCATACTGCAGCTAATACATCATAAGTAAGGCCTCACCTAGATTATGCAGCTCAGTTCTGGTCTCCAATTACAGAATGGAACATAAATTCGTTAGAAAACATTCAGCGTAGGATGACTAAATTAATACATAGCATTAGAAAAATCTTCCTCTAGGGTGTTGTGGTTGTGTGTTTGTGTGTGTGTGGTGGTGTGCAGAACATGCCACATGGGGCTGGAACCTTTAGATCAAAAACTTTTTGCACTCTCTTTACGTCGTTAGGAGTTTTATGCAATGTTGCAAGGCACAGCAATAGTAGGAGGAAAATTCTGTCTGAGGCAAGACAGAAGTGTAAAGCGTCAGTCTTTGTCCCCTAGACTGTGCAGCAGACAAAGAAGTTTTTCACAGGTAGGCGGAATTCCCCAGGGGAAGTAGGTAGTAAGTCCTTACCTTGGGTATGACCTACTTCCACTTGGGAATCCTGTCTACCAGTGGCTGCACGTCCCTCAACTGACGCCAGTACATAATTGACAATCTTACTGCCTTTTGTTTCATATTCTTAAAGACTCGGTGCTCTTCACCAACTCAAAGGATGAGACACATTATGTCTTTGTATTGTTTTGGACAAAGCCACTGGATGGCAAAACTTCTACAAGTAAAGATTCTCAGATGTTGTAAATGTTTCTAATTCTTTATCTGGTCGGTTTTATATACCATTCATATACATCCATGGAGATTAAGTTGTTTTTAAATGTTTTATTGTTTGCTCATGTGATATATAAACCACTTGTTAGTATTAATTAGCAGGGCTTATAACATTTTTGGGGGTTAACATAGTATAAATCAGAGGCCCAGGAGGTTTGCTGAGGTGTTTTGGACACTTAAAGAGGACGGAGCAAAATAGGAGGTGTTGGATGGTATATACATCTGAGGTGGAGGGAAGGAGGTGCAGGGGTCGTCCCAAGAGGGTTGGAGGAAGGAGCCAAAGAAAAATTTTGAGTGCAAAGGGGCTTGGACATCCAACAGGTGTGGTGCATTAGATCGGGGGTGAGTGAAGGCATTTTTTTTGTGACCTGACGTGCTTTTGGGGAGTGTGAACAAGGTAACTTTTATGAAGGGATTTAGGGAAATTTTCGGCCAGACTTGAGCCCTGGAGGTGGGGGAGTATAGTGTTGATGTTGCAGTTTGAAGAGTCATCTGAACTGCAATGTCAGGGCGCTCCCAGCAAGACAATAATTTATGAATGAGGATGAATATGCTTCCTCTTTTTTTTCGGTCCCCAACCTCGGTGGGGGGCTACCGGTGTTTAAAAAAAATAGAAAAATATATATAATATATCCGGGTCAACACAACCAATATGCTCTTGTAATAAATGGTTTTAGAAAAAAGACAGGAAATGAATCAGACCTTGACAAAACTTGGGGATCTTTTTGGGAAAAAAAGTTTTGCCAAAACCCTGGCTTCCTCATCCACTAAGAGAAGGGTGACTAAAATAACTAGGGGGTTTTGGTAAACATCCCAGCTGGGGGTCGGGGTGGGTCGTCCATCAATCTTTAAGATATACCTTTGTCGTTTCCACAATAAAAAAACCCAGGTTTGCATAAGTGTATATTCTTTTAAGGGATTCTTTCCCCAAACACAGCTTACATTTCCCCACCCCCACTAGCCTTTTCCATCCCCTCCACCTTTGTTCGTATCCCCCCCACCCCCAAACAGCTCGATCCCCCACCCAACAAGACCCCACCCCCCACTCAAAACCCCCCACCCCACCGAAACGCCCCCCTACCGTCTCCCCAAACCCACAAGAAAAGTACCGCCACGCAGTAAATTTTGGGCGTCTGCAGCTGTCAGAGTATGCTAGCGGGGATCAATACGCGCCGCATATTACGGCAGGAGCAGCGGCAGGGTCATCAGGCCCC
>NC_069437.1:38678764-38724937 GCF_026875155.1 Cherax quadricarinatus | reverse complement strand
CTCGTTTATCTCTCGAGGCAACAATTCTATCTGCTCGGGGTTCTTACTCTTCTCATTATTGGCTCGCCACATAATGATAGTTACTCGAAGGTTTAATCGTCTGAGCACATTCTATCACCCTTCTGTCTCTACAATTCGACTCGAGAGACATGGCAACTGAACATTTCCCTTGGTTTTTAAACGCTAGACTGCAACTCTAGTTCTCATCCAGACTGGCAACCCTTCCGTTCACATCTTCCACCCTGGACCATACCAGACAACTGAAGTCCCTTAGAGTGTGTCCCTCCTTCAGTTGCAATTGTTCCAGGTATCGATGGATATTTTCAACTGATACTGCCGTCTGGAACCTATATCTTATAGCATCCTTGAAATTACTCCAGTTCTTTACGTTAATAAATTGTGGGAGACTAAATATGGATGCTGTGTTATCTACAATTGCCCTGAATCCCAGTGAAACTTTCAGTTTTTCATCAGATATATTAAACAAAATGGCCTCAATATTTTTAATCCAAGCTTCTACTTTGATATTTCTTTCGATGGGATTCCTCGGCAAATCTTCTACATGAAATTTCGGCAAATTTTCTAAATATGGCCTATCAACAATTACTGTCCCACACATAGAGGTTCCAACACTACTATCTGGAGCTGATGCCCCAGATAAAATCTTTTGCTGAAGCATAGGGTTCGTTGGGACGTTGAGTGGCTTGGTTAGGGAAGGATTGACCTGGGAAGGCTGGAGGCTCAGAAGTTGGGGTTGGGTCGGGAGTCCCGGTATATTAAATAAGGACCCATTCGGGGAAATACTGAATGGTTCCCCAGCTGTAGTTACACGTGTGGGTGTTTGGTTAGTATTTACAGGAACAGCATTGGGCAGGTGAACACCTGACACAGCAGGGGAAGCTATGGTTACTGAGGGGTTAGGTATACTAGTAACTGTAGAACCAGGCGCAGAAGTGGGAACCCTAGAGGCAGCTACCCCAGGGACTTGGGGAGCAGGTACAACAATAGGGGATTGAGGGTTACTCATAACTTGAGCAATAACACTATGAAGCACAGAGTTAAGATAAGGATACATACTATAGTCAGCATTAACTGGGTTATTAAAATATGGAGGTATGGGGTTAGTAGCATCCCGGGTTGGTAAAGTTGATACTCCCGGCTAACAGCAGTGGTAGATGTATTAGATACCACTGGGGCCATAGTATTCGTGGTACTACTGGGGGTCACCGTGGAACCTATATTCGTTCCTGAGCCTTGGACCTGGGGATGGTTTGTCCCTGACATATGTACCCCTGAAGTATTATTTATCACTGAAATCTCATTTCTTGATTATTTATACCCTCACTAACATTAATCACTGAATCTTGCTGTGGATCCTTGTTGCTAGACCCTTCACTTGAGCCTGGTGCGAGATCACTAACATTGTCGTTCGCCTCTGCCATTTTCTCCCGTTCACGAGGAACTTCACCTGTATCTACTGGATGTCTGATTGCACTATTAACGTCTTACTACGCAATTATATATGGTCATCCACCCACCTGACAAACATACGCGTAGGATTGTCTGGTTTATTCTTAAGGTTACGGTCTCAGTGAACGTAAAACAAATGAATAGGCGACCACAAGTAAATTTTTAATATTTGGTTTTGATAGCAAAACGACACAGTCGTAAAGCACGTGAGCCGCGTTTTTTTTTTAAAATGATAAACGCTAAAACGTTCCACATGTGAGAACCTCTACCCCACACTTTCTACCGGAGGTATCCGCGAGTGAGCACATCTCCTGTATATCCCAGTGCTTAACAAGCTAAGGGAAATAGCATTATGAGGTACAAATAAAAATGGGAAACTATGGCTATAGTTTTACTTAATAACATAAAAGAGGCTAGGAATACATACATCTCCTGATGAAATTTAACAATTTAACAATTGACCTATGAGGGACTTTTTACCCGGGGAAGGTTAGGATGTTATCGGTACACGGACTAGTACTCACTCTTAATTCACCGAACCAGCTGGACCCGAGATTCGCAATGCGTGGTCCACTTACACACGCGCGTCCAGAGCTCTCGCTCGAGAATAAATAAAAAAAAAAACCCCTGTCCACAACATCCTTTGCCCCACCTTCCTGGGCTTAATTCGTAGTCAAGTAACCCCCTCCCCAATGTGTATGTACACGTGTTTGCTGACTGACGCCGTGCTTCTGTCGCTGTTAAGACAAAGACCTCAGACGTGGCGTGGCTACAGACGTCTGCCAATGCAAGGTGTGACCATATAATTGTTAAAATTGGTCTCCAGAGACCTCACAAGCCCAGCTGGACCTACATCACAACTGGTTCCCTTTCCCCGTGTCAGCGTGGATGACCACAGCACTGGTTCCCTTCCTAGTGTCAGCGTGGATGACCCATAGCACTGGTTCCCTCGGCCGTGTCAGCGTGGATGACCACAGCACTGGTTCCTTCCCCGTGTCAGCGTGGATGACACGCACTGGTTCCTTCCCGTGTCAGCGTGGATGGACACAGCACTGGTTTCCATTCCCCCGTGTTCAGCGTGGATGGACCACTGCACTGGTATCCCTTTCCTCGTGTTCAGGTAGATGACCACAGCATGGTTCCCTTCCTCGTGTCAGCGTGGTATGCCACAGCATGGACTCCTTCCCTGTCAGCGTGGGATGACACAGCTCTGGTTCCTTCCTCGTGTCAGGTGATGACCACCGACGGGTCCTTCCTCGTGTCAGCGTGGATGACCACAGCACTTGTTCCTTCCTCGTGTCAGCGTGGATGACCACAGCACTGGTTCCTTCCCGTGTCGCGTGGAGGACCCCCCATCTCTTGTTCCTTAGTGTTTCAGTATTTTTTTAGTTTAGGCCTCTCTTAATAGTAGCCTTAATTTAGTGAGGTGCTGAGTACAAGAGACGGAAACTTTAAGACGCCTAGGCGGCTGGTAGTTCGGCCTAGAAAAGATACATCTCTTTGCCGAATAGGTAAATTGGTTCAATATGCAAGAAATTTTCTCTTATACGTGTAAAGATATATTGTTTATTTTTGTTATTGAAAAAAATTAATATTTGTACTAAAGAGCCTCGAAATCTCACCTAACCTTACTATAAAAGCGCAATTTAATTTAGGCGATCAACTATATATATTTTAGATAATGTTAACCATAATTTAATAATAAACAAAACAATGAAAATATATATTTTTCGTTAGGTTCTGATGGTTTTGCGAAATATTGCATACACAAATTTTTGCGTACCTTATTCGGCAAGAATAGTTTGTATTTACGTCAAAATAGCAAAGTTTACGTATTCGGCACGACATATATATATAAATATTTAGATTATTTTATATATATTTATATATATATCTATTTTATATATTTATGATTTTTATTCTTTATATATATATATTCATATATATTTATATATATATTATATATATATTATATTACTCTTCTATTTATATATATATATTTATATTTTATTATATATATATATTTATATATATATATATTTATATATATATAATAAAAGCGAAGGTACTATAGGCATTTTAATATTTATATTTTTAGGTTATGTCCACAGTATCCAGGGTGCACAATAACCGCCTCTCAGCGGATAATTAATCTGTTTTAGCATTTTTGTTTTTTCACTTATGTAGGAAATAAAGCTTCCCTAGATTTTTAACATTGTATAACATACGATGCTCTCCGTGAATTAATAATAATAATATTAATATATAATAATCTTAATATAATAATAATTATAAATATAATAATAATAATTAATAATAATAATAATAAATAATAATTTTTTAGAAGTGTGGTACATTAAAACAAATTTGGATTACAACTTGGCACAATCTTGTATTTTGTTTTTCCGGAGTGGAGAGAGAGAGAGAGTGAGAGAGAGAGTGAGAGAGAGAGGAGAGTGAGAGAGAGAGAGAGAGAGAGGAGAGAGAGTGAGAGAGAGAGAGAGAGAGAGGGAGGGAGGAGTGGTGGCTAAGATTCCTAGCAAACTAATAAGTCCATGGTTGTCTTATTTACTATGGCCAACACCCCTTTACCCATGGCCAAGTCTCCATCGATTCATGTATTCATGGCCTTGTTTCGTGTATCCATGGCTAGTTTCTACTTACAGAGTAAGTTTCCCAATGACACTCTGTGATGAAGTGTCTACATGTACTCCCATGGTAAGTCCATGTAACCATGGCCAAGTTTCCATGTACCATGGCAGGTTTCGCTGTAGCATGGCCAAATTGCTTGCAGCTACGGCCAAGTCTCATGTAGCCATGGCTGCCTCTCATAGACTTTGACTTTGCCTTCATGGCAAGTCTCCATGGCCAAGTTTTCATGTAGCTATGGCCTCTTCTCCAGGTATACCATGGCTTAGTTTACATGTAGCCAGGCCAAGTCTCCATGTGGTTTTGACCATTGTCTCCATATGGCATGGCAAAGCTTTCCTCCTCACCCAACATGTGTCAAGCAAGATTCGTGAGAGTCGTGCCGACATCGGTAGCTCGCCCGGGGCGCAACATGAGCAAGGACCTTTGATCCACACCGCGTCGGGCGGCCTCCTGCTGAGGGCCTGATGACCCTGCCGACTTGCTTCCTGCCGTAACTACTGCGGCGACGTATTGATCTCCGCTAGACATACTCTGACTCTGAGGACGACAACTACTTGGTTGCGGTACTTATTCTTGTGGGTCTTGAGGGGAGACGGTAGGGGGCGATTCGGTGAGTGACGGAGGTTGAGTTGGTAGGGATCTGTGTTGGGGTGGGGGATACGAGCTGTGTTGGGGTGAGGGGGATTACGAACTAAGGTTGGGTGGATGGATATAGGCTATGCTGGGGTGGGGAAAGGTAAGCTGTGATGGGGTACGAATAACATGAAGAAATTATACTTATGCAACACCTGGGAATCTTTATTGTGGACAACGACAAATTGGTAAACTCTTAAAAGATTGATGGGACTGATCACACCGACTCCAGGCTGAGAGACTGTTTCCTCGAAACTCCTTGTTATCTTCAGTATCCTTCTCTGTAGTGGACTGAGGAAGCACTGGTTCGGCGATACGTTTCCACAAAAAGGATACCCAAGTTTTGTGCAATGTCTGATTCATTATCCTGTCTGTTTTCTGAACCAGTATCTTACCGAAGCATATTGGTTGTGTTGACCCGGAGTTATATATATATATTTTCTATTTTTTAACACACCGGTAGCCTCACCGAGGTTGGGGACGAAAAAAGGAGAAGCATATTTCATACACATTCATTCAATTATGTCTTGCTGGAGCGGCCCTGACATTGCAGTTCAGATGACTCTTCATACTGCAACTTCAACACTATACTCACACTCCAGGGCTCAAGTCTGGCCGAAAGATTGTCCCTAAATCCCTTCATAAAGTTTACCTTGTTCACATCCAATAGCACTGTCAGGTCACGAAAAAATGCTTCACTCACCTCGATCTAATGCACTCACACCTGTTGGATGCCAAGCCCTTAGCACTCTAATTTCTTTGGCTCCTTCTCCACCCTTCTTGGGACGACCCCTGCCCCTCCTTCCCTCACACCTCAGATGTATATACCATCAACACTTCTATTTGCTCCGTTCTCGTTAAGTGGTCAAGCACCTCAGCAACCTCCTGGGCCCTTGATTTATACTATGTTAACCCCACAGCTATTGTATAAGCCTGCTAATTATACTAACAAGTGGTTATTATTCACATGAGCAAACAATAAGACATTTAAAAAAAATTAATCCCATGGAAGTAATGATTGGATATAATACCGACCAGATAAAGATTTTGAAACATTTACAAATTGAGAATCTTTATTGTTAGAAGTTTTGCCATCAGTGGCTTTGTCAAACACAATAAAAAGACATTTAAGTGTCCATCCTTTGAGTGGTGAAGAGCACCGAGTCTTTAAGTATATGAAACACGGATGTAAGATTTGTCAATTATGTACTGGGTCAGTTGAGGGACGTGCAGCCACTGGTAGACAGGTTTCCAAGTGGGAATAGGTCATACCCAAGTAAGGACTTACTACCTACCTTCCACTGGGAATTCCGCCTACTGTGACAACTTCTGTGTCTGCTGAACGCTAGTGACACAAGGACTGACGCTTTACACTTCTGTCTTGCCTTCAGTCAGAATTTTTCCTCCTACTTCTGCTGCTAGCCTTGCAACTTGCATAAACTCTAACGAGTACAGAGAGTGCGAAAGATCTTATCTAAAGGTTTCAGCCCATGAGGCATGTTCGCCCACACACACACACACACTCACACACACACACAAACAAACACACACACACACACACATATAACGTGTGGTTCGAATAGCTAAAATGGCAATTAGTAAGAACTTCATTTAAAATTAGTCCTTTTAAAATTTCTCTTATAGGTGTTGTGATATATTTTTACCATTTATGTTAGTGTAAAAATTAATAATTTGTACAAAAGAAACCTCAGAAAATTCCTTACCTTAAAACAAGCGCAATTTAATTTAGCCTAATAAACAAATTTAATCAACAAACACAATGCAATATATTTTTTTCGTTAGGTTCAGAACGATTTGCTGAACATTATAGCAATTCACGAATTTTCGCTTGCCTATTCGGGCAAGAGAGCGTTGCTAATTAAGACAAAATTCACAAGTTTTACCTACAGGGCACGACATTATATATATATATATATATATATATATATATATATATATATATATCTATATATATATATATATATATATTATTTTAAAAATTTTTTAATATTAGATATATATATATATATATATATGTCGTGAAGGAATAGGCAGAATTTGCGATCTTGGCTTAAATAGCACGTTCATCTTGCCATTATAGGACAAGTGAAAATTTGTGTATGCAATAATTTCGCCATAATCTTTCTGATAACCTAAAAAAACCTAAACAGAAAAAAAATATATTTCACGGTGTGTTGTAGTATTAAATTATTTGTAAAACAATCTAATATATTTAGTTGGGTTAGGCTAAAAAACATTTAGTTGTTATATAAGGATAGGTAAGTTTTCTAGATTCTTTTGGTAGCAAAGTTATAAATTTTTACAGCAATCATTAGAATGAAAAAAATATATTCTATTAAAAATGTATAAGAGAAAAACTTTTGAATAAGGACTTATTTTAAAATGAGTTTTGCTAATTGAACTGTTTTACATATTCGGCACGACATATTATATATATATATATTATATATATATATATATTTATATATATATATATATATATATTTATATTCTATATACAAATGCAAAAGTTCTAAATGGGGAGAGAAATAACCATGCCACATATAAATAAATAATGTAGCTTGCAAAAATGATTTAGGTTCTGGTTAGAGTCAATCTAAAACCAAGGACAACAGTGCATTAGTGTCGCATTAAAGCTAACAGAATCTTGGCATCATATCCAGAAGTATAAATATAGAAGGCCTTCAACTCTATTTATCCTTGGTTAGCGCCTCATTTAGACTTCGCTGCTCAGTTTTGGTCACCGTATTACAGAATGGATATAAATGCTCTTGGAAAAACGTTCAAAGGAGGATGACAAAGCTGATCCCATGTATCAGGAAATCTTCCCTATGAGGATAGATGAGGGCCCTGATCAGCACTCTTCCGAAGGCGTAGAATTAGGGGGATATGATCAGGTGTATAAAGGAAAACAGAATAAATAAAAGGGGATGTAATAGTGTGCTGAAAATTTCCAGCCTGACAGGACTCGCAGCAATGGTTTCAAGTTGGAAAAATTCAGATTCGGAAGGATATAGAAAGCACTGGTTTGGTAATAGGAGTTGTGGATGAGTGGAACAACTCCCGAGTACTGTTATTGAAGCTAAAACGTTGTGGTAGGTTTAAAAAATAGGTTAGATAAATAATGAGTGGGGTAGGTGGGTGTGGTTGGGACATAAACTAGCTTGTGCTGCTGGGTCTGGTGTTCCTTCCCTGAGTGGAGGTGAACAGACTGGGTGGGCATTGGGCTAATCGGGGGGGGGGACATGGACCTGCTCCGCATGGGTTAGTAGGCCTGTTGCAGTGTTCCTTCTTTCTCATGCTTTTATATATATATATATATATATATATATTTATTATATATATATATTATATATATATTATATATATATATATATATATATATAACTAATATTACTTAACATATATATATATATATATGCACAAGGTGAATTACCTACAATGTATCATACAGGGGTGGTAGGACCACGCGGTATTACATGTAGGGCCAGTAGACACTTTTGGGGGAGATTCAACTTAACAGGTCGGCCCACACAGGGTGGCACCACACAGGGTTGGTTACCACACACCACACAGGGTGGCACACACACAACAGGGTGAGCAAACACACACACAGGGTGGCACCACACAAAAAGGAGTGGCACCACACAAGGGTGGCACCACACAAGGGTGGCACCACACAAGGGTGGCTCCACACACTGGTGGCACCACAACAGGGTGGCACCCACAAGGGTGGCACCACACAAGGTGGCACCACACAATGGGTGGCACCACACAAGGGGTGGCACCACTCACAGGGTGGCAACCCACACAAGGGTGGGCACACACAAGGGGGGCACACACACAGGGTGGCACCACACACAGGGTGGCACCACACAAGGGTGGCACCACACAAGGGTGGCACCACACAAGGGTGGCACCACACACGGGTGGCCACCACACACAGGGTGGCACAAACAAGAGGGGCCCACACAAGGGTGCATCACACAAGGGTGGCACACACAAGGGTGCACCACACAATGGTGGCACCACACAAGGGTGGCACCACGCAAGGGGGCCACCACACACAAGGGTGGCACCACACACAGGGTGGACCACACAAAGGGGTGGCACCACACACAGGGTGGCACACACAAGGGTGGCCTACACACAGGGTGGCACCACACACAGGGTGCCCACACAAGGGTGGCACCACAACATGTGTGGCACACACAAGGGTGCACACAACACAGGGTGGACCACACACAGGGTGGGACTACACCCAGGGTGGCACACACCAGGGTGGCACCACACAAGGGGTGGCACGCACCACAAGTGTGGCAACCACACAAGGGTGGGCACCACCTCACAGGGTGGCACTACACACAGGGTGGGCACCACACAAGGGTGGCACCACACCAGGGTGGCACCACACACGGGTGGCACCACATGGGTGGCACCACACAAGGGTGGCACCACACATAGGGTGGCCACAAATAAACCCCCCCCCTCACAAGGGTGGCACCACACACATGGGTGGCACACAAAAGGGTGGGCACCACACCACTGGGTGGCCCCCCACAAAGGGTGGCACCACACACAGGGTTGCACCACACAGGGTGGCACCACCACACAGGGTGGCACCACACCAAGGGTGGCACTCACAAGGTGGCACCACACACACAGGTTGGCACCACACAAGGGTGGCACCTCACAAGGGTGGCAACACTCAAGGGTGAGCCACAAAGGGTGGCACCACACAAGGGTGGCAACCACACAAGGGTGGCACACACAAGGGTGGCAACCACACAAGGGTGGCAACACACTAGGGTGGCACCACACACAAGGGTTGGCACACACACAGGGTGGCACCACACAAGGGGGGCACCACTCCAGGGTGGCACCACTCATGGGTGTCACTACACCACAGGGTGGCACCACCACAGGGTGGCAACCACACAAGGGTGGCACCAACAAGTGTGGCACCTCACAAGGGTGGCACCACACACAGGGTTGGCACCACACAAGGGTGGCACTAACACACAGTGGTGGCCCACAAACAGGGTGGCACCACTCAAGGGATGGCACCACCACAAAGTGTGGCACCACACAAAGGGTGTCACACACACAGGGGGGGGGATGGCATAAACACAGGGTGGCACCAACAAGGGTGCACCACCACACAGGGTGGCACCACACAAGGGTGGCACCAAGCAAGGGTGGCACCACACAAGGGTGGCACCACACAAGGGTGGCACCACACACAAGGGTGGCACCACACACAGGGTGGCACCACACAAGGGTGGCACCACACACAGGGTGGCACCACACACAAGGGTGGCACCACACACAGGGTGGCACCACACAAGGGTGGCACCACACACAGGTGGCACAACAAGGTGGCACGACACACTAGGGTGGCACACACACGGTTGGCACCACAACAAAAAAAGGGGTGGCACACACAAGGGTGGCACCACAAGGGTGCTCCACACAAGGGTGGCACACACACAGGCGGTGGGGGGATGGCACCACACACTCAGGGTGGCACCACACACAGGGTGGCACACAAAAAGGGTGGCACCTCACAAGGGTGACTCCACACAGGGTGGCACCACACAAGGGTGGCACCACACAAGGGTGGCACCACACAAGGGTGGCACCACACAAGGGTGGCACCACACAAGGGTGGCACCACACAAGGGTGGCACCACACACACAGGGGTGGCATCAACACACAGGGTTGGCACACACACAGGGTGGCACACACAAGGGTTGCACTACACACAGGGTTTGCACCACAAGGGTGGCACACACACATGTGGCACCACACTCAAGGTGGCCAACACACACAGCGGTGGCACCACACAAGGTGGCACACACACAGGGTGGCACCACACACGGGTGGCACCACACACAGGTGGAACCACACAAGGGTGGCCACTACACACAGGGGGGGGGGGGGGGGGGGGGAGGGGGGGGGGGGGGGGGGGGGGGGCGGGGGGCCGGGGGGGGCGGGGGCGCGGGGGCGGGGGGGCTGGCTACCACACAAGGGTGGAACCACACACAGGGTGGCACCACACACAGGGTGGCACACACAAAGGGTGGCAACCGCACAAGGGTGGCACCCAACACAGGGTGGCCACACACAACCAGTGGTGGCACACACAAGGGTGGCACCACACACAGGGTGGTACCTTCACATGGGTGGCACCACACAAGGGTGGCACCACACCATGGGTGGCTACCACACAGGGTGAACCACACAAGGGTGGCTCCACACACAGGGTGGCACCACACACAGGGTGGCACCACACACAGGGTGGCACCACACAAGGGTGGCACCACACACAGGGTGGCACCACACACAGGGTGGCACCACACAAGGGTGGCACCACACACAGGGTGGTACCACACAAGGGTGGCACCACACAAGGGTGGCACCCTCGCACAAGGGTCCACCACACAAGGGTGGCACCACACAAGGGTGGCACCACACACAGGGTGGCACTACACACAGGGTGGCACTGATAAGAATATTATACAAATAAATAAAAAAGAACAATATTTACAGTAAGTAAAAATATTCTTGAATAAAATATTAAAAAGAATAATTAAGAATAGTAAAGTAATAATAAGGCAATAAAAATAAAGTAATTGAAGGAATAAGATAAGAGAAATAAAGCAATAACAATATATTAAGATCAATATCGGTAATAAGAGAAATAAAGTTACAGGAATATAACAAAATAAATTAATGAGAAACAAATGGTCAGGCAAGGAAAAGAGAGACTGCCTCTTCTGCCAGCCTACTCATTTCACTAAAAATTGTAATGCCTTTAATTCATGGGATATTAAAGTGGAGAGGATGAAAGAACTTGACAGATTTATCAGATGTCTAGACAATCATAATGTAAAGGATTGTCATACCAAATTGAACAGTTGCTATCAATGCAACAAGGGAAAGCACCATACAGTTATGTGCAGGGTTGTAGGTGATTCTTATAATAATGGTGACATTAATGATAATGTTAATAACCCTGATACATGACGGATGTCAAAGGTTGCTGTAATGGCAATAATGATGCCTAGCTGAGGTAGCCTTGCCGGTACTG
Source organism: Cherax quadricarinatus (assembly GCF_026875155.1). NCBI lineage: Eukaryota > Metazoa > Arthropoda > Malacostraca > Decapoda > Parastacidae > Cherax > Cherax quadricarinatus. The sequence goes on along the minus strand of NC_069437.1, from coordinate 38,713,067 downwards.
GATGAATAATTCAGGATAAAAGGATAAAATCCATACATGCGGCGTCACTCTCAACACTGGTTCGGGCATGTAATACATGCAACTACCGCCTAGAATAATGACTAGAGGAAGTTGTGACTCAGTCATGGGGTGTTCTTATCATAAAAAGGTCAACCCAGTACAAGTTACTATTCTATCGAGGATGTGTTGAACCAGTCTAATTTGTGGAGCTGGACAGATAGGGATTAATATAAAGAGGAAGTCCAAATGATCCGTTACTCAGGAAAAATTCTGAAGCATGTTAAATTTGAATCTGGAAATTATGGGTGCGACATTCCGTGGAAGTTCGGACCCGTCCAGGAATTATCTACTAATTACTTGCTCAGATATGCAAACACGTGGAAAATTAAATCTTCTTCAGACGTACAAATAAATTCGGCCACAAAAATAGAGCGAACACAACGTCAAAGACCTGGGAGTGATCATGTCGGAGGATCTCACCTTCAGGACCATACATTGTATCATCGCATCTGCTAGAAAAATGACAGGTTGGATAATGAGAACCTCAAAACGAGGGATGCCAAGCCATGATGACACTCTTCAGGTCACTTGTTTATATAGGCTGGAATATTGCGCACACTAACAGCACCTTTCAGGCTGTTGAAATTGCGGGACAGAAATGTACAGAGACCTTCACGGCAGGCATAACGGAGATAAAAACCTCAATTACTGGAGCGCTGGAGGTTCCTGAACCTGTATTCCAGGATTGCAGGCGTGAGAGATACATGATTTATACACCCGGAAATCTTTAAAGGGACTAGTACGAAACTTGCACACGAAATCACTCCACTACGAAAGCAAAAGACTTGGCCAGCCCGATGCACCATCCCCCCAATGGAAAGCAGGGTGTCATAGCAGTTATAAGAGACCATAATAAGTGTTCAGGGGCCGAGACTGTTCAACTGCCTCCCAGCATACCTAAGGGGAATTACAAACAGACCCCTGCGTCTTCAAGCTGCCATGGACAAGCACTAAGGTGTTATGATCGCGGGCTGTGGCTCGTACATTGGTTGCGTGCATCAGCAGTAATTAGCTGGTTGATCAGGGTGCTCTGTTCCACCAGGAGGCCTGGTCACAGGACCGCGGGAGGCGTGCTCGAGGGGGCGTTGACCCCCAGAACTCTCTCCAGGTTAAAAACTCCAGGTAATAGGGGCGGGGAATTTGGGGGCGTATTGTCCTTTAAAGGCTCAGCTCTGCGAACTGAGCAAGACACCAAAATTGTTGACTGCTTTATGATATAATTAATAAACAGTTAAATAATAAATTGTTCTTGCTTCAGGCGACGATAAATTCAAATTCAAATTCAAATTCAAAGTTTATTCTCTATAAATGAACACCTTAAAAAAAATGCAAGGTGGTCTCTGAGCGAAGTAATTGGGTAAATAATCTTATGTGGGCAATTTCCGGGTGTGACGTCAACTGAAGAGGAACTAATGAGGATATGTGAAAGGGTTAATGAAATAATGCAGTAAGGTGCTGGGGCTGACTTGGGATACTGAGAAAGACTTGTTATTGTTAACGTCTGATAATTCCAGTATGCCCAATAAATTAACCCAGGGAGCATAGGCTTATGCCCCTGAGAGAATGGAACAGTAATTAGTCCATTTTGAGGGATCAATAAATATGGATGGCCATGGAGTTGGTGCCTATATGCAGTAATGTGCTGGGGCTGACTTGGGATACTGAGAGAGACTTGTTATTGTTATAGTCTCATAATTCCAGTATGCCCAGTGTCACACCTTACAATAAGAGGGAAATTGTTAATACCAGAAGCATGGAGGCTTGAGTGTGCTTTGGATGGAGCCCTACCTGAGGAGTTAAAAGGTGGAAAGAATTAATGGGTGATTAGTAAATACCAATGTTGGAGTTCCCAAGCTAGGTGGCCAGTGAAGATGGGAAAATTGTACTCCACATTATGTAAGTCGTCTAGCAACGACCTCCGCCGCACAGTCTGGAAAATATTCTAATTTTCCAAAGCTATAGTGCTAATAGGTGTTTAATGTTTTACTGGAGTTTACCTGGAGGAGTTCGGGGGTCAACGCCCCCGCGGCCCGGTCTGTGACCAGGCCTCCTGGTGGATCAGCGCCTGATCAACCAGGCTGTGCTGCTGGGGGGCGGGCCACGCAAACCAACGTACGAGCCACAGCCCGGGCTGATCAGGAACTGACTTTAGGTGCTTGTCCAGTCCCAGCTTGAAGATTTCCCGGGGTCTTTGATAATCCCCCTTATGGTGTGGGAGGCTTTTTGAACAGTCTCGGGCCCTGACACTTATTGTATGGTCTCTTAACGTGCTAGTGACACCCCTGTTTTTCATTGGGGGATGGTGCATCGTCTCCCAAAGGGCTTTTGCTTTCGTAGTGAGTGATTTTCGTGTGCAAGTTCGGTACTAGTCCCTCTAGGATTTTCCAGGTGTATATAATCATGTATCTCTCCCCCCTGCGTTCCAGGGAATTACAGGTTTTAGTACCTCAAGCGTCCCAGTAATTGAGGTGTTTTTTTCCGTTATGCGCCCCGTGAAAGTTCTCTGTACTTTTTCTAGGTCGGCAATTCACTGCCTTGAAAGGTGCTGTTAGAGTGCAGAAATTTATTCCACCCTAGATAGAACAAGTGACCTGAAGAGTGCCCATCATGGGCTTGGCCTCCCTAGTTTTGCAGGTTCTCATTATCCATCCTGTCATTTTTCTAGCAGATGCGATTGATACAATGTTATGGTCCTTAAAGGTGAGACCCTCCGACTAATCACTCCCAGGTCTTTGACGTTGGGGTTTCGCTTATTTCGTGGCCAGAATTGTTTGTACTTTATGAAGATTTAATTTCCCCATGTTACCATATCTGGTAATTGAAATTTTTTCATCGTTGAATTCATATTTTTTTCTGCAGCCCACGGGAAAAATTTGGTTGATGTCCGCCTGGAGCCTTGCAGTGTCTGCAATGGAAGCACTGTCTGCAGATTCGGGTGTCATCTGCAAAGGAAAACACGGGTGCTGTGGGTGACATCCTTGTCTATGTCGGTATGAGGATTTAGGAACAAGATGGGAGCTATACTGTGCCTTGTGGAACAGAGCTTTTCACCGTAGCTGCCTCGGACTTTCTCTGTTGACGACTACTCTCTGTGTTCTGTTTTGGAGGAAATTATAGATCCATCGACGACTTTTCCTGTTTTTCCTTAGCGCGCATTTGTGCGCTATTTACGCCATGGTCACACTTGTCGAAGGCTTTTGCAAAGTCTGTATATATTACATCTGCATTCTTTTTGTCTTCTAGTGGGATTTAGGACCTTGTCGTAGTGATCCAGTAGTTGAGACAGACAGGAGCGAAACCCGTCTAAACCCATGTTGCCCCGGGTTGTGTAACTGATGGGTTTCTAGATGGGTGGTGATCTTGCTTCTTAGGACCCTTTCAAAGATTTTTATGATATGGGATGTTAGTGCTATTGGTCTGTAGTTCTTTGCTGGGTTGCTTACTGCCCCTTTGTGGAGTGGGGGCTATGGTCTGTTGTTTTTAGTAACTGAGGGACGACCCCCGTGTCCATGCTCCCTTCCATAGGATGGAAAAGGCTCGTGATAGGGGTTTCTTGCAGTTCTTGATGAACACAGAGTTCCATGAGTCTGGCCCCGGGGCAGAGTGCATGGGCATGTCATTTATCGCCTGTTCGAAGTCATTTGGCGTCAGGATAACATCGGATAGGCTTGTGTTAATCAAATTTTGTGCTCTCTCAATGTGTTGATTTTAGGCCAAAAAATGTATTTGAAAATAGGATAGAACCAAGAGTTCCCTTTGCGCATGCGCGGATGGTGCGGGGGTAGAGGTCAACTCGGGCATGGGAGAGGCGGGAGTGTTTTGAAAACATGGAAAACAGGAAATTGGTGTTCACGGCGGCCCAAGGATTTAAAATAGGCCTTTACTTCATAATAGGAAGTGTAGTGACTGTCCCCGGTGAAGAGTGAGGGAAAAAGTGGATTGACGGCACCGCTGTAATTTTAAGTGGGAAAATTAGTGAATAATGGTAGGAACGGTGGTGACTGGCGCATCGCATGGACTGTGTCCGAGGAAAAATACCCGTGATTTAAACATCACTCATTGGTCTCAAATCTTAATGGAGTGGCCTCCAATGTGTATAATAATTATGAGACATAAACGCTTGTAAATCGAATGTAATCAGTGATAATAACACTAAGTTAAGGAATTGGTGAAGCGATATGAACTGCCATTTGAGAGTGTGTGTGCACATGTTTACCTCGTTGTTCCTGTCCCGAGGATAGTGAAGGCTTTTGGAGTCACGACTTCTAAACAGGGACAAACGACGTATACCTGTCTGCTGAATAAGAACGTTAGTCGGTGTAGCAGGGACATCGAAATGAGATGGTGAATGATGAAATAAGAGTATCAATCACAATAGTTAGTATCCCTTTAGTTATAGCAGACTGATACTTGGCCGTTTGGTATGTTGTAATTGGATATGTTATGTGTGATCCCTGCTTCATCAAGTTGACCACCAGAGAAATATCTGGTTAGTGGTCGAGATTATGTACAAGGGTTTTTCTTGATGGATATATCCATGTGTGACTGCCCCCCCCGTTTTTCAGTTACACTAAATATATCTATTAAACAGTCCACAATTAAGTTAGTAGCGCGTTACTTGTGGTGCTACCAATTTATACTGGTTCTCGGATAAGATTTGGAGATGATGTGGAGGTTCGAGGGGGCACCTTCAGTGACCAGAGGTGGTTAAATTTTCTCACATGTCTACCACGGGTGACTACGTAAAAAATCTTAGTTGTTTGTCTCCCAAGCGAGATTACTCGTATGCATGTATGTTGAGGTATGTACAAGTAATCACCCACTAGAAAGTTTTCCATATACGTTTCCAACTCCTCTCTTGAAAATTCCACATATGATGGGGTTCCTACCCTGCTTTCCTATTTTCTCTATTGCTGAACCTATACGGCTAATCAGGTCCTCACTCCTACGTCTGCCAACATTGTTGCCTCCCGCACTGAGCAGAATAATAGGATTGCTCCATTACTTTTCAAGATGTTCGTCCAGGACGGATATCATATTCCTCCATCTCAGCCCCAGGAAAACATACCCTGTGCTTCCTCTTGCTGATCCTTAGACAAAAGCCCTATCCATAAACTTACCCTGGTCTGTCTCCAACTAAAACAATATGTTTTACCTTCGGTTTGTGGAATTTGTAGTGACCGTTCGTGGTGGTCTTTCATTGGGGCTATCAAGGGATGTTCATTCACGTCTGCCAATGCTCCCTTGGTGCTCGTTGTGACGTCCAGTTGACCATCCACATTCATATGGTAACACCAAAAAATGGTTTGGAAGTCTCCAACAGCAATCTTATGAGATCTTCGTTGTTTTCTGCCACTCCAACAGACTTCTGATTTTCCAGCTTTGTTTCAGGTTGGCCGGCACTGACCAAGTTCCTCTCTTGACCATGAGGACTCTCAATAGGAGGATTACTTCGAATCCTCTTGTTTTCCTTCGTCAGTCGCGTATCTCAAGCTTAGCAACCGTTAAGCTCCTCTTTCAGCTGGTGGTACAGTTGCCTCAAGAGAGGACATCTCTGTGCAGATTCACGGAGAACACACTGGACCAGAACTTCACAGTGCTAAGTACACGTCACCACTGACGTGTTAATTTTACGTGTAATTGCACCTTATTCCGAGTAATACCGTCGTATTGTAGAGTTTAATGAATCGAGTAGTAGACTAGTCTTACTAGTATTGATAAAAAGATGTTATCTTTATTATAGAATAATAATAGATATTATCACCTTTATAATAAGGTAAAAGGACCCAATGGAATAAGGTCACTCTGGACCTTTTTTTGTGTTATCTAGATACTTTACACATATTCAAAGTTTATCAAATTCAACGTTTATTCTATAAGGATTACAATGCTGTGTGGTTTACATGTGTAAAATAATAATTACGAGAGTTGTACCACTAGGCATTTCCGCGCACAGACCTAGATTAAATCTTAAGTTTTAAATTATTACAAAATTATGAGGGCCTAGTTGGTATTATGGCTAGTGACTCATGCTAAGTTTGTGAGTTTAACAATGTGAAATGCTTTTGTTTTGGCACAGTACATAGTTTCAGTATTGGAGTATCACAGGCCTAAAATTGGAATCATTACTGTAAATATAAAGAAACACTACCTGTTTATAAATCAAGTCTCTTCTCAAGATCACTTACTCACACAAAACCAAATAAATACTGAATACTGAAACCTTATAAAATTGTATATCTTAAATGTTTCTCTCAATTATATCACATAAATTTTAAACTAAAAACCCCAATCTCAACTTTATTTTTTTTTAAATTACACCTACTAAACAAGAATACTCATACGGGGGGGACTCAATTGTAAAACAATGCAAGCAACCATATGACCTGTTTGTAATACTCATTTGTGCTTTATTGTTATCTGTTTTATCATGATTATACCATTGCTAGTAATCTTAAGTTAATTTTAAGCCAGCCGTAATGCGATGCATACAAGTGGGCAGGGGTTTTGGCATGCTGCTGCTCTTACCTGTTTTTTATGTCCTCTGTATGTATGCTCAAAATTACTAGGATAAATAAATAAATAAATAAATTATTTTGAGATTGAAATTGATATTTCTGTTTTTGATCTAATGGGTGAGTGAAGTGTAAGTGTTTGTTAAACCCACCATGGTGGTATTCGTATTATTAGTTGACAGGGTGTATCAGGGAGATAGATGGTTTCTGATGGTAGTTTTGCAGGTGATGAATGTGTCTGCAGTTTTAGCATTTTCAGGGGTAGGGTTGTTCCAGATTTTAGGGCCTTTGACATAATTGAAATTTTTGTAAAGGTTTTCGTCGGTCACGGAATGTCTTGAGATGTTGTGTCTGGTGTGTACCTGTGTGGGTTCTGTCACAAATATCAAGGGAAATTCGATTTAGGCCAATGTTAATAATTGGAGTTTAAGGTTCCTTGTAGATGAAGATTGCCACCACAGTAGTAAGTGTGGGGATGTACTGAACAGGGAGTTAAGTTTAGATCTATGACGAGTGGGGGGGGTTGTTGCCAGGGGGGGGGGAAATTGGGGGAATTTTAAGGGTGATTTTTCTTACTGCGGCATTTTATTGTTGGGTTATTATTGGCTTTAGTGTGCTGTTGCTGCTGTTGAACCCCAAGCAAGTAGCATAGGTGAGGTATGCGATTTATAATGTGAATAGTATAGTGTGAGAAGGGCAGTTTGCGGCACGTAGTATCGCTATCATGGAGGAGGATCCAACTGTTTTGGGATACTTTTTTGGTTATGTGTTGGATATGGGTGCTGAAGTTAGGTTTTGTCGAGGTATAGCTAGGATTGCCCTCATTATGCCTGGCAATTAAGAGTGTTGGCGATCTTAATGTTTAGTTGCCGCATCTCCTGCCTTTTGCTACCAAACTGAATATAGCATGTTTTTTCAACGTTAAAGTAAGTTTTGGCTGTCATCCAAGTCGATATTTTGATCAGCTCTCATTAACAATGATGTTGAGGGTGGGCAAGATGCGGGTGAGAGATGAAATTAGTTATGTCTTCAGCAAAGAGAATGGGGTTTCAGGTGTTGAGATTACGTTTGGAAGATCATTGATGTATTTGAGGAAGAGCAGGGGACAAGGACATTCCCTGCAGAACTCCGCATCAAGTGGCTTGTGGTGTTGATGTGTGTCTTTAATGGTGACCATTTCTGATACCTATTTGTTAGGTAAGATTTGAAATATGCAACGCATGGCCTCATTATACCATAATGGTCAAGTTTGAGGAGTAGGATGCCGATGGTCTTACTGTGTTAAAGCTTTTTTAGGTCAATAAAAGTTCCTAGTGGGATATTCTTATTTTCAATGCTGTGTAAAGCAGATCTAGCATTTTTATGATTGCATACGTTAGTGCTTTTATTTTTCTGAATCCAAATTGCAGGGGTTTGGCAGATGTTTTGTGCCGTTATAAATGAATATAGTTCTCCTGTGCACGAGTTTCTCAAAGATTTTGGATAGCATGGTAAGTTTGATAATCCCTACTTATTATTTTAAAATACTATCATTTTTTATTTGCCTATAGTTGTTTAAATCTGTAGGGTCACCACCTTTATGTATTGGTGTACCCTTGCCGTCTTGAGTAGTTTCAGGAAGGTGTTAGTTTCTAGTGACTTGTAAAAGTATGAGATAGCATGCGAGTAGGACAATGGGGCGCTCTCTTGCTACATTATCGTTGGGACATGAGGACAGATTCCACGAGTTATTTTTTAAGTGACTTTATAATCTCGGGTTTGACTTTGTGGGACTCAGTTGGAGCAAAGATAGCAAGGAATTTGGGGGAATTCCCATTTAGGTAGTCACCGGCATGGGCCATTGGTACGTGAGATTTTATTGGCGAGATTAGAACCTATGGTTGAGAAGAAGTGTTTATTTTGTTAGCTGTGTTTCAGTGGGATGGCAGTGGTGTTTCATTAGGCATTAGTTAGGAAATATTCTTGTGTTTTTCAGTTGTGGGTCCTAGAATCTGAGAGTTTTTCCAGGTCTTTTTTATATTCTCTTACGTGTCAGTGTATCTACTGGAGTAGTATAGTTGTTTGGATTTCTTTATTACTTTGGTGAGAAACTGATGAATAGTGTTTAAGAATTATCCTTTGTGTATTTAAGCCGGTTATATGGGCTTTTCATATTGGTGTTTCGTGGCAATGGATTTCAGATTGGTGTTGGTTAGCCTATGGGCAAACCAGGGCCGTTTTGGTTTGTTTGTGATCTGTTTCGTTTTTATAGGACATGTTTGTTGTATAGTCTAAGTATTTGTTAAGAACAAAAAGGTACTGTCCAGTCCATCAATATCATGCTTGGAGTCTTCTGTAGGCAGGCAACTGTCTCTAGGTCAGCTGTGAACTTCCTTATTGCGGCCTCATATGGAGTCTAAATGGAAACTTTGTTGTATTCAAGTGGTGTGTTTACTAATGTTTGTCAGGAGGAAGGTTGGGTTAGTGGTCTGTAGTTGCTATCTGTGTTATCCATGATTTAAGGGGGGTAGTATATTGGTCCATATCGGTTATTCATAAACGGTTGCACTTGTTTCTGTGGAGCCTGGTTGGTTTAGTATTGTTGGTATGAGAAGTGTGTTGTGCCTATTGTTGATGGAAATCAGTTTACAGGATGATCATCTAGTAAGCAAGGTTGATGTTGAAGTCCCAGCTAAGAGAGGTTTGGTTGTTATTCATTTTGTCTGTTTGTTATTAGTGCCTTTAATTTCTCACTGAAATTTGGGATGTTTGTGTGTGGTATCCGGTAAATGGCACCGATTGTTATAGGCGTCTTAAGGTTTTTTTTTACAGTAAAATTTGAAAAAATGTATTCTCCATATCATCACTTAAAGCATATGTGGTGCTTATACAAGATAATTGGTTAGAGTAAATAGATTGCCATACCACCCCCACTTGGTTTGGTTCTGCAGTTATGGATTGCTGGTATCCTGGTAGCGGTTAGATATTATTGTGTCCTTCTTAAGCCAGGTCTCAGTAAGAATAATGCAGGGAGAAGAAGGGTGTCTTTAGTGATTTCAAGGAGTGCTAGGAGGTCATCATAGTGTTTGCTAAGGACCTGATGTGTAGTTATAGTTAAAGTATGATAGACTTTTAGCATTGTTTAGGATAGTGTGCTGGTGTTGCTGTGTAGTAAAGGAGTTACTTTCCAATAGGTTTTGATTGTTGTGTCAGATTATGTTGTTTTTAGATCAGGGGTAACGTTGATCTATATCTTCTAGGTTTTAAATTATGGTTATTAATATCTTGAGATTGTGGTGAGTTTTAGTTCTGAATTATATTTTCTGTAGTGGTGGGAATTTTGGACAAAGTTATAGCTATGCATTTTGGTAATGTAGAGTTTTTTTTTTTTTTTTTTTTTTTTTTTATTAATTACACCGGCAGTTCCCACCAAGGCAGGGTGCCCGAAAAAGAAAAACTTTCACATCATTCACTCCATCACTGTCTTGCCAGAAGGGTGCTTTACACTACAGTTTATAAACTGCTAATTAACACCCCTCCTTCAGAGTGCAGGCACTGTACTTCCCATCTCAGGACTCAAGTCCGGCCTGCCGGTTTTCTGATATCCCTTCATAAATGTTACTTTGCTCACTCTCAACAGCAGTCAAGTTATTAAAAAACCATTTGTCTCATTCAACTCTATCATAACACGCTCACGCATTCCTGCTGGAAGTCCATGCCCTAGCACACAAAACCTCTTTACCCCCTCCCTCCAACCCTTCCTTAGCCGACCCTACCCCCCTTCCTTCACTACAGATGATACACTCTTGAAGTTCATTCTGTTTCGCCTCCATTTCTCTTACATGTATCCGAACCACCTCAAACACCCTTCCTTCAGCCTGGACAACAGTTTTGGTATTCCAGGGGGCTGAGGAAGGGTTGTTGAGGTGGTTCGGACATGTAGAGAGAATGGAGCGAAACAGAATGACTTCAAGAGTGTATCAGTCTGTAGTGGAAGGAAGGCGGGGTAGGGGTCGGCCTAGGAGTATAGTCACTAATACACATAATGGAGTTGGTGTTGTCTATGTGCTGTGCTGGAATGAGCTAAAGTACAACTAGGTATAAACTAATAATATAAAAATACAAATTAAAAATAGCAAAAGACTCTCGCTTGTAATTGCACTAAGGTCTAATGTAATGACTTTGGTATAGTCTATGTAGTGAGCTAGAATGAGCTATAGTACAACTAGGTTTAATCTAATAATATAAAAACACAAATTAAAAATAGCACCAGACTCTCACTAGTAATTACACTATGGTCTAATATAATGAATTTGGTACTGACTGTGTATTGAGCTAGAATGAGCTATAGTACAAATGAGTTTAATCTAATGATATAAAAAAGGCACAAGACTCTCAATTGTAATTGCACTAAGGTCGTATGATAATGTATGTAACTGTATTTGTGTATACCTGAATAAACTTACTTGCTTACTTACTGTCGCGTTAGCCACTGGAACTTTTGTTCCTTTTCTTTCATCGTCCAGCCTTGGGGGGAGGGGCACCTAGGGACCCACCAAAAATTGGCAATAATTTGAGATTTTCCTTTAAGTCTTTAGGCTTGATGATGTTTGCTCACTGAGAGTTTCAGATGGGATGGGTCAGGTAGAGAGGGTATCCAACGATTATGATACTGACCATTTTTTTTAAAGTGGAGGTGTTTGAATGGAGGTCGGAGCGCTTAAGACCCCATAAGGTGTACTAAGTAGTACATTGATCAGTTCTGCATTCTGTTCCACAAACACAAAGTTGTGTGTGTTTTTCCTAAATTGGATCCTTGAGTTAGGGATTGCTTGGTTTAAGCTTCCATTAGCCATGCACACTTGCAGGCAGCGGGGGTTTGTCAGGAAGTTCAGCTTAACACATTCTTCCTTTGAAGAAAGACTTCTTGCAGCCTCTGTGCACCTACCCCCTAAACGTAGGTGTTACAAATGCAGCACTATGGCCATGTTGCAGTAGACTGTGAATACTCAATTCTTGGTGTGGTAAGTGTGCTGGGAAAACATTCCACTAGAGGAATGCACAGTAGTTGACAGTCCAGAATATTTAAGTGTATTAATGTAAGTAGTTGGTGATTGGTTACAGTTTCCCACAAGGACTGCAGTCAGTAACCCAAACAACTTCGAGGTAAAACCTGATAACAGTCCTTTAATGGTAACTGAGGATGAGGCCATCCAGTTCCACAGCCAGATTGAGACAGCTTGAACATCTGCAAACGTGTGCAAAGAACCCCACTCACGGCAAAGGATTTGGTGATCCAGAATGCCCTCACACAAACCAGTGTTGGAGGAGCTAGCAATCCCTGCTAGCACATGTGGAACTACTGGTCTGCCACTACAGATACCTATGGCTACACCTGAATATGGGGATGAGTTTGTCATTTCTCCCAATACACACAACTACAACAATCAGACGGACACCACACAGGTAACCCCCCTGGAAATTGGAGATGAGTCAGATGCACAGGACCTACCTGCAATGAATGATGAAACAGAGAACACTAATAAGAACATAAGAAAGGAGGAACACTGCAGCAGGCCTGTTGGCCCATACTAGGCAGGTCCTTTACAATTCATCCCACTAACAAACATTTGACCAACCCAACTTTCAATGCCACCCAAGAAACAAGCTCCGATGTGCAAGTCCCACTCAAATCCAACCCCTCCTACTCATGTACTTATCCAACCTAAATTTGAAACTACCCAAAGTCCCAGCCTCAATAACCCAACTAGGTAGACTGTTCCACTCATCAACTACCCTATTTCCAAACCAATACTTTCCTATGTCCTTTCTAAATCTAAACTTATCTAATTTAAATCCATTACTGCGGGTTCTCTCTTGGAGAGATATCCTCAAGACCTTGTTAATATTCCCTTTATTAGTACCTATCTTCCACTTATGCACTTCGATCAGGTCTCCCCTCATTCTTCGTCTAACAAGTGAATGTAACTTAAGAGTCTTCAATCTTTCTTCATAAGGAAGATTTCTAATGCTATGTATTAATTTAGTCATCCTACGCTGAATGTTTTCTAACGAATTTATGTCCATTCTGTAATATGGAGACCAGAATTGAGCTGCATAATCTAGGTGAGGCCTTACTAATGATGTATATAGCTGCAGTATGACCTCTGGACTTCTGTTGCTTACACTTCTTGATATAAATCCCAGTAATCTATTTGCCTTATTACATACGCTTAGGCATTGCTGTCTTGGTTTAAGGTTGCTGCTTACCATAACCCCCAAGTCCTTTTCGCAATCTGTATGGCTAAGTTCTACATTATTTAACTTACAAGTGCTAGGGTTATGGACACTCCCGAGCTTCAGAACCTTGCATTTATCTACATTGAACTGCATCTGCCACTTTTCTGACCAAGAGTAGAGTTTGTCTAAATCCTCCTGAAGTTCCCTAACATCTACGTTTGAATTAATTATCCTACCTATCTTTGTGTCATCGGCGAATTTGCTCATATCACTAGTAATTCCTTCATCAAGATCATTGATATATATTATAAACAACAACGGGCCCAAGACTGATCCCTGTGGAACGCCACTTGTTACTGATCCCCACTCGGATTTAACCCCATTTATGGACACTCTCTGCTTCCTGTCTGTGAGCCATGATTCGATCCACGAGAGCACTCTTCCCCCAATGCCATGAGCTGCTACTTTCTTCAACAGTCTTTGGTGCGGAACTCTATCAAATGCCTTACTAAAATCTAAGTAAATAATATCAAATTCTTTATCGTGGTCAACAGCCTCAAAAGTTTTACTGAAGAAAGTTAATAAATTAGTTAGACAAGACCGGCCTCTTGTGAATCCATGTTGAGTATCATTAATCAAGCTATGCTTATCTAGATGGCTTCTTATAATCTGAGCTATAATTGACTCTAGTAATTTGCCTACAATTGAGGTCAGGCTTATTGGGCGGTAATTTGACGGTAACGACTTGTCCCCTGTTTTAAAAATAGGAATTACATTAGCCATCTTCCACATATCAGACACTACACCTGTTTGAAGAGATAAATTAAAAATATTAGTTAATGGTTCACAGACTTCCATTTTGCATTCCTTTAGAACCCTTGAAAAAACCTCATCAGGACCCAGTGACTTATTTTGCTTCAGTTGGTCTATCTGCTTCACAACCATTTCACTAGTGACTGTGATGTTACATAATTTATCTTCTTCTGGCCTACTATAAAAATTAATTACCGGAATATTATTAGTGTCCTCTTGTGAAAAAACCGAGAGAAAATAATTATTTAAAATCGAGCACATTTCATTCTCTTTGTCAGTAAGATGCCCATAGTTATTTTTAAGGGGACCTATCTTATCTCTGACTTTTGTTCTATATACCTGGAAAAAACTTTTTGGGTTAGTTTTAGAATCCCTAGCAACTTTAATTTCATAGTCCCTTTTAGCTTTTCTTATCCCCTTTTTAATGTCCCCCTTAATGTCAATATACTGATTCATAAGACGACCCTCGCCTCTTTTGATAAGCCTATAAATTCCTTTCTTATGCCCTAGTAGATATTTCAGCCTATTATTCATCCATTTTGGGTCATTTCTATTTGATCTAATTTTTTTTATAAGGGATAAACGTTCTTTGAGCAGCATGTATTGTGTTCAGAAAACTGTCATATTGATAGCTCTCTTCGTTACCCCAGTCAACAGATGATAAGTGTTCTCTAAGCCCATCGTAATCTGCTAAGCGAAAATCTGGGACTGTTACTGAGTTATCCCTACTATCATACTTCCATTCAATTCTAAATGTAATTGATTTGTGGTCGCTATCACCCAGTTCCTCTGAAACTTCTAAATTATTAACAAGGGATTCATTGTTTGCCAGAACTAAGTCAAGCAGGTTATTACCCCTTGTAGGTTCTGTCACAAACTGCTTCAAAAAACAATCCTGAACTACTTCTAAGAAGTCGTATGATTCTAAATTCCCAGTCAAGAAATTCCAATCAATATGACTAAAGTTAAAGTCTCCTAGAATTACTACATTATCGTGCCTTGTGGCCCTAACAATTTCCTCCCATAGTAGTCTCCCCTGGTCCCTATCTAAATTTGGGGGACGGTATATCACGCCTAAAGTTAATTTTTCATGCCCCTCTGAAAATTCTATCCAAACAGACTCTGTATGTGTTACTTCAGACTTAATACCCGTTTTTATGCAACAGTTCAAGCGATCTCGGACATACAATGCCATCCCATCCCCCTTCCCGATACTTCTATCTACTTGGAACAATTTAAAGCCCTGAATGTGACATTCTGCAGGCATGTCCCGACTTTTTGAATTAAACCACGTCTCAGTAATGGCAAATACATCTATGTTACCTGCACTAGCAACTAGTCTCAACTCGTCCGTCTTATTCCAAGCACTGCGACTATTTGTGTAATAAATACTTAAAGACCCTCCTCTCTCTTTACCCTTCCTGCTCCTTTCTGTTATTCCACTAAACCTATTACTGTCCTTGTCAATTAGTGCCACTGGCTTTCCAATATCCACCTCATTTTGCCTATTACTAGTTCTCCTAGTACTCATATTACTACCCTGAGACTTCACAGTTTTCCCGCAAAAACCTATACCACTAACTATTCCTAGTTTAAAGACCTAACAGCTCCCTCCACTGCGTTGGCCAGTGCTCCCACCCCACACCTAGATAAGTGAACCCCATCCCTGGCATACATGTCATTTCTGCCATAGAAGAGGTCCCAGTTGTCAATGAATGTTACCGCATTTTCCTTACAGTATTTGTCCAGCCAGCAATTGACACCAATTGCTCTGGACAACCATTCATTTCCAACTCCTCTCCTTGGCAAAATGCCACATACGACAGGTTTCCCACCCTTCCTCCTAATTATCTCTATTGCTGACCTATACCTGCTAATCAGGTCCTCACTCCTACGTCTGCCAACATCGTTGCCTCCAGCACTGAGACAGATAATAGGATTGCTCCCATT
The DNA here is from genome assembly GCF_026875155.1 of Cherax quadricarinatus. Classification (NCBI taxonomy): domain Eukaryota; kingdom Metazoa; phylum Arthropoda; class Malacostraca; order Decapoda; family Parastacidae; genus Cherax; species Cherax quadricarinatus. The sequence goes on along the minus strand of NC_069437.1, from coordinate 38,697,510 downwards.
ACCTCTCATGATGTCATCCAGACGGCTAACAATATCCTTCATGTAACCATTGTACCTGTTAAGGTGATAGGTGTTAAAGAAAGCACTAATCCAGAAGTGCCATCCTCCGGAGAGGCATTGGATTCGCCTGACCTTCCTCATATTATAACAAATTTCCAGAAAAAAATTGAGCATCTTGAACAGATCCTGACAAGTTTAATAAATATATGTAATCAGGATGATGCTCTTGAGCATGGTGATGATGTCAAAAGTGCAGCAATCTCCGTTCAGCTTCCAGCAATTTGTGAGAAAGAAGCCCATAACTCTTGCCTTCAAAAATTGCCTTTTAACTGGCTGTCAAGATGCCGAAAAATGCTTAAAAATAAAGGTCCTGAAGCATAATAGTTTTACCATCTTATGAGCAAGAGATTGTAATAACTCACTACAATGGATACATTACAAATCTTTTCATGGAACATTGCTTCCATCAGGAAGCGGTTGCCTGACTTACATCATATTAGTGCAACCAAGAATATTGATGTCATCTGTTTGCAGGAATGTAGATTGAAAGATGGAGCACCTCCACCAAACTTGCCTGGATATGCAGTGTATAACCTAAGGTCAACCAACTGTTGTGTGATGTATGTCAGAAAGAGCTTGCCACATTCATTCCTATCCTTGCAGAGTTGAGTTAACATGCAGTATCATGGTGTCAAAGTATATGCAGGCGATTTTTCCATAAACATTTTTAATCTCTATGCCCCAGCGAACCAGCTTCGACCTGATGCTTTACCAGATCGCATCAATAGTGAACCTACCATCATTCTTGGAGATTTTAATGCCAGACATAAGAATATTGGTGGGTCTATAACAAACACCAATGGAACTAAACTAGTGAAATTCCTAAATGAGCATGATAATGTTCGAATTGTGGGCACTACTGAGCCTACTCACATATATTTACCTGGAGTTTACCTGGAGAGAGTTCTGGGGGTCAACGTCCCCGCGGCTCGGTCTGTGACCAGGCCTCCTGGTGGATTAGAGCCTGATCAACCAGGCTGTTGCTGCTGGCTGCATGCAAAACAATGTACGAGCCACAGCCCGGCTGGTCAGGAACCGACTTTAGGTGCTTGTCCAGTGCCAGCTTGAAGACTGCCAGAGGTCTGTTGGTAATCCCCCTTATGTATGCTGGGAGGCAGTTGAACAGTCTCGGGCCCCTGACACTTATTGTATGGTCTCTTAACGTGCTAGTGACACCCCTGCTCTTCATTGGGGGGATGTTGCATCGTCTGCCAAGTCTTTTGCTTTCGTAGTGAGTGATTTTCGTGTGCAAGTTCGGTACTAGTCCCTCTAGGATTTTCCAGGTGTATATAATCATGTATCTCTCCCGCCTGCGTTCCAGGGAATACAGGTTCAGGAACCTCAAGCGCTCCCAGTAATTGAGGTGTTTTATCTCCGTTATGCGCACCGTGAAGGTTCTCTGTACATTTTCTAGGTCAGCAATTTCACCTGCCTTGAAAGGTGCTGTTAGTGTGCAGTAATATTCAAGCCTAGATAGAACAAGTGACCTGAAGAGTTTCATCATGGGCTTGGCCTCCCTAGTTTTGAAGGTTCTCATTATCCATCCTGTCATTTTTCTAGCAGATGCGATTGATACAATGTTATGGTCCTTGAAGGTGAGATCCTCCGGCATGATCACTCCCAGGTCTTTGACGTTGGTGTTTCGCTCTATTTTGTGGCCAGAATTTGTTTTGTACTCTGATGAAGATTTAATTTCCTCGTGTTTACCATATCTGAGTAATTGAGATTTCTCATCGTTGAACTTCATATTGTTTTCTGCAGCCCACTGAAAGATTCGGTTGATGTCCGCCTGGAGCCTTGCAGTGTCTGCAATGGAAGGCACTGTCATGCAGATTCAGGTGTCATCTGCAAAGGAAGACATGGTGCTGTGGCTGACATCCTTGTCTATGTCGGATATGAGGATGAGGAACAAGATGGGAGCGAGTACTGTGCCTTGTGGAACAGAGCTTTTCACCGTAGCTGCCTCGGACTTTACTCTGTTGACGACTACTCTCTGTGTTCTGTTAGTGAGGAAATTATAGATCCATAGACCGACTTTTCCTGTTATTCCTTTAGCACGCATTTTGTGCGCTATTACGCCATGGTCACACTCGTCGAAGGCTTTTGCAAAGTCTCTATACCTGGAGTTTACCTGGAGAGAGTTCCGGGGGTCAACGCCCCCGCGGCCCGGTCTGTGACCAGGCCTCCTGGTGGATCAGAGCCTGATCAACCAGGCTGTTGCTGTTGGCTGCACGCAAACCAACGTACGAGCCACAGCCCGGCTGATCCGGAACCGACTTCAGGTGCTTGTCCAGTGCCAGCTTGAAGACTGCCAGGGGTCTGTTGGTAATCCCCCTTATGTGTGCTGGGAGGCAGTTGAACAGTCTCGGGCCCCTGACACTTATTGTATGGTCTCTTAACGTGCTAGTGACACCCCTGCTTTTCATTGGGGGGATGGTGCATCGTCTGCCAAGTCTTTTGCTTTCGAAGTGAGTGATTCTCGTGTGCAAGTTCGGTACTAGTCCCTCTAGGATTTTCCAGGTGTATATAAACATGTATCTCTCCCTCCTGCGTTCCAGGGAATACAGGTTTAGGAACCTCAAGCGCTCCCAATAATTGAGGTGTTTTATCTCCGTTATGCTCGCCGTGAAAGTTCTCTGTACATTTTCTAGGTCGGCAATTTCACCTGCCTTGAAAGGTGCTGTTAGTGTGCAGCAATATTCCAGCCTAGATAGAACAAGTGACCTGAAGAGTGTCATCATGGGCTTGGCCTCCCTAGTTTTGAAGGTTCTCATTATCCATCCTGTCATTTTTCTAGCAGATGCGATTGATACAATGTTATGGTCCTTGAAGGTGAGATCCTCCGACATGATCACTCCCAGGTCTTTGACGTTGGTGTTTCGCTCTATTTTGTGGCCAGAATTTGTTTTGTACTCTGATGAAGATTTAATTTCCTCATGTTTACCATATCTGAGTAATTGAAATTTCTCATCGTTGAACTTCATATTGTTTTCTGCAGCCCACTGAAAGATTTGGTTGATGTCCGCCTGGAGCTTTGCAGTGCCCTGCAATGGAAGACACTGTCATGCAGATTCGGGTGTCATCTGCAAAGGAAGACACGGTGCTGTGGCTGACATCCTTGTCTATGTCGGATATGAGGATGAGGAACAAGATGGGAGCGAGTACTGTGCCTTGTGGAACAGAGCTTTTCACCGTAGCTGCCTCGGACTTTACTCTGTTGACGACTACTCTCTGTGTTCTGTTAGTGAGGAAATTATAGATCCATCGACCGACTTTTCCTGTTATTCCTTTAACACGCATTTTGTGCGCTATTACGCCATGGTCACACTTGTCGAAGGCTTTTGCAAAGTCTGTATATATTACATCTGCATTCTTTTTGTCTTCTAGTGCATTTAGGACCTTGTCGTAGTGATCCAATAGTTGAGACAGACAAGAGCAACTTGTTCTAAACCCATGTTGCCCTGGGTTGTGTAACTGATGGGTTTCTAGATGGGTGGTGATCTTGCTTCTTAGGACCCTTTCAAAGATTTTTATGATATGGGATGTTAGTGCTATTGGTCTGTAGTTCTTTGCTGTTGCTTTACTGCCCCCTTTGTGGAGTGGGGCTATGTCTGTTGTTTTTAGTAACTGTGGGACGACCCCCGTGTCCATGCTCCCTCTCCATAGGATGGAAAAGGCTCGTGATAGGGGCTTCTTGCAGTTCTTGATGAACACAGAGTTCCATGAGTCTGGCCCTGGGGCAGAGTGCATGGGCATGTCATTTATCGCCTGTTCGAAGTCATTTGGCGTCAGAATAACATCGGATAGGCTTGTGTTCATCAAATTTTGTGGCTCTCTCATAAAAAATTCATTTTGATCTTCGACTCCCAGTCTGGTTAGGGGCTTGCTAAAAAACTGAGTCATTTTGGGCCTTGAGAATTCACCTAAAATTTCCTTCGTAAACCGTGTAGGCCCCCTCTTTTTTTAAGAAAAGGGCCCAATACGGCCCTTTGTTCCCTCGATTTTTTTTTGGAAAGGGGGAAAGAAATATTTTGGGGTTTTTTTCGATTTCATTTATGGCTTTTATTTTCTTCCCCGCCCCCCGACCCCTAAAGGTTTCTTTTTAGCTTAAGTTGGGATGTTTCCCTTTTTCCCTCTGACCATGTTTTCCTACCCTTTTCAGATTATTCCCTTTTTTAACCCGCCGGGTTACCCTTTTCTGTCCCCTGAAAAGGGGAGCACCTGTCTCTTTCCTTTTTTACTCTACCCTTTCCTTTTTCTTAAGGAAAAAACCCCTTGTGCATACATCGAGTGCCACCGATTTAAATCTTTTCTAGGCATAATTGGGGTCTGTGCTGTTTAAAGTAAAAATTTTCCCACTTATATGGGTTAGGAACTTGGTTTACTTGGCCCCCATTTTATTTTTTTTGTTATTGCATTTAAAATTTGGGTGAAGCCCCCTCGTGACTAATCTAAATTATTCGGTCTGGGGCCCGCACAATTTCATGACTGAACCCAAATTAAATTGTGATCCGAGATTTTTTTTTTGATATGGTAAAAATTTCTTTTTCAGATCATCCCTTGTTTTGTGAAATAGGTCTTTTGTATTCTCCAGCTAGTAAACTCTATTATTTGCTGGTTTAAAAATTTTTTTTGTGCCCGGATTTTTAAAACCCCGCGTGATTTTGAGTTTTCATCAGAGGGGTGCCTCCTGGGTTATTACTGCAAAAATATTATTTGCTATATTTTCCCCCATTTAGGGGGCCCTTTAAATTGAAAAACCCCCCGGAGCAAGAATGTTTTTGGGGGCAGGAGCTGGAAGGTTTTTTTAAAAGTGGTCAATTTTTAACAGCTGTTCCCCGGAATTGGGTTGGGGTGTTTTCATCCGGAGGCTTTTAGACTTTCCACAATGACTAGGTTTTTGGGTTTTCGACCTTTTTCTGCTAAAAATTTTCCCCTACAAACATTTGAGGGAAATTTTCAGTTCTGTGCAAACAAGTGACTCTTCAATGTACAGGCCCAAACCCCCCCCCCTTTTTTCCTGTTCCCCCCTTTTGTCAAATCGTATAGGTTTTTAAACCCGGGAACCATATTTTTGTTGTCCAAGTGATCCTTTATGTGGTCTCACGAAAGCCGCAAACATTGCCTTTGCCTCTGCAAGCAGTCCACGGATGAAAGGTATTTTGTTGTTTGTTGCTGGCTTTAGACCCTGTATATTTGAAAAGAAGAATTTTTATCGGACTGGTGGTATTGTTGGTACTGGGGGGGATTTTTTTTTCCGGCATTAGTATCTGTATCTGTTGGTTTGGAGTGGAGGCCATCGACTGTGGTTCCACTCCAGGAATGACTGGATTTGGTGTACGATTTCTGCCATTTCCTGCCAGTTTTTTTTCCTTCCTTGCACTAAAAAACCTCTCCTTCTTGAGTGGCTGTGGCTACCCAGGTTTTCCCCAGGCCTGGATGTTTTGTATCTTTTTGTCCCCTTTAGATGGTATGCCGGCAATTTAATTTATAGCACAGTCTTTCCTGTACTGAAAGGTACACATTTTCGGGGTGAAAAAGCTTACAGGAAGGGAGTTTGCTTTTTCCCTGTTGTCATATGGGTATGGCATTTTCTAGGGTGGCCCATAGTTGCACGTCCCATCTTTTTTTTTCCAGATTTCCCAGGGCCAGCAGATACCGAGTGCATAGTATGTGCACAGGCTGATTTCCGTTTGCCTTGGGTTTTTCTGTGACTGTATTCCCTGTTGGTGCATGTTTCCCTGTCTTACTTCTATCCTCCCTAGCACAAACAATGGAGCTCCCACCAGTTGTTTTTGGTAATATATCCTCACTATTGCTAGTGGAGTCCTCTTGTTTGCTATTTCCTGTGGTATTTCTAGTTTGGCAATATTGGTTTTACCCTTATCTTTGACTACACTTGTTTCCCTACTATGGCTCCTGTCCCCTATGAGGTCATTTATATGTATTCCTTCCTGCATATAATTCCCAACTACTTGGACAAAATCTCCAGCTTCACCATTACTGTCTCCCAGGACAGCATCTCCAGCTTCCCCATTACTGTCTCCCAGGACAGCATCTCCACTTCACCATTACTGTCTCCCAGGACGCACCTCCAGCTTCACCATTACTGTCTCCCAGGACAGCACCTCCAGCTTCACCATTACTGTCTCCCAGGACAGCACTATCAGCCCCCCATTTACTGACTACCAGGACATCATCTCCAGCCTTACAGTTTCTGACTACATGGCCAGTATCAAGGGCAGTACAATTGAGCCCAGACTTTTTATGTTCCCATCTTTGTAGAAAGCTTCCAGGTTTTTTTATGAAAGCAGCTTTGATTTTTGACCTCTTTTAATACCCTTGTGATTTTAGTCCACAGATTTATCTCATTTGGGCATACCCAAAAACACTTCCCCGTTTTAATACTGCTTGTAGCTAGTTCTTGGATATCTGCACAAGGGGGGTGACAAACCCAATTTCCACAAAAATGACAATTTATGCATGTGGAAGCCCGTTTGTTTGACTGACCACAACAATCACACAGCTTTTATAATGATTTGAATGGTTGATTTACTGCAATTCTACTAGCAACCTCTTGAAAATTCTATTAATAACCTGCTAGGTAGTGGACAACGAAACCGTTTGAAACCAGTCCAGGGTTCGGACCAGTCAAGGGTTCGGACCAGTCAAGGGTTCGGACCAGTCAAGGGTTCGGACCAGTCAAGGGTTCGGACCAGTTAAGGGTTCGGACCAGTCAAGGGTTCGGACCAGTCTATCTGATCTGAGCAGTGGGTCACATTTTTTAAAACATACTGGTCGGTGATTGAGCTAACACATGAAGGATCTACTGGAAATTATCTACCCGAGTAAATATGTGATTTGATTGATACAAAAGTATAACTTGCGTGTTGAAGAGCCGGTGACTGCTGGCACTCCTACAATGACGAACGGTCGACCTCCACCCTTGTTTATCAATCGCTTGTATCTAGCTTTTCTTTTTTTTTTTTTTTTTTTGGGCTCCACCACAAAAAAATGCTATTTTAAATCATATATTTGGGATGGGGGCAAATTTTGGGGGGAAGGGGAGCTTTTTCTGTAGTAATTTGCTTATCGTTGCGTTATTGCGCCCGGGCTGGTAAAAAAGGGTATTTTGGGAAATTAAACAGTAACGTCTGGTATTTAAAGGAGAAAAAAAAAAAATGAAAGTCCCTCCACCCCCACAAAGTAAAATTCTAATACGGTTATTGCTACAAACAACACTGTTTTCTGCTTTTCACTGGTCCCCCAAAGATATATCGAGTAAAACTAGCAGGCCCGGAAGATTATTAAAAACAGCGGGCCCCTTTTGGTAAGTTTCCTGGCGACTTTTTGGCACCTCCCCTCTAGGGGTTTATACTTAAATTTACAAATTCACCTGTTTTAAAAATGACACTTTAGCCTTTATCATCAATTAACTAGGGAGCCACTTTTAGTAAAAACTAAAACATTTAGTATACTCAAGGGTTATCGGGGGAGACTTTTTTTTTCCTCTGACAAAAAGGGTTAAATTATTATTTTTTTTCCAGGGGGACCCGGGCCCAAATTGTTTCCCCCTCGGGCAGTAAACTCTGCTGGGAATGCACACAAATTTTCTCCTTTTTTGACTCATATATAATTTTTTCCCGCCCAAGATTGGGCATTTTTTTTATCTTCTATTTGCTTTTTGGCCCTTGTCGTAGTGATCCAATATTTTGAACAACGGGAAAAGCGACCTGTTCAAAAACCCATTTTTCCCGGGGGGTTTTTAAAAAACTGATGGGTTTCTAATGGGGGGTTTGGATCTTCTTCTTGGGCCCTTTCAAAGTTTTTTTTGTATGGGTTTTAGTGCTTTGGTCGTAGTTTTTTGGGCGTTGCTTTACTGCCCCCTTTTGTGGAGGGGGGTATGCCCGTTTTTTTTTAGAAAAACTGTGGAAAACCCCGTGTCCATGCCCCCTCTCCATCCCTGGAGTTTACCCTGGAGAATTTTCCGGGGGTTCAACCCCCCCCGCGGCCCGGTTGTAAACCGGGCCCCTCCTGGTGGATCAGGGGCCTATAAACCCCAAGGCGGGTTGCTCCCTGCTGCACGCAAACCAACGACGAGCCACACCCCCGGCTTGCAGGAACTGATTTTTAAGGTTGCTTGTCCATTTGCCGTTTTGAAGACTCCCAAAGGGGTCTTTTGGTAACCCCCCTTTTGTGCTGGGAGGCATTTTAAAAACAGTTGGGGCCCCTGACACTTTTTTTGTATGGTCTCTTAACGGGGAGTGACACCCCTGTTTTTTCATTGGGGGGGTTGGGGGCATCGCCCTGCCCAGCCCTTTTGCTTTCTAGTGAGGGGATTTTTCTTTTTGCAATTTCGGTACTAGTCCCTCTGGGTTTTTCCCCAGGTGTATATAATCAGTTTTCTCTCCCCCCTGCTTCCCAGGGAAACAGGTTTGGGAAAACCTCAAGCGCTCCCAATAATTGGGGTGTTTTATCTCCGTTATGGCCCGTGAAAGTTCTCTGTACTTTTTCCCTGGGTCGGAAATTTCACCTGCCTTGAAAGGTGCTTTTTAGTGTGCGCAATTTTAAAGCCTAGATAAAACCAAGGGTGACCTGAAGAGTGTCATAAAGGGTTTGGGCCCCCCCTATTTTTTAAAAGGTTCTCATTATCCATCCTGTCATTTTTCTACCCGATGCGTTTTATAAAATGTTATGGCCCTTAAAGGGGTGAGACCCTTTCCGCCCTAAATCACTCCCAGGTCTTTGACGTTGGTTTTTCGCTCTATTTTGTGGCCAGAATTTTTTTTTGACTCTGATGAAGATTTAATTTCCCATGTTTCCCATATCGGGAGAAATTTTGAAATTTTCATGGGTTTGAACTTAAATTTTGTTTTTTTTGCACCCCCCACTGAAAGTTTTGGGGTTTGTTTGCCCGGGCCTGGAGCTTTGCGGGTGTCTGCAAGGGAAAAGACACTGTCAGGGCGATTCGGGGGTTTTATCTGCAAAGGAAAAACACGGTGTGTGGCTGACATCCTTGTCTTTTGTGGAAAATGAGGGTTAGGGAAAAAAGATGGGAGCGAGTACTGTGCCTTGTGGGAAAGAAAGGGGGTTTTCACCTTAGCTGCCTCGGACTTTTACTCTGTTGACGACTACTCTCTGTGTTCTGTTATGAGGAAATTATAGATCCCTCGAAACCCACTTTTCCCGTTTTCCTTTACAAGCATTTTTTGCGCCCCATTTTCGCCATGGTTTACAAATTTTTGAAGGGTTTTGCAAAGTCGTAAAATTTAAATTTCATCTGCATTCTTTTTTTTCTTCTAGTGCATTTAGGACCTTGTCGGTTTTGTGATCCCAAAAAGTTGAAGGGCAGAAAAAACGAACCTGTTCTAAAAACCCGTTGCCCTGGGGGTTTTGTAACTGATGGGTTTCTAAAATGGTGGTATTTTGCTTCTTAGGGCCCTTTTAAAGATTTTTATGATATGGGATGTTAAGCTTTGGTCTGTAGTTCTTTTCTGTTGCTTTACTGCCCCCCTTTGTGGAGTGGGGGTATGTCTGTTTTTTTTTTTGTTAAATGTGGGACGCCCCCCGTGTCCAGGGTCCCCCCTCCATAGGAAAGGAAAAAGGGCCTGATAGGGGGGTTCTTTCAGTTCTTGATGAACACAGAGTTCCATGAGTCTGGCCCCGGGGGGAAAAGTGCAGGGGGATGTCATTTATCGCCTGTTCGAAGTCATTTGGGGGTCAGGATTAAAAAAATCGGATAGGGTTGTGTTCATCAAATTTTTTGGCTCTCTCATAAAAAAAAAAATTTTGATCTCGACTCTCAGTCTGGTTAGGGGGCTTGCTAAAAACTGATTTAATTGGGACTTGAGTATTCACTTTATTTCCTTGCTGTCATCTTTTGTGGACCCATCTTGTTTAAGTAGGGGCCCCAAAAATGGACGTTGTTCTCGATTTTGATTTGGCCCTAGGAGAAGAAATACTTTTGGGGTTTTTTTCGATTTCATTTATGGCTTTTAGTTCTTTCCCCCGATTCCTGGGCTCCTAAAAATTTTTTTTTTGCTTAAATTCGATTTCTTGCTATTTTTTGGCCCCTTTTCTCCCCCCATTCGATATAATTTACCCCTTTTTAGCCGCTCTGTTATTCTTTTTCCGGGCGCCCGTTTAAAGGGCGCCCCTGGGTTTTTTCGTTTTTAAAATTTACTCCTTCCCTTTTTCCTTAAGGAATAAGCCTTGTGCAAACATCGAGTGCCCCCGGTTTTTAAACTGTTTAGGCCCTAAGTTGGGGTCTGTGCTGCTTAGTATTCTTCCCCGCTTATATCGGTTAGGACTTGGTTTACTTGGTCCCCCCTTTTAAAGTTTTTGTTTTTGGGAAGGGTTTAAAATTTTTGGGGAAAGCTCCCTCGTGGGCTAATCTCATTATGTTTGGCCCTGGGGCTCCGGCATACATGCCTGAACCCCCAATTTTGTTTGTGATCTGAGTATTTTTGTTTTTTAAAATGGTAACTTTCTTATCCCAAACAACCCTTGTTAGTGAAGATGAGGTCTAGTGATTCTCCCCGCTAGTAGGCTCCTTTTTTTGCTGGTTTTTTTAAATTTTAATTTTTTTGCAAAAGATTTAAAAACCCCGCGTGATGTGAAATTTTCATCAAGCTGCCTCCTGGTGTTTTCTGCAAAATATTAAATTTTCTTATTCCCCCTTTTAGGGGGCCTTAAGTTGGGAAACCCCCCGGAGCAAGATTTTTTTTGGTGCAGGGCTGGACGGTTTTCCCGGGCAGTGGTCAAATTTTTTAAAAGCTGTTCCCCCGGAATTGCTGGGATGTTGCATCCCCCAGGCTTGAGATACCCCAATGACTAGGTTTTTGGGTTTTCGACCTTTTAACCCGCTAAAACCCTTTCCCCTACATCATTTGAGGCATTTAGCGTTCTGTGAAACAAATGGGCTCTGCAATGTACAGGCCAACCCCCCCCCCTTTTTCCTGTTCACTCTGTCACATCTGTATAGGTTGTAAACCGGGATTTCCCTATTTCGTTGTCCAAGTTTATCCTTTTTTGGGGGGTTTTCAAATTTTAAAACCCGAACATTTCCCTTTTCCCCTGTAAGGGAGCCCCGGAAGAAAGGTAATTTTTTTGTTTGTTTTCTGGCTTTAGACCCCCGTATATTTGCAAAGAAGAATGTTATCGGACTGGTGGTATTGTTGGTACTGGGGGGGAGATTTTTTTCCGGAAATTAGTATCTGTATCTGTTGGTTTGGGTGGAGGCCATCGACTGTGGTTCCACTCCAGGAATGACTGGTTTGGTTTTTTACGATTTTCTGCCATTTCTTGCCAGTTTTTTTTCCTTCCTGGCACTAAAAAACCTCTCCTTCTTGAGTGGCTGTGGCTACCCAGGTTTTCCCTGGCCTGGATGTTTTTGTATCTTTTTGTCCCTTTAGAGGGTTTATGCCTGGCAATTTAAGTTATAGCACAGTCTTTCTGTACTGAAGAGGTACACAGTTCAGGGTGAAAAAGCTTACAGGAAGGGAGTTTGCATTTTCCTGTTGTCATATGGGTATGGCATTTTCTAGGGTGGTCATAGTTGCACGTCCCATCTGTTTTTCCAGATTTCCCATGCCAGCAGATACCAAGTGCATAGTATGTGCACAGGCTTGGTTTCCGTTTGCCTTGGGTTTCTGTGACTGTATTCCCTGTTGGTGCATGTTTCCCTGTCTTACTTCTATCCTCCCTAGCACCAACAATGGAGCTCCCACCAGTTGTTTTTGGTAATATATCCTCACTATTGCTAGTGGAGTCCTCTTGTTTGCTATTTCCTGCGGAAAAGGCTCGTGATAGGGGCTTCTTGCAGTTCTTGATGAACACGGAGTTCCATGAGTCTGGCCCTGGGGCAGAGTGCATGGGCATGTCATTTATCGCCTGTTCGAAGTCATTTGGCATCAGGATAACATCAGATAGGCTTGTGTTAACCAAATTTTGTGGCTCTCTCATACAAAATTCATTTTGATCTTCGACTCTCAGTCTGGTTAGCGGCTTGCTAAAAACTGAGTCATATTGGGACTTGAGTAGCTCACTCATTTCCTTGCTGTCATCTGTGTAGAACCCATCTTGTTTAAGTAGGGGCCCAATACTGGATGTTGTTCTCGACTTTGATTTGGCATAGGAGAAGAAATACTTTGGGTTTTTTTTGTTTCTTTATTTTTTATTCCCCCCCAGCTTAAATTTTCGGTTATTTCATTTTTACTTGGTGTTTTAGATAAACCAGGCCTTATTTTTTTCCCTGCCTTAAAAGGGCCCCTTCAATTTTTTTTTACACACCCCCTTTTAAAGGGGAATAACCTTTTGCTCAAAAGTGAAGTTATTTTTCGGGATATTTTTGGGCGGTTTTCTTTAATTTTTCCCTTAATCGGAATTTTTAATGGTGGGATGAAAAAGGAATCACAACATTTTCGCCTGCAACAAAAAAAATTTGTTTTTTAAAAACCCCAAGGTTTGCCTCATTGTCAAGGAAAATTATAACTACAACCCCTTTTAAATCACCAGTAATCTCCAAATATAGGTGTAAAAGAAAAAACCCACCAGTTTGACCCTGACCCCCCAAAAAGGGTTTTTTTTTAAGGGGGATTGAATAACCTGCTGGCCCCCACGGGGGTATCACCCAACCCCCCTTTCAAAATAAACAAGATTTTCCCAACTTTATGGGGGAACTAAGTCCACCTTGGGATTTTCACGGTCAAATTTTGGGGTTTGAAAACTGTAAGTCCTCTATTTCCCGTAGGGGTGTCTAAGGGGCTCAGGAGCAACTTTTTCAAAAATCATTTGTATTTGGACCAAAAGGGGTTTCCGGGGCTAAAATTTTGGAACGAGCTTCCCGGTAGGAATGGCGTAATTTGGGATTCTTGGGGCTTTCTTCACAAAAGACATTGATCCTAGGTGACTTTCGGGGGAAAAAAAGGTGGGATTGCATCAAGTAGGAAGGGCCCCCCTTAGAATGACAATTTAATTTTCTGAGGGGTGCTAGTTGTGCCAGCAATACTTAAGGGGAAACTCGGGGGGAATTTTTGCCAGGGGAACGGAGATCTGTTTAATGATTTAACGGCTTCCAATAGCCCATTAAAACCCCCCAACTTCCCATTTTGAGGGTTTTATTTTGCCGGGAACCCCGGGGGGAAAAAACTTGAATTTCTTATATGAAGAAACCCCCTTAAGGGATTTGGGGCAAAAAAAAGAGGTCCTTTTTGAAATCATATTTCCAGGGCACAAAAAATTTGATTTTTATAGTTGGGAAAACCTTTCTTTTTGGTTGGAATTTGAAATTTTTTTAAAATTTTTTTTTAAAAATTTTTTTTTTTGTTTGGCTTGCACTCTGAACATACTCTGCATGCTCTGTCACTTTCGCACATCTTCCACTGAGTGGGGCAGTTCTTATTTGACAAAATGGTACAGGCGTGAAACTCCGGGGTGACACAAAGCCTTGGGGAAGCTGAAGTGATTGAAATCTGACATGCTGCTCCACAGGGGGCCTAGAGAATGCATCAGGTGAGATGTTTCTTGACCCATCGGTACAAAAAATTAAAAGTCAAACACATATTTTCCATCCCCCCGTAATACTTGTCTTTTCTTTACCACTTTTGTGCTTTTGGAACATGTACATCAGGGGCCCGTTGGCACCCCTTAGGGGAAATGTCTCCCAGTTAAATAATGCCCCCAGGGGGAACTGCTTCTATGAGGGCCGGGCTTCCTTTTCTACAGCAGGTAACTTTTCTCTGATCCAAAAAAGTTCTCAAAAAGAAGGTTTGGGTCGCCTCCTGAGACAAGACTGCAGAAAGGGAAATGTCAGATGCATCCGTTTCCACTTCAAAAGGTGGGTTTCAAAAGGGCTTGAACTACTGATTTTCAAGTTTTGTTTGAGATATGGAAAGCGGCTTCTGCTCCTTTGTAAAGGGAAAGTGGTAGCACTAAAAGGGGCGACTTTACTTGAATATTTGTAGATCCATTGTGAGTAAAAGCAAAAAGACCAAGATTCTTGGGAGTGACTTTTTGTCTTGAGGCATTGGAATTTCCCCAGGGGTTGTAGTCTTTTCGGGGTGGGGGAAATATTGAACCCCTTCCCTACAAAACCCAAAGGGATCTAAGCCTTTTAGGAAAAAGTGCATTTTTCCTCATGTAACGTATTTTTCTTTTGGGGCGGTTTCCAAAAATTAAAGGGTTTTTTCATATTTTTCCCCCTGGTCTTCCACAAAGGTAACATTACTAAAAACGCGTAATTCCCATGATTGCTCTTCCTGAAGAGTGAATCCAAAATTCGTTGGAAGCAGGCTACCCCATTGGTGACTCCAAAAGGGATGGTAAACTGATACAGCCATCACTAGCCAAAAACGCTGTGAGGTTAATCTTCTTTCCCTAAGGGACTTGAGAAAGCACTCTGAATAAATTTGTGCTAAACACATAGTACTGAGCATTTTTTTTCACTGATCTCAATTCGAGGAAAGGGGGACCCATCAAGAATGTAAATTTGTTGATTGTCTCAGAGTAACGTAGCCAGTCTCCTTTTCCCTTAATCATTTTTAAAAACAAAAAAACCTTTTCACGCCAAGGGAATTACTCGTTCTATAAACCCCCTTCAGCACCTCTGATTTCTTTTCAATGAACATCCTCCTCTTTAAAAAAAAGGGGGCGTGACTTGCTGATATGGGGATGGAAACCCGGTAAATTTGCAACCTTTGGGGGTTACCCTTAAGTGCTAAGTCCACAGACAACAAGAGGAGGCATTTCACCTCCATTTTTAAAGGGACACTAAAAAGCACTTCTGAAAGCCCTGCCAAAAGGATAACTCAAGCACAGTTGGGGCAGAATAACTAATGTACATCTTGAAATCCTTTCCAAACTCTGGATTTACCTTACAAAACCCAAGGTCGAATAGAGAGAATTTGACCCCTGGAAACGGTACCTGATGATTTAAGTACATCAAAGGATGGCTTTAACAAGTAAAGTTTGATGAAACCTCTGAGCTGCACTATCAAAAACCCTCTACTTTGTTCCTTTGATGAATACTTTCACAAATGCCTTTGACAGTGAATTTGGAGTACCGCAGAAGCACTTTGCTAGTGTCCATGATCACTGAATGTGTGGAGGCACAGCTCTTTTGGATTAGCACGACTCTTTAGAAAGGACCTTTCTTGTGGGGATTTACGGGACATTCTTCACGACGGAACTTTGGACTGGAGTTTGAAAAAACCAAAAAAAAACCCCGACCTGCGCTGCGTCACTGAGGCAGGTTCCACAGTAATTCATTTAAGAGTCTTGGTCAGGAATTGCAGCACTTACCACTCGGGAACGATGGTACTGTTACTTCAAATTCTTTTGGGGTGAAAACTAGAGCCCCGCCTGTCAAAGGCAGCGGCTAATCGGAGTTTTTTCTCCAATAAACGCTGCCCTTATTATGGTGATTGCAGGCCACTGAAAAAACACCCGATGGACTCTTCACAAAATGAGCACTGCACGCTTGGAAGGACAGTCCTTACCAAAAATTTTTAGGCTTGAAAATATTCCTCTAAGGACTCATCAATCTGCTGGGGGGCAGTTTCAAGGCGATAGCGTGCAAAATTTCATTTTTAGGTTTAATATACTGGACTTGAGGGTTTTGATAGCATCTTCTAGGGATTACACTCAGAAATCCTCATAATTTTGGTGGACAAAAAATGATGAGCAGACTTAGTTTACTAGATCTGTTTTTGGAAGGGCTCCCAAGAATTTTCGAAAAATCTTAAAACCCTGTTTCCATTCCTGAGCAGCCGTTGAAACTGGGGTCACAGTTAGCCTCTCAGGGTTTTATAAACGCTCCCTTGTGATGAGTCCCAGCTCGGATCACCACCAGGTAGCCCAGGTTCCCCAGTTCAAAAAATTTTTTTGTGATAGAAACACAGGCCACTCTAGCTTTTTTGAACAAAAAATTTTTTAGTACTTTTTGCAACAAAAAAAATTAATGACTAGTACACTAAAATGGCTTCTACAGGGGGGGTGATGTCTTGCTATGTCAAGAGAAAAGTTAAATACAGGCCACATATTTAAACTCACCATGAACGCACACTAAATAAGGGATGTAGAAAGAAGAGAAACACACACCAGTTTGGGGGCCCATGACACCACCGGGGGGTGCCACCGAGAGGGGTGCAGTATTATCCTGCTGCTGCTCCCCACGGACCAACACTACACGGGCCCACTTTATGTTTTGTTATTGAAATTAATTTGGTGAAAACTCCCTCAATAATTCATTAGTGGTCGGGCTCCGCGCATACATGTCTGAACCTCAAATTTTGTTGTGATCTAGTATATTGTTTTTTGAATGGTGAATTTCTTACAATCACATTGTTAGTGAAGATGGGTCTAGTGTATTCTCCATTATAGGCTCTATTATTGTGTTTAAATTTAATTTTGTTTTAGAGATTTTAAAAAATCGTGTGGTGTGTTTTCATCAGAGCTGCCTCCCGGTTTATTACTGCCCAAAAAATTAATTGTATATTCCTCCATTTAGGTGCCTAAGTTTAAAACCCCCCGGGCAAGTTTTTGGGTGCAGGAGCGGAAGATTTTCCCGCAGTGGGGAAAATTTTTTAAAAGCTGTTCCTGGAATTGCTGGGGTTTGCATCCGGGGGCTTGAGACTCCACAATGACAGGGTTTGGGTTTTCCGACCTTTATGCTAAAACTTCCACTACTCATTGAACATTTTGCGTTCTGTGCAAACAAGTGCTTGCAAAGTAAGGGCCAAACCCCCCCCTTTTTTCCGTTCACTCTGTCCACGTATAGGTAGTAACTGGGGCCAAAATTTTGTTGTCCAAGTATCCTTAAGTGGGTCCATTAAAGCGCAAAAATTGCCTTTGCCTCGCAAGCAGTCCACGGATGAAAGGTATTTTTTTGTTTTGCTGGCTTTAGACCTGTATATTTTTCATACTGATCTGTGCTTGGATTTAATACATCATATACGATGCATGACTCTGTCATAGTTTATGACTTCTATTGATCACTTCCCAAGACAACAACTGCAATCTGACACATCTCCAGCAATCAAGGAGCTAAATACAGAAGGAGGGAAACTTATTCTCAAACCAGAACACAAGCAACTTTTTTAAAACTTGGATCAAGGATAAGAAAAACAGCCCCTTGGCACACAAAAATTTTTTGATGACTTAATTACCACTATTGGGTGTTCTCACAGATCAAGGGGGCAGGGAAAAGGGAAAAAAAGACCCTCCACTATAAATAACAAAAAACCAATGTAAAACTATAAGATCCCACTACGCAATTAACACGCAGCTAGGAGGGTTTGGAAAGCTACCGTGAATGTAGAAAAATCCAACCTGCTCAGAAATTCCAACTGGGCCTAACAAATGCAAAGGAAAAGAAAGGAAGAAATAGGAACAGGAATGGGAACAGTTTGTTTGGATTTAAATAGGTCCACCCCCCTTTAGTTTGGCTTGGAAAGGTATAAAAAAATAACTAGGGGAAAAAAACTGGCAAAGTTCTCACCCCTTTCCTCTTGAAAAAAAACAAATGGCCCATAAATACTGGTCCAAAACATCCAGGCATGAAAACCTTTCCCTCCCCATATTAAAAAAATTAGAAGTGCTTCTGAAGAAAATGTTTAAACTGATTAAAATTTTTTGAGCCAAAAAATTGATGAGAGTGATTGCCTCTTTTTCCCCAGTATAATTAGATAAAACATTAACCAAAAGGCGACAATGCTTCTGGAGAGGATGGTATAACCTATGATATTTCAGAATCTAAGGCACGTGCCGATAACCCTTTGTTGGCACGTAAATCTCAGTTTTCATGAGGGGGTCTTCCTATTCCTGGCCAAAGTCTCATTTGCCTATCCCTAAACCCCAACAGCCAACACATTAGGCCGTCTCCTTAACTATTGTCTTTGTAAAAATTTTTAAAGAATGATGTTAACAGACTGTACTACAGAATCAGACCCAAAATTTTCCCCCCCCCCTCTATGGGGTTTATGAAAGGGAAAAGTGTGCAGAACGTATTTCCACCTTTCTCACTGCACACCTTCCCCTTTTTTACCACTTTTCTTGATCAAAAAACTGATTTATATTGCACAGAACCGTTATACTACAAGAACAGCCAAAATGAATATTTGGGGGTGCTTTTCTCTTCGGATAAAAGGATAACCCGCAAATAAGTATCCTCTTTCCCTTTTCCAAGGCTTTAAAGTGATTCTAAAGAAATGTCTTTAGGCCCGCAGGGGGGATTCTTTGTCCCCTGTATTTTAAAATTCGATTAAGCCCCCCTAAATGCTCTACCCCTCACCTAAACATATAGCTATAACTATGCTGAATATAGATCCATACAACAGGGGATAAAAGATAAAACCATTTTTAGTAAGTTCAAGCAATAGACTACCCTAAAATCTTTCCCCTAAAACTAAGATATTAAAAAGCAAAAACATCCCCCCCCCCAATTTACAGGGTAAAAACATTGCTACGTTTAAAAATTACAGATTCTTGGTGTAAGTACCCTTTAAAAAAAACCACATACCAAACAAAAAAAGAAATGAAAAACAGGGGGTAAATCTCTCAAAGCTTTTGCTGGCTACAATCCCAACTAGGTCTAAATTTAAAATCGGAGAAAATGTGCATAGCCTATGTTAGGCCTTAATTGATTAGGTCCCATGTTGGGTATTAGCTAGAGAAAATTTTTCTCCCCG
>NC_069437.1:38633149-38678264 GCF_026875155.1 Cherax quadricarinatus | reverse complement strand
CTTTCCCCCCCCCCCAAACCCGACCCTCACAACGTCCCAAAAGCCCTTTCCACCTCCGTCGCCCCCCAAGATTTTCCTCTCCCCCACAGGCCCCAAAAATGAAGAACTCCCCAAAGGCGCCGACACCACCGTCGTCGCCAAATCCACGAAAAGCCATCTCCACCTCCCAACGTCCGGTATGCACCTCACCAAATTCCTAAACGCCTCAAACGTCCATGGCGCCACTTCAAAGGGAACGTTACAGATTCATACCAATTTGTAGGATCTGGAAAGTACCCTCAAACGTACCTCCACCCCAGAATTCACAGGAAGGCGGTTCTCGGGTATAGGGACGCCGTCCGTTCATCGCAGCCGCCGTAGGAAAATTTTGAAGATCCTCGACGTCCATTCAAGCATTCCATGCAGCTCATTGTTGCCAATGCCATAAGTATCTCTGATGATTGCTGGCAGCATAGCAGAAGCCGTTGTCTGGTAAATCACACCCTTTATGATATTAACACACATTGTATTGCTTCACCTTCGGCCACCGGTAGCCATCTTGGTGAAAACAGGAAACGTGCAGCAATGCCAGGAATGGTGGTGGTGTGGCAATGTATGTCAGAGAAAATTTAAATTGTTGTCTTAGAAAATGATATAAGATTAGAAACATCGAACACAGAATCTGTTTGGCTACAGTTTCTCTTCGAGGACGTGACAAATTATTTTGGGTGTGATTTATGGGCCCCAAACCTTGATAGGGAGGGCAATAAGCTGTTATGGGGCGAAATTCATAAGGCATCTAGATATGAAAATTTTTGGGGTAATGGGAGAATTTAACTTTAGACAAATTTGATTGGAACAATATGACAGGAAATCTTGAGTCTAGTGCTTTCTTGATACGGTCAGGATTGCTTTTTAGAACAGGTTGTGACAGAACCATCTAGAGGAAACAATCTGCTTGACCCTTTTTCTTGGCCAACAAAAAATTCACTAATTTATTATTGAGGTTAATGATGAGCTTGGGGAAAGTGATCACAAATCACTTAGTTTCAATATATCATGGAATTCCCAGATAACTGCAATCAAATCTCTGTCCCAGATTTTTGCTTGGCCGACTTTATGGGACTGACAAAATTACCTGGGTGGGCAAATTGGGAGGTCCTGACTATGGGTCAGGTAGGTGATCTTGGTTGCCAATATACGGGTTTTTAGAGCATAGTTCTAGCTGCCCAGAAAAATTTTGTTCCGAGTAGGGAATTGATCTAACAAAAATGATCCCAAATGGATGAACAAAGATTAAAACATCTCATTGGCAAAAGAGAGGCATATACAGCATATCAAAAGAGGGATGGCAGTTAAGAAATCAATATATCAATTTAAAAAGAGAAATAAAGAAAGGAATAAGAAAAGCAAAAATGGATTTTGAGGCTAAGGTCGCAAGGGATTCAAAGGCTAACCCAAAAGGGTTCTTTCAGGTATACAGAAGTAAGATTAGGGACAAGATTGGCCCCATAAAGAGTAACTCTGGTCAGATCACTGACAGTGATAAGGAAAATGTGCGAAATTCTAAATACCTACTTCCTATCAGTTTTCACCCAGGAAAATACTAGCGATATTCCTGAAATAATAGATTACGTAGAACAGGATGATAATAAACTATGCACGATTGCAGTAACTAGGGGTAAAGGTCCTCAGACAAATAAGAAACTAATACCTAACAAAATCCCCCGGCCCTGATGAACTGTTTGCAAGAGTGTTAAAGGAATGTAAAGAGGAACTTAGCATATCTTTGGCTAATCTTTTTAACATATCACTACACAACTGGCTAGTGCCTGATAAGTGGAAAATGGCAAAAGTAATACCTATTTACAAGGCAGGTGACAGGTTCCTTGGCTTCGAAATATAGGTCAATAAACCCTTACCTCCATATGGGAAAATTTATGGAATCAAAAATAGCCGAAGCAATCGTATGCCATCTTGATAGGCTCAGATTGATTAAATGAATCTCAACACAAACGGATTTACAAAGGGGCGATCCTTCTTAAAGAATTTACTAACTTTTGGTGCCACTAAGGTGTTTTGAGGAGGTGGATCAGGGGTAGAGGCCCGACTGACAAATAGACAAGCAGAGAGTTTAGCATAAATGGGGAAATCAGAATAGGGGCACATCACAAGGCGGTGTTCCTCAGAGTCAGTGTTGGCCCGTTGTATGTATCACAATTTACATAGAACGACAATGATGAGGGAATACATCGTGGGTGACATATCAAATTTGCTGATGACACAAAAATAGGCCGTCCAATTCATTCTAATGAGACACTAGAGCTCTCCAGAATGATTTGAATAGACCTGATGCAAAGGTGGAGAAGTTGCAGATGCAGTTTTAATAATGACAAATGCAGGCAAAGTTCTAAATGGTTGTACATTTAAATAACCATGTCACATATACCCTAAATAACGTAGATCTTAATACACTGATTGGTTAGCAGTAACTCAAAAAACCAAGACAACAGTGCATTAGTGCTCGCAATGAAGCAAACAGAATTTCTGGCTTCTTATCTAGAAGTATAAATAATAAAGTCCTCAGGTGTTCTTCAACTGCTATATATCCTTGGTTAGTGCCTCATTTAAGACTATGTTGCTCAGGTATTCTGTCACCGTAATTACAGAATGGATAAAAATGGGCTTGCTTGAAAAACGTGCAAAGGATGATGACAAAGATGATCCCATGTTATCAAGAACTCTATCCCTTATGAGGATAGACTGTGGGCTCTGAGATCTACATTCTCCTCGAAAAGCGTAGAATTAGAGGGAATAATGATCGAGGTGAATAAAAGGAAAACAGGAATAAAAAAAGGGGATGTAAATAGCGGTGCTGAAAATTTTTCAACTAAGACAGGACTCGCAGCAAATGGATTAAGTTGAAAAAATTCAGATTCAGGAAGGATATAGGAAAGCACTTATGGTTTAGTAATAGAGTTGTGGTATGAGTGAGGAACACATCCCGAGTAACTTATTATAGGGGCTAAAACGTTGTGTAGTTTTAGAAAATTGGTTAGATAAAATACATGAGTGGTGTAGGCGGGTGTTGAGTTGGACCTGACAAGCCTGTGTGCTACGCAGGGTCAGGTACAGTACCTCCATCCTTGAGTAGAAGTGACCAGACTGGGTAGGTCATTGGGGAAATCGGGGGGGGGGGGTCATTGGGTCAAATCCGGGGTGGGGGGGCCGTGGATGGGGGGGGCCGGGGCTCCGGGCTTCCGCCTCCGGGAGGCCGGGGGGGGGGGGGCGGGGAGGTGGGGGGCAATCCGGGGCGGGGGGGCGGGGGGGGGGGGGTGGGGGGGTGGGTCCGGGGGGGGAGGGGGGGACATGTAACCAAACCCGCACCCAGCCACGCATTGGGTCAGTAGGGAGGGGCATGCAGTGTTCCATTCTTTCTATGTTCTATGTATGATTCTTACTCTTATACAATAAACGGGCCAACACAACCAGGACGACTGTGCAGCACAACCTCTAGGGAACAATTAAGCACGTGGAAGGGGGCCTATTACTCCGAGTTCCTGACGCGCTCATCGATAATTATGCGAAAAATAACGATTTTTGGGTTTTCGATATACAGAAAATTTTGTGTAAGTATCTGGAACATTTTGTGAAAAATCCCATCATAAACAATGTTTTCTTCTTCTAAAGCCAAATATTAATAGCTCACTTGAGACATGGTCAGGTGACGACCTCTTCCAGGTTACTTTATATGCGTAAGTAAGGTGAATTTTTTTATATAATATTTGTTTGGTATTTTTTTAATTTCATTTCTGGTCCATTTTTCTTTCTCATGTTACACTAACTTTAAAACCACTTAATATCATTACAATGTAGGGAGGAGCAAATGACCAGAGGTGTGGAGAATATTTGTATAATAAATACCCGGAGTGGATGGAATGAACCTGGGAAATCAATACAAATGCATATCTTCCCTATAAGAGAATGGTTAATCTAATGTACCTCTGGAGCACTACAGAAAACGTTGTACTATAAATGGGAAGCAACAAGAAAAATCACTTTGTAGATGAATTTCAAATTTCAAATTCAAAAATTCAAGTTTATTCTCTATAAGGATTACAATGCTGAGTTTACCAGAAATTTTGTTATTGATGAGTTTTACCCATGTAGTTCAAAATTGTTGATTACAAAGTGTACCACAAGAACGCCTAGCATGGCTAGGCATTTCGGGCAGACTTAGTTTTAATATTCATAATTGTAAAATATTACAAATTATGATGTACGTTTAGTTATTATGGCTAAGTGACTAAAATACTAGTTTGTGAGTTATAGGCAATGTGAATGCTTTGTTTTGGCACAGTACATCGTTTCAGTATTGAAGTATCACAGAATTCAATATTTTAGATTGAGATTAATAATTTCTGTTTATGGTCAAATGAGTGAGTGAGTGTAAGGTGTTAAACCACCAGGTGGTATTCCGTGGTAGTTAGTTGACGGGTTCTCAGGAAGTAAGAAGTTTTTTTCTAATGGTAAGTTTTAGAAGGTGGATGAATGTGTCTGCAGCTCTATAGTTCTCAGGTAGGGTAACATTACCAGATTTTAGGGGCCTTTGGACATAACATTGAATTTTTGAAAAGGTTTAAAAGATCGGACACCGGGGCAGGTCGTAGAGATGTATGTGTCTTCGTTTATGATGGCCTGTGGTTCTGTCACAACTATCAAGAAAGCGTTTTAGGTCAAGGTTTTGATATAAAAAGTTAAGAGGCCCTGTAGATGTAGATTGCACAGTAGTAAAGTGTGATGTACTGAAACTGGGAGTAAGTTTAGGTCTATGAAGAGTGGGGCTTGTTGCCATGGAGGGTTTAGTGATTATTTTCTTACTGCAGAGCTCTCGTGGGATTATTATTGGCTTTAGAGTGTTGCTGCAGTTGATCCCCCAAGCACAAATAGCATAGGATGAGGTCAGGATAAAATAAGTGAGTGGTATATGTGTGAGAAGGGCATTTTGCGGCATGCAGGATCGTATCCTTGGTAGAGATCCCAACCTATTTTTGGATTTTTTTTTGGTTTATATGCTGGATATGGTGCTGAAAATTTCAGGTTGTTGTCAAGGTATAACCTCGGAATTTTCCCCCATTATTTCTGGTAACTTTAGAGTGTTGTCAATTCTTAAATGTTAATTTTGGGGGGTTGCATCTCCTGCTCTGCTACCGAAACATAATATAGTAGGTTTTGTCAGTGTTAAGCGTAAGTTTATTGGCTGTCCATCCAAGTCGGGATATTTTAATCAGCTCCTCATTCACAATGGTGCATGAGGGTGGCAAGATTATGGTGAGAGATGACATAAGTCGTGACGTACAGCAAAGAGAATGGGTTTCCAGGTGTTGGGATACGTTTGGAAGGTCATTGAAGAATATGAGGAAGAGCAGGTTACCATGGGCAACCAAGCCGTTTGGTTTGGGATCTGTTTTGTTTTTAATAGGACAATGTTTGGTTGTATAGTACTACGAAATTGTTAAGAAAAATGTCATGTCCAGCATCAATACCTATTGGCCTTTGATGAATTCAGTAGCCATCAACAGTCTCTAGGTCCGCTGTGAACTTCCATACTGAGGCCTCGTCATAGAGCACTAAATGAGGACTTGTTATAATCAAGTGGTGGTTAACAATGTTATGTCAGGAGGAAGGAAGGGTATGTGGTCTGGTAGTGCAAAAATCTGAGATAATCCCTGATTTAAAGGGGGGGCTAGTCTGCTGGGTCCCAAATGTGGTTCCTATAAATGGTTGCACTTGTCTCAGTGAGCCTGGGTTGGTTTAGTTATTAGGTTATTCCAAGGAGTGCTAGGCGAGGTCATTCATAAGTGTTAGCTTAAGGACCTGAGTTGTAGTTAAGTACTGATAGACTTTTTTTAGCATTGTGTATTTAGGATAAGTGGTGCTTGTGATGCAGTGAAATAAAGGGCAGTTATTTCCAATAGGTTTTGATTGGTGTCAGATTATGGAGGTTAGATCAGGTCAACGTGATCAATCATCTTCTAGGTTTTAGAATATGGTTATTTACATCCCTGAGTTGGTGTTGAGTTCTACTACTGATATCCGTAGTGGTGGGAATTTGGACAAGTATTATACTAAAGATATTTTTGGTCAGTAGGGTATAGTCACTACTACACATAATGGAGTTGATGTGTCTATGTGTTGAGCTGGAAATGAACAAAAGTAACAACTAAGGTATAAACTAGTATATAGAAATTACAAATTAAAAATAGATCAAGACACTCACCTGTAATTGCACTGAAGGTCAAATAATGACTTTTGTGGAATCTATTTTTGAGCTAGAAAGAGCAATAGTACAAAAGGTTTAATCTAATAATATCAAAATACAGAGTTTCAAATAAAAATAGCACTCAGTTCTCTCACTAGTAAATTAGCACTATGGTCTAATATAGAAATTTGGTATTGACTATGTATTGAGATAGACTGAGCTAAGGACAACTGAATTTTAAATCTAATAATAATAAAAATACAAATTAAAAAAAGCACCGTTCTCTTCACTAGTAATTGCACTATATAGGTCAAGCTATAGAGTGACTTTGGTAATGACTAAGCATTTGAGCTAGAAAGAGCCAATAGTACAACTAGGTATTAGTCTAATAATATAAAAAATACAAAGTAACAAATAGCACCAGTCTCTCACTAGAATTGCACTATGGACTAGTAAAGTGAAATTGTTATTGATTATGTTATGAGCTAGAATGAGCTAGAGTAAAACTGTGATTAATCATAATAATATAATAAAGGGCACAAGACCACTCCATTGTAAATTGCACTAAGGTCTTATATAAGTTGTTTACAAGATGAGAGTATAATTCAATTTAAAAATTGACAGATAAAATACACAGCAATTTTAAGTACAAAAGAATAATAATAAAAAAAAGTTGATAAAAATAGAAATGGCAATGACTAGGAAAATAAATGCTATAAAGACTGGTAGACCGGCTGATCACAAAGAAGAAGAATCCCCTCACCCACTAAACCCCCCCCGACATGCCACCCCCAGTACCCACACTCCGAAAACCCCACCGAAATCACCCACTCGAAAACCGCCCAACTAGGTTCCACACCACGTGCAAACGCAACCCCAAGAGAGGTCCCTCGCGAACAAAAAAACCGATCGTGACTCCAACAATCCTCCCATAACATGAACTAAAAAAACACCACCCACCTCATTCCCCTATGCATAGGAACCTAATACCCCCCTTCTCACTCAACATACGCACAAAACCACACCAACCGCCACATCGGTACTCCAGACGAAGCGGACCCCCCCACCCCACCCCCGTCGAGATGGTGACTACGCCAAACGGGGGGCCCCCCCAAACAGCCCCACTACCCCCCACACTTAGGACTCAGTTGACACACAGCCAAACCACCACAGCAACTGATAACGACCAGCCACCTTAAGGAACAGATAAACGGACCAGATCAGTAGAGACTGACGTCTCTCTTTCCCAGAGGGCAGTTTCCTACCTGCGATTATTTTATCCAATCCCTCCGAAACACATTGGATTATTGGGGCAAAGCTTAATTACTATAAGCCGATAAGAAGGTATTTGTCATGTTTGTAAGGAACTCATTGAACGTAAACATCAGAGTTTTCATAGAAATAGATGTTTTTAAGTATGTTTGTTATCTTGTAGGCCAAGTTGGAATTTTAACAGCACTGTTTTTTTAACCTGCTTGTAGCCCATCAGTTTTGCAATCCTTTGAAGGTCATCACTACGTATTTTTAAGGCGAAGGTGGTCCTTGTTAAGAAGCCAAGGGAGGTCTCATGCAGGTCCACTTGGGTGACTGTGGCTGTGGAGATTGTTTGCTGTTAACTACAACAAGGCGTCAGATAGCTGCTGTTGGTCATTATGGTCATGGTGAAGTTATGGTTATGACATTGGCAGTTTTGTAGGTCACTCTTGATCTTTCCTAATGTAAGGTTTGGTAAGTAAGTAGGGTGACTTTGGTCTTTTAGAGTGTTTGATTGGTGTCTAGGGACTTGGGTGTGGTGTGTGCTTAGTTGTTTCCAGAGAGTCCTAGTTAATGTTCCTGAGCAGTGATCTTGCTGAGGTAATATCTGCATTGCTAGCCTTTAGTTCCTGCATTTCTTGAAAGTTAGTTTGGTGATCGTTTTGTTCTGAATCATAAGAGTTTAGTGCTATTTCTGGTTGGTGATCTTCTTGACATCCAAATACTTGGGAAGGATTATCTTGGACTGTGGCAGCAAGCAGCCATGTTTTGTTGTTGTCGTCGTGGTTTGGTGGTGCCGGTGGGTGATGAGGGTTGTGTTTCCCGGCTGGCAGACCACAAGTTTTCCTCGTGATATTACAGCTCTCACCTTTGATGTTAGGATACGGCATAGCTTTGGTTACTGGACCTTCATCAATTGTCTGACCCTTTGTCCCAATGGCTGTGGCTTCGGAGAATAGTAGGCGATGTGATGGGTGAATGTTGTGGAGTATCACTTTCAGTGGCAGTGGGGTAGAAGGTTGGTTAGTACGAGTCCTAACTAGAGTTGGTAATATGATGAACTTTTTGGGTGTATTTCTGCAGTTTGCTTTATATCATACCTGGTATCCACACGTTTATGTTATGCGGGACTTGATTAGGTCATCATTGGCTGCGGGGAACCCCATAAGAAGAAAAAATAGAGGGACAAGTTCCTGGTGCCGCTGCCGCTGCCTCTGGCTCAGTTTCAGAGAACCGACATGTTTGGATAAATTAGACACATGTGCAACTCTTGGGTATCTTATTTGAGGAGGAACGTTTCGCCACACAGTGGCCCATCATCAGCCCCATACAAAGGAGAATCTGTTTAGAAGAACAGGAAGGAGAATGAGGTAATCAGGTCCCTCTAACCCTTGATCATGTGGTCAGTCCATCAACCATCAACTTGGGAATTCATAGCTTGCCTAACCCTTGGGCACGACCTCTTCCACATTGGACAAATGTGACACCATCGCAACTGCAGCAACCTCCCTGCATAACGGTTTTATAAGCTCCTTCTCCGCTCATATGGCTGTATCTAATTCAAATTGATGGACTGACCACATCGAACTCAAAGGATGAGGGACTGATTACCTCATTCTCCTCCTGTCTTACAAGATTCTCCCTTTTGTAAGGCTGATGAAGCCATGCGGTGGCGAAACGTTACCTCATATAAAGATACCCAATAGTTGCACTGTGTCCTAATTTATCAAGAAATCACTTTATTGCATAAATAAACCAGAAGTAAGCGCGATATTTCAGTGATTTTTTTTCAATGACGTAATTTGCACGTCGCGCGTTTACCTGAATATCAGGAAACCAGGATTTGGTCTATTCGCGTCACTGCACATTATTAACTGATTGGATATGAAATGAAATTTTCACAGACATATAAAACTAAGTGAGTTTGAATATATGTTGGTAAATATTTTTGAATATCCAAATACTTTTTTATTTTGTGGGGTGGTAAAAATCAATATTTGGTGAAGTTTTTTTTCAAAAAAGCTCAACAAATTGTATTTTTTTCCAACCATAATAAAAAAAATGCATAATAGATGAATTTATCATTAAATATTCGTTTTAAGACGTAATCTAACAGATAGAATAGTCGGAAAGTGTCACTCATCGTAGTGCCAATTTGTCATGCCATGCTGCCATATTGTCAATATCATAAATATTTTTTTAATCCTCCGTTGTCTTTGTTGTGCCAATCATATAGAAATTTTTTCATATTCTTATACATATGCACTTCTAACCGTGCGACGCAAAATAAAAGAAATCTGGAGAAAAAATAAAGGAGCGAAACGAAGCCGATAAATAGGCCCTGAAGGAGGCCCCACGAACCAGAGCTTATTCGAACCCTTATCAGCACCCTGGAGTGGCTTCTGATAACTTTTAATACCTTTCATTGAGAACAACAATCAATCCAGAAAAGATGCTACTAACTGGATGATTGGGCGAAGATTTTAAATTGCAACAGCTTGTTGACTATTTTGTGTAAATTTAGTGTTATAACTTTGACTTCCATTACAATATCATGACAAAATAAAAACATCTGCTTCTTCTGAATAGTAATTCAGATTTAATGATCGATGTATCTTATCTCCAGGAATGGTACTCTAAATACTACCCCTTAATGAATTGATTATCTTATCTCCAGGATGGTACAGTACCCATTAATGATTGATGTATCTTATCTCCAAGGGGATGGGTTAAGGCTGTACCCATCAAATGATGATGTATCATATTCTCCAGGATGGTACTGTAGCCCAATAATGATTGATGTATCTTATCTCCAGGATGGTACTGTACCCATTAATGACTTGATTATCTATCACCAGGATGGTACTGTACCCATTAATGAATGATGTATCTTATCTTCCAGGATGGTACGTACCCATTAATGATTGATGTATCTAGATGCTCCAGATGGTACTGTACCCATTTGATGGAGTAAAGGGAATTTTCAGTTAACTATTTCGTGTGAGCAAATTTGTCAAAGGAACTATCTTATTAATTTGGAATTGATAGAATTTTTTAATAAAATTTGAGTACCACACACAAAAATCTTTTCAAGGATTGTAGAGAATGTTTTAAAAAATATAAAGTATGCAAATAGAAAATCGAGAAAATTGAAAATTCGTATTATTTATGTTTTTAAAAATGATTTGAGTATTTAACAACCAGTAATTAAAGCCGAGCAGCGTGATGCCAGAGCCCGTCCATGTTACCTTGAGTGTTCAGGGTCAGTGCCCCCGCTGCCCGGGTGCCTTGAAGACCACGTTCTGTTTAGCTAGTTTCCCTCATACAATTCAAAGGTTCTGAGTTAATAATTCAGACTGCACCAACCAATCAGCTCTTAAAATTTCAAACCCTGGTTAACTCTTGTTCCTAAAGCAATTTGACATGTGACTGTGCTCTTTTGGTTCAACTTTAATAGATCA
The DNA here is from genome assembly GCF_026875155.1 of Cherax quadricarinatus. NCBI lineage: Eukaryota > Metazoa > Arthropoda > Malacostraca > Decapoda > Parastacidae > Cherax > Cherax quadricarinatus. The sequence continues at coordinate 38,667,308 of NC_069437.1, read as the reverse complement.
TTTTCCCGAAAATTGGATTTTTCTAACGAAGGTTTATTTGATTGGCTTCTCATTTTAAATACATGGATATTAAAGAATTTTAAACAACTAGTTTTTAGATTAGAAGATAAAGGCAGCTTTTATTCTTGAAGAACGAACACTATATCAAAGCAATTAACCTCCAATGTAACTCCAGTGTGCACTGGGTTTTTTCCAATGTTTCAAACTTTATTGCAGTTACATGATATAATTAATTACATTAGTGAGCACTAAACCCATAGGGTTCATATAGCGCTGTAATAAAACAGGAGGTATTCCATTCAGGTTCGCGCTCCAAGGAAATAAAGATAAGTACTTAATCACAAACCATCAACATCTTCACATTCCACCGGTTCACGTAAATTAATTTTTAATGGTTATGTGCTGGGGAAGCGTTGAACGTTGATTCCACATTTTCCTTGATGTCCCTCCTGACATTGAACACATGTATGCAGGGTTGTCCAACCTGGTACACTTCTTATGCCACCTGACATACATGAACACATGTATGCAGGTGATGTCACAACCTGGACTCTTCTTGATGCCTCCACACATTGAACACATCTAGGGCAGGGTTGTCCAACCTGGACTCTTCTTGATGCCTCCTCACAATTGAACACCAAATCTAGTGCAGGGGTTGTCCAACCTGGACTCATCATGATGCCTCCACACATTGAACACATGTATGCAGGGTTGTCCAACCTGACTCTCTTGATGGCCTTCCTCACATTGCACACATGTAAGTGCAGGGTTGTCCAACCGGGACTACCTTCCTTGATGCCTCCCTCCATTGAACACATCTAGTTTGGCAGGGTTGTTCCAACCTGGACTCTTCTTCTACTTGATGCCTCCCACACATTGAAAACACATCCTAAGTGCAGGGTTGTTCCAACCTGGACCTTCTCTTGATGCCTCCTGACTTGAACACATCTAGTGCAGGGTTGTCCAACCTGGACACTTCTTGAGTGCCTCCCCCCCCCCCCTCACATTCAACACAGTAGTGCAGGGATGTCCAACCTGGACTCTTCTTGATGCCTCCTGACATTCAACACATGAAGTGGCAGGGGTTGTCCAACTGACTCCCATACACTCCTGACAGTGTAGTGCTTGCCACACTAAAAAAGGTGGTTCAGGGAATGTTGCATCATGTCTAATTCATCTCTCCTTACGGGAGAATGAGACTCAGCACATGGTGCATTGGATCCCATATGGAACAAACATTATTTTATACTATTCCTTAGGTAAGCTGATATTTTATTCACCATTTTAACTACTTCAAAATTACCATGTCGATAAATTAATGAAAATATCAAATAATTTTATTTTTTTATTTGTGCACTCTGTATACTTAATATTTACCACTTTGATTGATCCTGTAAATCTATAATAAAAAAATGATCACAATATATTTTAGAATGCTAAATCGTCCTTATTATTGAGCTATCAAAAAATTTGGATAAGATGGGTGCGTGGGTTGAGGATAAATTTGTTTTGGTGATGTACATAAGAACATAAGAAAACATAAGAAGCATAAGAACATAAGAAAGGAGGAACACTGCAGCAGGCCTGTGGCCCAAACTTAGGAAGGTCCTTTAACAATTCATCCCACAAACAAACAAATGAAACCAACCCAATTTTCCAATCAAATACCCAAGAAAAAAGCTCTGATGTGCAAGTCCCACTCAAATCCAACCAAAAAACCCCTCCCACTCCATGTACACATCCAACCTAAAATTTTGAAATACCCAAGTCATAATCCACAATAACCCAACAGGTAGACTGTTCCAACTCATCAACTACCCTATTTCCAAACCAATACTTTTCCTATGTCCCTTTCTAAATCTAAAACTTATTCTAAATTAAATAAATCATTGGGACCTGTACTTTGAGTGCTGGACCTGTACTTAAACTCCAGTGAAAAGTGTCTTGTTTTCTCCCGTGGGCTGAAACCCAAGATGCCCTCCATCGAGCAACTTAAACCACAACTTAAGGAAGAATTGAAGGCCATGCGAAGATGGAGATACGGCGATTGACCGAGGAAAACAAGAGTATTCGTAGTAGTCTCCTGTTTTCGAGTCCTCAGGCCAAGAAGGATCGTGGTCAGAGTGGCTGGACAGCAGGGGACGACGAAGTTGACGATCAAGAAGACAAATGGAAAGCCAGAAACGAAAGAAGAAAGAGACTGCTGTGGAAACACCCGTGGAAACCTCCAACGCATTCTTCCTCGGAGCTACCCGACGAATGGAGTCTACTACTGGGATCGGTCACGACGAACGACAAGGAAGGTAAAAATTGTTGTTGTTGGGATAGCCAGGTTAGAAAACCTGGATAGGGCATCTGCATGAAGGGGACAGGCGTAGGAGACCAAAGGGTATGCTTTCCTGGGGCTGGGATGGAGGACAATGTTAGCCGGCTTGACAACATCAGAACGGTAAAGGGGATCAATCCTAATAATTATGACCACATTGCAGGAGCAATGAAGTTAGGCAAGCGTAGAAGTGAGGATTTAGTAAGAAAAGTTCAGGACAGCTTATAGACATGAGATAGGAAAAGGGGTGGGTGTCCCTGTTTATATGTGGCATTTTTGCCAAGAAAGGAGTTGCTAATGAATGGTTTGTCCAGAGCAATTGGAATTAATTGTTTAGGAGCTGGAAAAACACATGTAAGAAATGCAGTACCAATCATTATGACAAAACTTGGACAAAACTTCTATGGCCGAAATGACATGTATGCCCGGTAAAGGGGTTCACTTATTTCCAGGCAGGTGTGGGTTTACCCCTTCCTTGCTACTCAGTTGAGGGGGTTGTTAAGGACTTAAAACTAGGAATTATTAGAAGGTATGGGTTTAGAAATGATTAATAATGAGTAATGATATATTGACTTATTCTCTGAAATAAAGAAATCTTTATAGTAAACAGACATTTGAGTAACTCTGGGTAATGATAATTTTCAGAAATTGTGTAAAACAAAGATAATATGAAAAATGTCGAAAGAAAAAACATATGAGTGTATTTTATTGCTAACAGTCGAAGGTGGAAGAAAATAAAAATTTAATGAACTACGTTTGGTAGCATGTGCTGGGAACTTTGAATATCATTGCATTAAACTTGAAACGTGGTATGATTGAAGAACGGGATAGACATGCTGAGTGTAATAAATTCAGGGATTTAAGTTGTTCAATGTGGAAGAGGTGATGGGAAGGGGGGGAGGAGTTTGCATTGTATGTACGAGAAAATAATAATTTTGCAATAAAAAAAGGTATAAAACTAGATGGAGGCCGTAACAGAGACTGTTTGGGGTAGAGTTTCGTGGAGGGTCAAGAAAAGCTGATTTCTGGGTGTAATATAACCGACCACCAGGCTTGGAATCAACGATAGAGGGAGACTTCTTTGGACGAAATTGTTAGGGCTTTCTTTCTGGACAACAGTAAACGTAGTCATATTAGGGAATTTTAACTTTAAGAGCCACTTTGACTGGAATTCTTTGACAGTAATAATCAAGAGTCCAGTGACTCATTGGAAACAGATCAGACTGTTTTCCTGAAACAGAGTGTAATTGAACCCTACCAAGGGGTAATCAATTTGCCTAGACCTAGTCTTGTCAAAATAAGAAACACTTAGTGAATAATCTGTTGAGATACACTGAAGAGCTGGGCGCAAGTGATCACAAAATCATCACACATTAGCATTAATTAGGGAATGCAAGAATAAGATAATACATAAAAAATCCCCGATAATTTCGTTCTGCCCGAATATAATGGACTTAGGGAACAACTGTCAAATCTTTGATTGGGGTTATCTAGCTAATGATTTTATTGACGGATAATCCATACATATGAAATTAAGGGATACTGCTTTTATGATTGTTTTCTAATAAAAGTACACAGTGCCCAGAATATACATTCCCCGAGAGGAATTAGGTCTAATAATAACGATCCCAAATGGTTAACTAGGATGGTATTGAAAAAGCTCAATTAGGGGAGAAAAAGGGTAATGTTAATAGCGCCTCAGAAGAGGAGAGTTAACCTTACTGACCAATATTTCAGCATAAAAGAGAAGTAAAAAAAGGCGATTAGAAAGCAAACGTGACTATGAAATTAGAGTCGCAAATGAATCAAAGACCCTATATCCCAAAAGGGATCTTCGGGTATGTGTATAGACGAAAGGTGAAGGAAAAGTAGGAACTCTGAAATCTGGGAATGGACGCTGACGGATAATGAACTTGGAAATGTGTTCCTTATTTAATGATTATTTTTTTGTCAGTTTTTACACAGGAAAGAGTCAAAGAGATTGCCAGTAATTAACAAATAATTTAGTTCCATATGAATTTAAGATACTAATATACTTGTCACGAGGGACATGGTAATTAAACAGAAAGACAAACTGAAACAAAATAAGCCCCTGGACCCGATGAAGTTTTGTTTTCAAGGGTAATTAAGGAATGCAAGATGGACTTAGTCAAGAGCCATACGAGTGTAATCAATGCGTTCCATCCTTACCAGTGTTGTTCCAGAATGTGGAAGATGGCAATGGTGGTTCCTATATTCAAATCAGGGGATAACCACTCCTTTCAAATTAAACGTCCAATAAGCCAGACATCTATATGGGCAAGTTTTAGAATCAATTAAAGCTGACATTATCAGAAGTTCACACCTTGAAGAGCATAACTTGCTAAATGAATCCAGCATAGGTTACAACGAAGGTCGTTTCCTGCCTGACAAACTCACTGACGTTCCCTCAATAGAACAATTTGAGGCAGTTGTGAAGAATGGTTTTGAAAAAACGACAGAGTTGAAGATTTGAGACACCTTATGCAGTCATAATGGGAATCTTTTATTCAGGAAACGTTTACGCCACGTTTTTTTTTTTCAAACACATCATCACAACTGTCAGACTCTGCAGCAATCATAGGGATCTACATACAAAGAATTCTTCAAAACGCTTTTCAACCTTTGGACAAAACCTACATGCGACTAGTGGATGGTACCACTATGATCCCGCCTCCATCTGCTTCAGTCCCCTCACTTACCGTATATAAGCCCACGTCTACGGCCCTATGCTGACAATTCTAACAAGATTGGGATGGAGAACACGATCGACTCCAGGCTGAGGGACGAATTAACCTCATACTCCCTCCTCTCATACGCGGACGGCCTTACCTCTTTTGTATTGACTGATGAAGCCACTGTGGGGCGAAACGTTTCCTGAAAAAAGATTCCCCACTTTCCCCCCCCCTCCGAGGAGGCACCCGACAACCTCTGACAACGAGTCACACAACGTTTCTTCCTTCCAACGCCCTCTCGCCTCGTCCGCCTAAGTCAATCCTTTCCGTCGCCTGCCACAGGCGCCAAAAAAAAAAATGAAGAACTCTCCAAAGGCGCCGACAACCACCGTCGGGGGGGGGGGGGGGGGGGGGGGGGGGGGGGGGGGGGGGGGGGGGGGGGCGGTCCGCCAAATCCACGTAGAAGCCCATCCTTACCACACCTCCCCAACGTCCCGGTATGCACCTCACCAAATTCCTGAACGCCTCACTAACGTCCATGGCGTCCACTTCAAAGGGAACGTTACAGATTCATACCCAAGTGTAGGATCTGGAAGTAACCCTCAAACGTACCTCCAGCCCAGAATTCACAGGAAGGGGGGCGGTTCTCCTGTATAGGGACGGCCGTCCGTTTCATACGCAGCCGCCGTAGGAAAATTTATGAAATCCTCGACGTCACCCATTCAAAGCTATTCCATGCGCTCATTGTTGCCATTGCCATAAAAGTACTCTGTGATTTGCTGGTCATCATAGCAGAGAGCCGGTTTGTCTGGTAAATTCACACCCTTATATGATATTAACACACATTGTATTGCTTCAAAACACCTTCGCCACCGGTAAGCCACTTGGTGAAAACAGGAAACAGTGCAGCATGCCAGGAATGGTGGTGGTGTGGCAATGAATGTCAGAGAAAAAAAAATTTAAATTGTTGTCTTAGACATTAAATAAGATAGAAACATCGAACACAGAATCTGTATTGGCTTTATCAGTTTCCTTCGATGGAACGTGACAAATTAAATTTGGGTGTGATTATAGGCCCCCCCAAACCTTGATAATAGGGATGGGCAATAAGCTGTTATGGGCCGAAATTCAATAAGGCATCTAGAATGAAAATGTTGTGGTTAATGGGAGAATTGATACTTTAGAAGAACAAATGATTTGGAACAATATGACAGGAAATCATGAGTCCTAGTGTCTTTCCTTGATACGGTTCAGGATTGCTTTTTTAGAACAGGTTGTGACAGCAACCAACTAGAGGAAACAAATCTGCTTGACCTTTTCTTGTCCCCAACAAAAACTCACACTAATTTATTATCTTGAGGTTAATGATGAGCTTGGGGAAAGTGATCACAAATCACTTAGTTTTTAGTTTTCAATATATCATGGAATTACACCCAGATAACTGCAATCAAATCTCTGTCCCCCCAATTTTTGCTTGGCCGACTTCATGGGACTGACAAAAATTACCTGGGTGGGCAAATTGGGAGGTTCCTGACTATGGGTCAGGTAGGTGATCTTGGTTGCCAATATACGTTTTCATAGCATAGTTCTAAGCTGCCCAGTAAAACTTTGTTCACGAGTAGGGAAAATTAGATCTAACATAAATGATCCCAAATGATGAACAAAAAGATAAAACATCTCATTGGTCAAAAGAGAGGCATATACAGCATATCAAAAAGAGGGATGGCAGTTAAGAAATCAATATATACAATAAAAACAGAGAAATAAAGAAAAGGAATAAGAAAAGCAAAAAATGGATTTTTGAGGCTATAAGGTCGCAAGGGACTTCAAAGGCTAACCCAAAAGGGTTCTTTCTCAGGTATACAGAAGTAAGATTAGGGGACAAGATTGGCCCACTAAAGAGTAACTCTGGTCCAGAATCACTGACAGTGATAAGGAATCTTGGCGAAATACTAAATACCTACTTCCTATCAGATTTCACCCAGAAAATACTAGCGATATTCCTGAAATCATAGATTACGTAGAACAGGGATGAATAATAAACTATGCACGCGAATGCAGTAACAGGATATGGTCCCTCAGACAAAAAGCGAAACTAATACCTAACAAATCCCCAGGGCCCCTGATGAACTTTTGCAAGAGTGTTAAAGAAAGGTAAAGAGGAACTTAGCATATCTTTGGCTAATCTTTTTAACATATCACTACACAACTGGCTAGTGCCTGATAAGTGGAAAATGGCAAAAGTAATACCTATTTACAAGGCAGGTGACAGGTTCCTTGGCTTCGAAATATAGGTCAATAAACCCTTACCTCCATATGGGAAAATTTATGGAATCAAAAATAGCCGAAGCAATCGTATGCCATCTTGATAGGCTCAGATTGATTAAATGAATCTCAACACAAACGGATTTACAAAGGGGCGATCCTTCTTAAAGAATTTACTAACTTTTGGTGCCACTAAGGTGTTTTGAGGAGGTGGATCAGGGGTAGAGGCCCGACTGACAAATAGACAAGCAGAGAGTTTAGCATAAATGGGGAAATCAGAATAGGGGCACATCACAAGGCGGTGTTCCTCAGAGTCAGTGTTGGCCCGTTGTATGTATCACAATTTACATAGAACGACAATGATGAGGGAATACATCGTGGGTGACATATCAAATTTGCTGATGACACAAAAATAGGCCGTCCAATTCATTCTAATGAGACACTAGAGCTCTCCAGAATGATTTGAATAGACCTGATGCAAAGGTGGAGAAGTTGCAGATGCAGTTTTAATAATGACAAATGCAGGCAAAGTTCTAAATGGTTGTACATTTAAATAACCATGTCACATATACCCTAAATAACGTAGATCTTAATACACTGATTGGTTAGCAGTAACTCAAAAAACCAAGACAACAGTGCATTAGTGCTCGCAATGAAGCAAACAGAATTTCTGGCTTCTTATCTAGAAGTATAAATAATAAAGTCCTCAGGTGTTCTTCAACTGCTATATATCCTTGGTTAGTGCCTCATTTAAGACTATGTTGCTCAGGTATTCTGTCACCGTAATTACAGAATGGATAAAAATGGGCTTGCTTGAAAAACGTGCAAAGGATGATGACAAAGATGATCCCATGTTATCAAGAACTCTATCCCTTATGAGGATAGACTGTGGGCTCTGAGATCTACATTCTCCTCGAAAAGCGTAGAATTAGAGGGAATAATGATCGAGGTGAATAAAAGGAAAACAGGAATAAAAAAAGGGGATGTAAATAGCGGTGCTGAAAATTTTTCAACTAAGACAGGACTCGCAGCAAATGGATTAAGTTGAAAAAATTCAGATTCAGGAAGGATATAGGAAAGCACTTATGGTTTAGTAATAGAGTTGTGGTATGAGTGAGGAACACATCCCGAGTAACTTATTATAGGGGCTAAAACGTTGTGTAGTTTTAGAAAATTGGTTAGATAAAATACATGAGTGGTGTAGGCGGGTGTTGAGTTGGACCTGACAAGCCTGTGTGCTACGCAGGGTCAGGTACAGTACCTCCATCCTTGAGTAGAAGTGACCAGACTGGGTAGGTCATTGGGGAAATCGGGGGGGGGGGGTCATTGGGTCAAATCCGGGGTGGGGGGGCCGTGGATGGGGGGGGCCGGGGCTCCGGGCTTCCGCCTCCGGGAGGCCGGGGGGGGGGGGGCGGGGAGGTGGGGGGCAATCCGGGGCGGGGGGGCGGGGGGGGGGGGGTGGGGGGGTGGGTCCGGGGGGGGAGGGGGGGACATGTAACCAAACCCGCACCCAGCCACGCATTGGGTCAGTAGGGAGGGGCATGCAGTGTTCCATTCTTTCTATGTTCTATGTATGATTCTTACTCTTATACAATAAACGGGCCAACACAACCAGGACGACTGTGCAGCACAACCTCTAGGGAACAATTAAGCACGTGGAAGGGGGCCTATTACTCCGAGTTCCTGACGCGCTCATCGATAATTATGCGAAAAATAACGATTTTTGGGTTTTCGATATACAGAAAATTTTGTGTAAGTATCTGGAACATTTTGTGAAAAATCCCATCATAAACAATGTTTTCTTCTTCTAAAGCCAAATATTAATAGCTCACTTGAGACATGGTCAGGTGACGACCTCTTCCAGGTTACTTTATATGCGTAAGTAAGGTGAATTTTTTTATATAATATTTGTTTGGTATTTTTTTAATTTCATTTCTGGTCCATTTTTCTTTCTCATGTTACACTAACTTTAAAACCACTTAATATCATTACAATGTAGGGAGGAGCAAATGACCAGAGGTGTGGAGAATATTTGTATAATAAATACCCGGAGTGGATGGAATGAACCTGGGAAATCAATACAAATGCATATCTTCCCTATAAGAGAATGGTTAATCTAATGTACCTCTGGAGCACTACAGAAAACGTTGTACTATAAATGGGAAGCAACAAGAAAAATCACTTTGTAGATGAATTTCAAATTTCAAATTCAAAAATTCAAGTTTATTCTCTATAAGGATTACAATGCTGAGTTTACCAGAAATTTTGTTATTGATGAGTTTTACCCATGTAGTTCAAAATTGTTGATTACAAAGTGTACCACAAGAACGCCTAGCATGGCTAGGCATTTCGGGCAGACTTAGTTTTAATATTCATAATTGTAAAATATTACAAATTATGATGTACGTTTAGTTATTATGGCTAAGTGACTAAAATACTAGTTTGTGAGTTATAGGCAATGTGAATGCTTTGTTTTGGCACAGTACATCGTTTCAGTATTGAAGTATCACAGAATTCAATATTTTAGATTGAGATTAATAATTTCTGTTTATGGTCAAATGAGTGAGTGAGTGTAAGGTGTTAAACCACCAGGTGGTATTCCGTGGTAGTTAGTTGACGGGTTCTCAGGAAGTAAGAAGTTTTTTTCTAATGGTAAGTTTTAGAAGGTGGATGAATGTGTCTGCAGCTCTATAGTTCTCAGGTAGGGTAACATTACCAGATTTTAGGGGCCTTTGGACATAACATTGAATTTTTGAAAAGGTTTAAAAGATCGGACACCGGGGCAGGTCGTAGAGATGTATGTGTCTTCGTTTATGATGGCCTGTGGTTCTGTCACAACTATCAAGAAAGCGTTTTAGGTCAAGGTTTTGATATAAAAAGTTAAGAGGCCCTGTAGATGTAGATTGCACAGTAGTAAAGTGTGATGTACTGAAACTGGGAGTAAGTTTAGGTCTATGAAGAGTGGGGCTTGTTGCCATGGAGGGTTTAGTGATTATTTTCTTACTGCAGAGCTCTCGTGGGATTATTATTGGCTTTAGAGTGTTGCTGCAGTTGATCCCCCAAGCACAAATAGCAGTCCCTTAAACTCTGTGAAGAAGTGTCTTGTTTGCTCCCGTGGGCTAAAACCAAAGATGCCCTCCATCGAGCAACTTTACCAGCAACTTAGGAAGAATTGAAGGCAGCGAAGATGGAGATACGGCGATTGACCGAGGAAAACAAGAGGATTCGTAGTAGTCCTCCTGTTTCGAGTCCTCAGGCCAAGAAGGGATCGTGGTCAGTGGCTGGACAGCAGGGGACGACGAAGTTGACGATCAAGAAGACGAATGGAAAGCCAGAAACGATGAAGAAGAAAGAGACTGCTGTGGAAACTCCGTGGAAACCTCCAACGCATTCTCGGTGCTACCCGACGAATGTGAGTCTACTACTGGGATCGTCACGACGAACGACAAGGAAGGTAAGAATATTGTTGTTGTTGGGGATAGCCAGGTTAGATACATGGATAGGGCATTCTGCTTGAAGGACAGGAGTAGGAGACAAAGGGTATGCTTTCCTGGGGCTGGGATGGAGGACATTGTTAGCCGGCTTGACAACATCATGAACGGTAATGGGATCAATCCTATTATTTGCCTCAGTGCTGGAGGCAATGATGTAGGCAAGCGTAGAAGTGAGGATTTAGTTAGAAAGTTCAGGACAGCTATAGACATGATTAGGAAGAAGGGGGGGTGCCCTGTTATATGTGGCATTTTGCCAAGAAGAGGTGTTGGTAATGAATGGTTGTCCAGAGCAATTGGTATTAATTGTTGGCTGGATAAACACTGTAAGGATAATGCAGTACCATTCATTGACAACTGGGACAACTTCTATGGCCGAAATGACATGTATGCCAGGGATGGGGTTCACTTATCCAGGGCAGGTGTGGGTTTTCTTGCTAACTCAGTTGAGGGGGTTGTTAGGACTTTAAAAACTAGGATTAGTTAGAGGTATGGGTTTAAAAATGATTAATAATGAGTATGGATATATTGACTTATGCTCTGATATTAAGAATCTTTATAGTAACTGTCATGGAGTAACTCTGGGTAATGATAATTTCAGAATTGTGTAAAACAAAGATGAATATGAAAAATGTGCAGAAGAAAAAACATATGATGGTATTTATGCTAACAGTCGAAGTGCAAGAAATAAAATTAATGAACTACGTTTGGTAGCATGTGCTGGGAACTTTGATATCATTGCATTAACTGAAACGTGGTATGATTTGAAGAGTCGGGATATGACTGCTGAGTGTAATATTCAGGGATTTAAGTTGTTCAATGTGGATAGATGTGATGGGAAGGGGGGGGAGGGAGTTGCATTGTATGTTCGAGAAAATATTAATTGTTGCATAAAAAAAGGTATAAAAATAGATGGAGCAGTAACAGAGTCTGTTTGGGTAGAGTTCGTGGAGGGTCAAGAAAAGCTGATTCTGGGTGTAATATACCGACCTCCAGGCTTGGATCACGATAGAGGGAGACTTCTTTGGGACGAAATTGTTAGGGCTTCTGGACACAGTAACGTAGTCATAGTAGGGGATTTTAACTTTAGCCAAATTGACTGGAATTCTTTGACAGGTAATCTAGAGTCCAGTGACTTCATGGAAACAGTTCAGGACTGTTTTCTGAAACAGAGTGTAACTGAACCTACCAGGGGTAATAATTTGCTAGACCTAGTCTTGTCAAATAAGGAAACACTAGTGAATAATCTGGAGATCACTGAAGAGCTTGGCGCAAGTGATCACAAATCCATCACCTTTAGCATTAATTGGGAATGCAAGAATAATGATAATACAGTAAAAATCCCCGATTTTTCGTTCTGGCGATTATAATGGACTTAGGGAACATCTGTCTAATCTTGATTGGGGTTATCTAGCTAATGATTTTATTGACGATAATCATACTTATGAATATGAAGGGATCTGCTTTTATGATTGTTTTCTTAATAATGTACACAGTGCCCAGAGTATATACATTCCCCAGAGAGAAATTAGGTCTAATAATAACGATCCCAAATGGGTTAACAGGAGGTTAAAGCATCTATTAGGGGAGAAAAAGGGGAATTTATAGGCGCATCAGAAGAGGAGAGGTTAACCTTACTGACCAATAATGTCAGCTTAAAAGAGAAGTAAAAAAGGCGATTAGAAAGGCTAAACGTGACTATGAAATTAGAGTCGCTAATGAATCAAAGACTAATCCAAAAGGGTTTCTTTCAAGTGTATAGGACGAAGGTGAAGGAAAAAGTAGGACTCTGAAATCTGGGAATGGACAGCTGACGGATAATGAACTGGAAATGTGTTCCTTATTTAATGACTATTTTTTGTCAGTTTTTACACAGGAAGATGTAAATGAGATTCCAGTAATTAACAATTATTTAGTTCCTGATGAATTTAAGTTAACTAATATTACTGTCACGAGGGACATGGTTATTAAACAGATAGACAAACTGAAACAAAATAAGTCCCCTGGACCCGATGAGTTGTTTTCAAGGGTACTTAAGGAATGCAAGATGGAGCTTAGTCAGCCATTAACGAGTGTATTCAATGCGTCCATCCTTACCAGTGTTGTGCCAGAGATGTGGAAGATGGCCAATGTGGTTCCTATATTCAAATCAGGGGATAAGTCCACTCCTTCAAATTACCGTCCAATAAGCCTGACATCTATAGTGGGCAAGTTATTAGAATCAATTATAGCTGACATTATCAGAAGTCACCTTGAAGAGCATAACTTGATAAATGAATCTCAGCATGGATTCACGAAAGGTCGTTCCTGCCTGACAAACTTACTGACGTTCTTCAATAGAACATTTGAGGCAGTTGTGATGAATGGTTTGAAAAAACCGACAAGTTGAAGATTGAGACACTTATGCAGCATATGGGAATCTTTATTCAGGAAACGTTTCGCCACGTTTTTTTCAAACCATTCATCACAACTGTCAGACACTGCAGCATCATGGGATCTTCTTACAAAGAATTCTTCAACGCTTGTTCAACCTTTGGACAAAGACCTACTTCGACTAGTGGATGGTACCACTATGATCCCGCCTCCATCTGCTTCAAGTCACCTCACTACAGTATATTAGCCACGTCTACGGCCCTATGCTGTACATTCTACAAGATTGATGGACTGAACACATCGACTCCAGGCTGAGGGACTGATTACCTCATACTCCTCCTCTCCTTACGCCTTCCTCTTTGTATTGGACTGATGAAGCCACTGTGTGGCGAAACGTTTCCTGAATAAAGATTCCCATATGCTGCATAAGTGTCTCAATCTTCAACTTGTCGTGTTTTTTCAAACCATTCATCACAACTGTCAGACACTGCAGCATCATGGGATCTTCTTACAAAGAATTCTTCAACGCTTGTTCAACCTTTGGACAAAGACCTACTTCGACTAGTGGATGGTACCACTATGATCCCGCCTCCATCTGCTTCAAGTCACCTCACTACAGTATATAAGCCACGTCTACGGCCCTATGCTGTACATTCTACAAGATTGATGGACTGAACACATCGACTCCAGGCTGAGGGACTGATTACCTCATACTCCTCCTCTCCTTACGCCTTCCTCTTTGTATTGGACTGATGAAGCCACTGTGTGGCGAAACGTTTCCTGAATAAAGATTCCCATATGCTGCATAAGTGTCTCAATCTTCAATTTGAGGCAGTTGACAGTGATAAGGAATATGATATTGTTTATTTGGATTTTAGTAAAGCCTTCGACAGAGTACCTCACAAGAGACTCTTAAGAAAAGTGGCAGCTCATGGTATAGGAGGTAAAGTTCTAGCATGGATTGAGGCATGGCTTACCAATAGAAAGCAGAGAGTTACCATTAATGGAGTGAAATCTGAATGGGGATTAGTCACTAGTGGCGTTCCACAAGGATCAGTTTTAGGCCCTCTCTTGTTCATAATTTACATTAATGACTTGATGAAGGGATTACTAGTGACATGAGTAAGTTTGCTGATGATACAAAGATAGGCCGTATTAATTCACTCTGAGGAGGATATCAATGAACTCCAGGACGATTTGAACAAATTAATGTCTTGGTCTGATAAATGGCAGATGAAGTTTAATGTGGATAAGTGTAAGGTACTTGCCTTGGTAATGAAAATAACCCTCGAAGCTATAATCTAGGTGAAGTAGAGCTTGGTCATACAGAATGTGAAAAAGACTTGGGAGTCATGGTAAGCAGAAATCTAAAGCCAAGACAGCAGTGCCTCAGTGTGCGCAACAAGGCCAACAGATTACTTGGATTTATCTCAAGAAGTATAAGTAACAGAAGTCCAAAAGTTATTTTACAGCTCTATACATCACTAGTGAGGCCTCATTTAGATTATGCTGCTCAGTTTTGGTCCCCTTACTACAGGATGGACATAGACTCATTAGAGAACATACAGAGAAGAATGACTAAAATGATTTACTGTGTAAGGAACCTCCCGTATGAAGATAGACTTAAAGCCTTAAATCTCCACTCTCTGGAGAGGCGTAGAATGAGGGGATATCATTGAAGTGTATAAGTGGATGACGGGCATGAACAAGGGAGACATTGGTAAAGTACTGAGGGTGTCGAACCAGGTAAGAACCAGGAATAATGGATTTAAGTTGGATAAATTTAGATTTAGAAAGGACATAGGTAAGTACTGGTTTTCTAACAGAGTTGTAGATGCGTGGAACAGTCTTCCCAGTGGGGTGATAGAGGCTAGGACCTTGGGTAGCTTTAAGAAAAGACTGGACAAATATATGAGTGGGAGGGGCTGGGTTTGATTGGTGTTGGGGGTGCGGGAGTTGTTTCTTGAGTAGCTTTAGGTAGAGATCGTTTTGATAAGGACCTGCCTCGTATGGGCCAGTAGGCCTTCTGCAGTGTTCCTACATTCTTATGTTCTTATGTTCTTATTACTGCGGGTTCTCTCTTGGAGAGATATCCTCAAGACCTTGTTAATATCCCCTTTATTAATACCTATCTTCCACTTATACACTTCGATCAGGTCTCCCCTCATTCTTCGTCTAACAAGTGAATGTAACTTAAGAGTCTTCAATCTTTCTTCATAAGGAAGATTTCTAATGCTATGTATTAATTTAGTCATCCTATGCTGAATGTTTTCTAACGAATTTATGTCCATTCT
This sequence comes from Cherax quadricarinatus, assembly GCF_026875155.1. Classification (NCBI taxonomy): domain Eukaryota; kingdom Metazoa; phylum Arthropoda; class Malacostraca; order Decapoda; family Parastacidae; genus Cherax; species Cherax quadricarinatus. The sequence goes on along the minus strand of NC_069437.1, from coordinate 38,651,866 downwards.
GTAATATGGAGACCAGAACTGAGCTGCATAATCTAGGTGAGGCCTTACTAATGATGTATAAAGCTGCAGTATGACCTCTGGACTTCTGTTGCTTACACTTCTTGATATAAATCCCAGTAATCTATTTGCCTTATTACGTACGCTTAGGCATTGCTGTCTTGGTTTAAGGTTGCGGGCTTACCATAACCCCAAGTCCTTTTCGCAATCTGTATGGCTAAGTTCTACATTATTTAACTTATAAGTGCTAGGGTTATGGACACTTCCGAGCTTCAGAACCTTGCATTTATCTACATTGACTGCATCTGCCACTTTTCTGACCAAGAGTAGAGTTTGTCTAAATCCTCCTGAAGTTACCTAACATCTACGTTTGAATCAATTATCCTACCTATCTTCGTGTCATCGGGGGAATTTGCTCATATCACTAGTAATTCCTTCATCAAGATCATTGATATATATTATAAACAACAACGGGCCCAAGACTGATCCCTGTGGAACGCCACTTGTTACTGATCCCCACTCGGATTTTAACCCCATTTATGGACACTCTCTGCTTCCTGTCTGTGAGCCATGATTCGATCCACGAGAGCACTCTTCCCCCAATGCCATGAGCTGCTACTTTCTTCAACAGTCTTTGGTGCGGAACTCTATCAAATGCCTTACTAAAATCTAAGTGAATAATATCAAATTCTTTATCGTGGTCAACACCCTCAAAAGCTTTACTGAAAAAAGTTAATAAATTAGTTAGACAAGACGGCCTCTTGTGAATCCATGCTGAGTATCATTAATCAAGCTATGCTTATCGAGATGGCTTCTTATAATTTGAGCTATAATTGACTCTAGTAATTTGCCTACAATTGAGGTCAGGCTTATTGGGCGGTAATTTGACGGTAACGACTTGTCCCCTGTTTTAAAAATAGGAATTACATTAGCCATCTTCCACATATCAGACACTACACCTGTTTGAAGAGATAAATTAAAAATATTAGTTAATGGTTCACAGACTTCCATTTTGCATTCCTTTAGAACCCTTGAAAAAACCTCATCAGGACCCGGTGACTTATTTTGCTTCAGTCGGTCTATCTGCTTCACAACCATTTCATAGTGACTATGATGTTACATAATTTTATCTTCTTCTGGCCCACTATAAAAATTAATTACCGGAACACTACTAGTGTCTTCCTGTGTAAAAACCGAGAGAAAATAATTATTTAAAATCGAGCACATTTCATTCTCTTTGTCAGTAAGATGCCCATAGTTATTTTTAAGGGGACCTATCTTATCTCTGACTTTTGTTCTATATACCTGGAAAAAACTTTTTGGGTTAGTTTTAGAATCCCTAGCAACTTTAATTTCATAGTCCCTTTTAGCTTTTCTTATCCCCTTTTTAATTCCCTCTTAATGTCAATATACTGATTCATAAGATGACCCTCGCCTCTTTTGATACGCCTATAAATTCCTTTCTTATGCCCTAGTAGATATTTCAGCCTATTATTCATCCATTTTGGGTCATTTCTATTTGATCTAATTTCTTTATAAGGGATAAATGTTCTTTGAGCAGCATGTATTGTGTTCAGAAAACTGTCATATTGATAGCTCTCTTCGTTACCCCAGTCAACAGATGATAAGTGTTCTCTAAGCCCATCGTAAACTGCTAAGCGAAAATCTGGGACTGTTACTGAGTTATCCCTACTATCATACTTCCATTCAATTCTAAATGTAATTGATTTGTGGTCGCTAGCACCCAGTTCTTCTGAAACTTCTAAATTATTAACAAGGGATTCATTGTTTGCCAGAACTAAGTCAAGCAGGTTATTACCCCTTGTAGGTTCTGTCACAAACTGCTTCAGAAACAATCCTGAACTACTTCTAAGAAGTCGTACGATTCTAAATTCCCAGTCAAGAAATTCCAATCAATATGACTAAAGTTAAAGTCTCCTAGAATACTACATTATCGTGCTTGTGGCCCTAACAATTTCCTTCCCATAGTAGTCTTCCCTGGTCCCTATCTAAATTTGGGGGACGGTATATCCACCTAAAGTTAATTTTTCATGCCCCTCTGAAAAATTCTATCCAAACAGACTCTGTATGTGTTACTTCAGACTTAATACCCGTTTTAATGCAACAGTTCAAGCGATCTCGGACATACAATGCCACCCCACCCCCCTTCCCGATACTTCTATCTACTTGGAACAATTTGAAACCCTGAATGTGAATTCTGCAGGCATGTCCCGACTTTTTGAATTAAACCACGTCTCAGTAATGGCAAATACATCTATGTTACCTGCACTAGCAACTAGTCTCAACTCGTCCATCTATTCCTAGCACTGCGACTATTTGTGTAATAAAATACTTAAGGACCCCCCTTTCTCTTTATCATTCCTGCTCCTTTCTGTTATTCCACTAAACCTCTTACTGTCCCTTGTCAATTAGTGCCACTGGCCTTCCGATATCCCCTCATTTTGCCTATTACTAGTTCTCCTAGTACTCATATTACTACCCTGAGACTTCACAGTTTTCCCGCGAAGAAACCCATACCCATAACTATTCCTAGTTTTAAAGACCTAACAGCTCCCTCCACTGCGTTGGCCAGTGCTCCCACCCCACACCTAGATAAGTGAACCCCATCCCTGGCATACATGTCATTTCTGCCATAGAAGAGGTCCCTGTTGTCAATGAATGTTACCGCATTTTCCTTACAGTATTTGTCCAGCCAGCAATTGACACCAATTGCTCTGGACAACCATTCATTTCCAACTCCTCTCCTTGGCAAAATGCCACATATGACAGGTTTCCCACCCTTCTTCCTAATTATCTCTATTGCTGACCTATACCTGCTAATCAGGTCCTCACTCCTACGTCTGCCAACATCGTTGCCTCCAGCACTGAGACATATAATAGGATTGCTCCCATTACCTCTCATGATGTCATCCAGACGGCTAACAATATCCTTCATCCCAGCCCCAGGAAAACACACTCTCTGCCTCCTACTCCTATCCTTCAAACAGAATGCCCTATCCATGTACCTAAATCTGACTATCCCCAACAACAACAATGTTTTTACCTTCCTTGGCGTCGTCCGTAGTGATGCTCCGAGTAGTCGACTCAAATTCGCCAGGTAGCATTAAAACCACTTGTAGAATTCGTCATGACGTTCTCGATGGTCTTCGTTGTGGTTTCTAGGGATGTCTCACTCACGTCTGCCAATGCTTCCTTGGTGCTCGTTGTGGCATTCCCAGTAGAACACTCACATTCGTCAGGTAGCACCGAGAATGAGTTGGAAGTTTCCACGGCAGTCTTCTGGTTTCACGTTGTTTCTGCCTCTCCAACCGTTTTCTTAATCTTCAGCTTGGTTCCATGTTGCCCGACCACTGACCAAGCTCCCCTCTTAACCTGGGGACTCACAACAGGAGGATTACTACGAATCCTCTTGTTCTCCTCCGTTAATCGCCGTATCTCCAGTTTAGCAACTCTGAGTTCTTCTCTCAGCTGCTGGTAAAGCTGCTCAAGAGAGGGCATCCTGGTTCAGATTCACAGAGAGCACACAAACAACTCTGATCTAGTGAATATATCTAGTATAAAGCTAAAACTGTAGATATACAATATGAAACTGTTTATATACTGTTCAGTGTTCTGTGTAAGAATGAAAATATATTCGTTCATTAAAATTTTATTTCTCTGTACAAGGATTTGCGTGTGAATCATGTCACTTGAGAACAAGAAGTGGGAATTCAGAACACCTCTACACACTTAGTGTATATGGAGATGTGAGATTTAGAGTGCACTCACACGACTCACGAAATCGTAATGAAACGATTGCAAACAAAGCATAAAACAGGCTGGGATAGAACCCGCGATCAGAGAGTTATAAAACTCCAGACCGTGGTATGGTTTAGTGAACTTACACGTTATATATTGTTGAATGTACTCACACGTTATATATTGTTGTATGTACTCACACGTTATATATTGTTGTATGTACTCACACGTTATATATTGTTGAATGTACTCACACGTTATATATTGTTGTATGTACTCACACGTCATATATTGTTGTATGTACTCACACGTCATATATTGTTGTATGTACTCACACGTCATATATTGTTGTATGTACTCACCGTCATATATTGTTGAATGTACTCACACGTCATATATTGTTGAATGTACTCACACGTCATATATTGTTGTATGTACTCACACGTCATATATTGTTGTATGTACTCACACGTCATATATTGTTGTATGTACTCACACGTCATATATTGTTGTATGTACTCACACGTCATATATTGTTGAATGTACTCACACGTCATATATTGTTGAATGTACTCACACGTCATATATTGTTGTATGTACTCACACGTCATATATTGTTGTATGTACTCACACGTCATATATTGTTGTATGTACTCACACGTTATATATTGTTGTATGTACTCACACGTCATATATTGTTGTATGTACTCACACGTCATATATTGTTGTATGTACTCACACGTCATATATTGTTGTATGTACTCACACGTTATATATTGTTGTATGTACTCACACGTCATATATTGTTGAATGTACTCACACGTCATATATTGTTGAATGTACTCACACGTCATATATTGTTGTATGTACTCACACGTCATATGGAAATAAATGTTATCAAATACCGACACAGTGGAAATATAAACACAAATGCAGTGTAATGTGATCCTTTATTGACAACGTTTCACCCACACAGTGGGCTTTTTCAAGTCACACACGGATCTACCTGGGGTTGGAAGGTACGAGAGTATTTATAGGCATGTTCAGAATGTTGAGGTCAGGTGGAGAATGCTGCATCTGATGATCTACCGGGTGGGGTTATAGAGTCTTGGGTAGCTTGGCAGGGGTATTGGACAAGTTGTGAGTAGACCTTCTGCAGTGTTCTATGTTCTATGTGGGATAGCGATGAAGAAGTTTCTTGGCGAGTGGTTCAGCTATGTTATAGAAGCCATTGTTCTGGTTGAAATTGTTGGTTGTAGAGATGAGCGATGATTCCAGGATTCTTCTGTATTGAGTGTTGTCTTCTGTGGCTATAAGTCTTGAGTTTCTGTAGTTAATTAAATGGTTGTGTGAATTGCGATGTTGTACACAGGCATTCCTTGTATCGTCAGTCCTGCTTGCATATTGGTGTTCTGAAATACGTGTTTGGAGGTCTCTTGATGTTTCGCCCACATATAATTTGTTGCAGTCATTACAAGGGATTATGTATACCCCTGCAGAGGATGGAGGCTTGTCCTGTCTACTACTGGTGATGTCCTTGATGGTCGTGGTTGTGGAGGTAGATACTTGGAATGATGTATTGGAAAATATGTTGGAAACATGTTTGGCAATGGAGTTGGTGGGGAGGACTATGTATCTCTTCTCGGCAGTGTCTTCTCTGGGTGTGTTGATGTTTAAAGCCAGCCGTTTGCAGTCTCTGATGAAGTGACGAGGATAGTGGAGTTTAGAAAATACTTGTTCAATTATAGTGCATTCTTCCTCAAGGAACTCATTGCTGCAGATTCTGAGTGCACGTAGGAAGAAGCCTAACGTTTCTCCACCATTATTCCTTCGTCTGTCACCTGGTTCCGTTATGTTGACGACATTCTCCCCATAACTCCTAAACGCTTCAACGTTCAAGCTCTCCAAGACAAGCTCAACCAGGTCGAGCCTTCAATCCAGTTCACACTTGAAGAAGAAGTCGACAACACTCTTCCTTTCCTTGATGTTCTGCTCTGCAAAGCTGACCATGAACTTCGTTTTAAAGTCTATCGAAAACCCACCAACCAAAACGATCTTCTCCACTTCTACTCTCACCACGACACCAAAACCAAACGTGGTGTAATTATAGGCTTCTTCCTGCGTGCACTCAGAATCTGCGGCAATGAGTTCCTTGAGGAAGAATGTACTATAATTGAACAAGTATTTTCTAAACTCCACTATCCTCGTCACTTCATCAGAGACTGCAGACGGCGGGCATTAAACATCTTCAACACACCCAGAGAAGACTGCCGAGAAGAGATACATAGTCCTCCCCACCAACTCCATTGCCAAACATGTTTCCAACATCTTTTCCAATACATCATTCCAAGTATCTACCTCCACAACCACGACCATCAAGGACATCACCAGTAGTAGACAGGACAAGCCTCCATCCTCTGCAGGGGTATACATAATCCCTTGTAATGACTGCAACAAATTATGTGTGGGCGAAACATCAAGAGACCTCCAAACACGTATTTCAGAACACCAAGATGCAAGCAGGACTGACGATACAAGGAATGCCTGTGTACAACATCGCATTTCACACAACCATTTAATTAACTACAGAAACTCAAGACTTATCGCCTGGTTGATCAGGCTCTGATCCACCAGGAGGCCTGGTCACAGACCGGGCCGCGGGGGCGTTGACCCCCGGAACTCTCTCCAGGTAAACTCCAGGTAAACAGAAGACAACACTCAATACCGAAGAATCCTGGAATCATCGCTTATCTCTATAACCAACAATTTCAACCAGAACAACGCCTTCTATAACATAGCTGAACAACTCGCCAAGAAACTTCTTCATCGCTATCCCACATAAGAACATAGAACACTGCAGAAGGTCTACTCACAACTTGTCCAATACCCCTGCCAAGCTACCCAAGACTCTATAACTCCACCCGGTAGATCATCAGATGCAGCATTCTCCACCTGACCTCAACATTCGGGAACATGAGGAAATGGTTATGGTGATACCGCCCAAATGTGGAAAAAGACACTTATGTACAGTTCAGGACATTTATTAGAGGAAACGTTTCGCCACGAGTGGCTTCTTCAGTCCTAATACAGAGAAAACTAAGAAAACATTTATATATATAGGGGCCCAGGAGTCGGGTGAGGTGACGCGGGGTAAGGTGGTAGTAGTATAGTAGTAGAGTAGTATAGTAGTAGTAGTAGTAGTAGTATGTAGTAGTAGTAGAAAGTAGTAGTAGAAGTAATGGAACTAAGGAGGGAGGCAAGAGAGGGACCTGCTGGCATCAAGTAACACCAGTTCCCAGGATGGGTAATATCCTCTGCTTATTAATTTTGAAATACTGTAACAAACCGGATTTTTTGCTTTATAGTGTTACTGACAGAAATTAGTGCAGCTTCAATGCATTTTCTCCGTCTTAAGTCGCTTCTTAATAACTAGTTTAGCTTCATTGAATTTCATGAGGTGTCCAACATCGTCTCTATGTTGAACACATGCGTTTTTGCGGTCATCATTTCTGCAAGCATTTTGTGTTCTGCTATTCTAATGTCCAGAGTTCTGGCTGTTTCCCCTACATGTACTTTGTCCACACCCCCACATGGTAAAAGTGTAGATTCCTGCACTTGTGCCAGAATCATGCTTGGGTTTTGTATCAGGTCCTAATAGTAGTTGAAGAGCTGGTAGAAAATTTAGCCAGTTTTCTGTCAAACATTTTTGAAACAGTGGCAACGTTGCTGACCGTTAAAACGATGTAACTTGGAGGCTTTCTTCAATTTGATAGGTGTTGGTCTTGCTGAGGATACTGCCGCACGTTTCCTACAGTCACGTATGAAGTGTAGGGGAAAGTTTAGTGAACTAAAGATTTGGGGAAAGGGTATGTACATTCTTTTCGGGGAACTGTGGACTGGAAATTCTGTAGGCTCTCAGAAAGAAGCCAATAACTACCCCTCTTTTAGTTCTTGTGTCATGGTGAGAGAAGAAATGTAGAAGATCGTTCTTGTAGGTAGGCTTCCGGTAAGACTTTAAAAGAAAGTTTATTTTCCCCTGTGCGTAAGAGAACGTCGGGGAAAAGGTAATTGGTGTCCTTCTCCTCCTCTAGTGTAAATTTAAAATAGGTTCCAGAGTGTTGATGGTGTTGAGGATGCCCCGTACATCAAGATTTTTGGGTACAATGACCAAAATATCATCTACGTACCGCATCCATGTAATGAGCGAGGGATGTTTTAAATGATGATCCTTCTTGATTCCAGGTCCTCCATATATAAATTGGCAAGAACTGCACTAAGGGGGATCCCATGGCTAGTCCGAAGAGTTGTTTGTACTTCTTGTCCTCAAACCTAAAACAGTTATAACGAACACAAAGTTCGACAAGGCTCCAAAATCTTGGCGGGGGACAGGTAACTCTGTACATCTTTAATCACCCTGCGAAGAAGATCAATGGCTTGATCAACTGGGACATTGGTGAATAAGGCAGTCACGTCAAAACTTGCAAGCTTCTTATCACTCATGTCGAGATCCCTGATACGGTTAAAGGAGGTCACCCGAATGCTTTAGATGAGCCTGACTGATTGTACCCAGGAGCTTTGACAAATATTTCGCCAAAACTCCTGCTAGACTGTGAGGGGCGCTGCCGATTCCAGATGTAATGGGTCTCATAGGCACATTTGGTTTGTGGGTCTTTGGTAAACCATAAAGTCTTGCTGACTTTATGGTTTAAATGGGATCCCCCCTTAGTGCAGTTCTTGCCAATTTATAATGGAGGACCTGGAATCAAGAAGGATCCTCAGTAACATCCCTCGCTCAGTTACATGGATGCGGTACGTAGATGATATTTTGGTCATTGTACCCAAAAATCTTGACGTACGGGGCATCCTCAACACCATCAACACTCTGGAACCTACTATTAAATTTACACTAGAGGAGGAGAAGGACAACCAATTACCTTTTCTCGACGTTCTCTTACGCACAGGGGAAAATAAACTTTCTTTTAAAGTCTACCGGAAGCCTACCTACAAGAACGATCTTCTACATTTCTTCTCTCACCATGACACAAAAACTAAAAGAGGGGTAGTTATTGGCTTCTTTCTGAGAGCCTACAGAATTCCAGTCCACAGTTCCCCGAAAGAAGAATGTACATACATCACCAACTCTTTTAGTTCACTGCACTTTCCCCTACACTTCATACGTGACTGTAGGAAACGTGTGGCACGTATCCTCAGCAAGACCAACACCTAAACAAATTGAAGAAAAGCCTCCCAAATTAACATCGTAACCGGTCAGCAACGTTGCCACTAATGTTTCAAAAATGTTTGACAGAAAAACTGGCTAAAATATCTACCAGCTCTTCAACTACTATTAGGAACCTGATAAAAAAAACCCAAGCATGATTCTGGCACAAGTGCAGGAATCTACACTATACCATGTGGGGGGTGTTGACAAAGTATATGTAGGGGAAACAGCCAAACTCTGGACATTAGAAGAGCAAAACACAAAAATGCTTTCAGAAATGATGACCGCAAAAATGCATGTGTTCAACATAGAGACGATGTTGGACACCTCATGAAATTCCAATGAAGCTAAACTAGTTATTAAAAAAGACGACTTAAGACGGGAGAAAATGCATTGAAGCTGCACTAATTTCTGTCAGTAACACTATAAAGCAAAAATCCGGTAGTTAATATTTAAAAATTAATAAGCAAGGGATATTCCCCAAACCTGGGAACGGGTTTTACTTGATGCCAGCAGCCCCTCTTACCTCACCTCCTAATTCCATTACAAACTACTACTACTACAACTACTACTACCTACACTACTATACTACTACCACCCTACCCACGCGTCACCTCATGACCCCTGCCTAAATTATAAATTTTTCTTAGTTTTCTCGTATTTAGGATAAAGAAAGCCACCGTGGCGAAACTTTTTCCTTTTAATAAATTCCTGAATGTACATAATGTTTTTTTCCACTTTCTAAACAGACTTAAATACCCCCGTCCCTTTCCCCCCCAGGTAGTCCGTGTGTGACTTGAAAAAGCCCACTGGTGGGTGAAACGTTGTCAAAAAAGGAAAACACATTATACGCATATGTGTTTATTTTCCACATGCCATATAATGAGTGGGAAACACAATCAAACTTTAAGTTTCCTACCGTCCCCTGGTGTACATATCATTCGAGGGAAAAAAATTTATACGACTCAAATTACGACCACCATATAAATACTATCCGTTTGGGAATACTTTTTTTCCCTTCCCCTATTTTTTCCCAAAAAATTTAAAATTTTTTAAAAATTTTATTTCCAATTTAATTTATTAACCATAAACTTCCCTGATCAGTAGTATTATATCAAGGGGACTATTTTCATTTGAGCAAGATTCCTTTTTGGGATTTTATACTGTCTTGCACAATTTTTCAACACTGCAACATCATGGGAACTTGGGGTTTAGAGGCACTACAAGACCCTTTTCACGGCTTTTACAACTAACCCATCATTTGGGTAGGACCTACTTCACTGGGAAAAATTTCCCCCCTACCGTGACTGCCCTCATCTTACCCGCCCTATTCACTGACGCCCTTTTAAGCCCCGTCTCCCCCCTGTGCTTTAGAATCTCACCCCCCCCCGGTGCTGTAAAAAACCACCTCCAAAGGTGAGGCTAATTACCTCATCTTTTTTATAGTTTGTTTTCTAATTATTCCCAAAATCTGTATTTATAAAGCCATTGGTGGCGAAAAAGTTCAAATAAGATAAAGATGTTGCACAATTTTCTTAACTTTTTCCCAAAGATTTCCCTTAATTAAAAAAAATCTATTTTTAAGCTAAAATATCACAGAAAAAAAAGGGGTGAAACCTAGCCTTCTTTTATTTCAAGTTTGCTCTCGCAGTAGTTACGAAACACTTGCCCCTATTACATAAGAACGAAGGGGAAAACTGCAGAAGGCCCCCTTACTGGCCTGAAAGGGGCGGGTCCAAGTCTCCTCCCCGGTTAAGCCAACCCCCAAACCAGTAGGTTAGGTCACTTTGACTTAGGGAGGAACCGGCAACGCCCTGGTGCCAAGCTTCATCTAACTCAACCCACCCCATCTTAGTTTTTACCCAACCTATTTTTAAAAGCTACCAACGCTGGCCTCTTAAGGATTTGGGAGTTTGTTCCACTATCCCAATTATTTTCCCAAACCATACCCCCTATATCCTTTCCCTGAATTGAATTTTTCCAATTAAAAACCATTGCTGCGGCCCTGTTGGCTAGTATTTTCGCACACTTTTACATCCCTTTATTTTTTCCTGTCTTCCATTTTAACCTCATCTATCCCCCTAATTTACGTCTTTCAGAGAGTGCAGTTTGGGGCCCTTATCTATCCTCTAGGGAAGGTTTCGTACAGGGGATCAATTTTATCCCCCTTTGTACATTTTCCAGAGAATTTAACCCATTCTGAAATTAGGGGGTGACCAAAACTGTGCAGCTAATCTAAATGAGGCCTAACAAGGGTTTGTTAGAGATGAAGAAACCTGGGACCCTATTATTTTGCTTCTTGAATGAAGCCAAGGATTCATTAGCTTTATTGCAAACATTTATGCCTGTTGTCTTGGTTTCAAAATTATGCTAACCAGAACTCCTAAATTTTTCGCAATCCTTTAAATTAAGATCTAATTTTTTAGTTTAATTGGCGGTTTATTGTCCTGCCCAAATTTAGAACTTTGCATTTGCAAATTTAAACTGCATCTGCCATTCCCCACCACGCACAGTCTATTCAAATCTTCCGGGAGTGCTCGAATGTCCCGTCAGAATGAATTCGCGGCCTATTTTGGTGTCTCGGAAAAACTTGCATGTCGCTCTTTTTGCCCTCATCTAGTGTTTTTGTAAATTTTGAACACAGGGGGCCCCAAAACTGACCCCTGTGGAAAAACCGTCGTAACATTCCCCCCTCTGATTTTCTCCCCCTTTATGCAAAATCCTTTCTGCCCATTTTTTAACCATGCCCCTTATCCAGGAAAAAAATTTTTCCCCCTTATTCTGTGCTTTAATTTTCCCCCAATATCTCTGTGTGGGACCCCTTTAAAAGCTTATGAAGTCCTTTTACCAATTCATCATTACCCGTTCCTCCTCAAAACCCTTTGTGAAAAAATTTTAAATTTTTTTAAAGGGGGAAAAGCCCCTTTGTAAAACCATGCTGAATTCGTTGATTATTTTTCTTTTCAAGGGGGCTACGACCTGCTCGGCAATTAGATTCACAAATTTTCCCCTATGGGGGTTAGGCTTTTTGGTCAAGTTTTGAAGCTAAGGACCTGTAAACCCTTTTTTAAATAGGTATCACATTTGCCATTTTTCACTTATCTGGACCATGCCAGTTTGTAGTGATATGTGAAAAGATTAGCCAAAGGTGTGCTAAGCTCCTCTTTACATTCCTTTAGAACCCTTGCATACAGTTCATCAGGGCCTGGGGATTTGTTAGGTTTTAATTTATCTATTTGCCTAAGGACCATGTCACTTGTGACCCTAATAGTGCACAGTTTATTATCGTCCTGTTCTACATAATTTATCATTACTGGAATATCGCTGGTATCCTCCTGTGTAAAAACTGAGAGGAAGTATGTGTTAAAAATTCTACACATTTCCTTATCACTGTCAGTGAGCTGACCCGAGGAACTTTGAGTGGGCCTATCTTGTCCTGATCTTACTTCTGTATACCTGAAAGAATCCTTTTGGGTTAGTCTTCGATTCTCTTGCAACTTTAACCTCATAATCTCTGTTTGCTTTTCTAATTCCCTTTTTTATTTCTCTCTTTAACTGAATATATCGATTTCTCAATTGCCCCTCTCCTCTTTTGATTTGCCTATATATGCCTCTCTTTTGACCAATCAGATATTTTAATCTATTGTTCATCCATTTAGGATCATTTTTGTTTGATCTGATTTCCCTCTTTGGAACATAATTTGACTGAGCAGCTAGAACTATGCCCTGGAAAGCATCATATCGGCAACCATCACCACCTACCTGATCCTTAGTCAGGTCATTCCAGTTCAGCCCACCTAAGTAATTTTTCAGTCCTATGAAATCAGCCAAGCGAAAGTCAGGGACGGAGACTTGATTGCCATTATTAGGGGAATTCCATGATATATTAAAACTGAGTGATTTGTGATCACTTTCCCCAAGCTCATCATTAACCTCAAGATTATTAATTAGTGTTTCCCTACTGGCAAGAACCAAGTCAAGGAGGTTATTTCCCCTAGTTAGCTCTGTCACAAACTGTTTTAAAAAACAATCCTGGATCGTATCAAGAAAGTCACCTGACTCTAAATTTCCTGTCAAATTGCTCCAGTCAATCTGTCTATAGTTGAAATCTCCCATTAGCACAACATTTTCGTATGTAGATGCCTTACGAATTTCGTCCCATAGAAGTTTACTGCACTCCCTATCAAGATTTGGGGCCCTGTAAATCACACCCAAAATTAGTTTTTCTCGGCCCTCGAGAAGCTGTAACCAAACAGATTCAGTGGCTGACGCTTCTAATTTAATATCTTGTCTAACACAACAATTTAAATTGTCTCTGACATACATCGCTACTCCCCACCTTTCCTGTTGACCCTGTCAGTGTGGAATAATTTATAGCCTTGTATGTGACATTCAGAGGGCATCTCTCTATCTTTCAGATTGAGCCAGGTCTCTGTTATAGCAATAATATCTATGTTTCCTGCACTTGCAATTAATCTTAGCTCATCTATCTTATTTCTTACACTCCTGCTATTAGTATAGTAAACCTTAAGGGAGCTAGTCCCTTGCTGCCCTCTGCTGTCCCCCTTTGTTTGCTGACCTGATCTATTGTCTTTATTTATAACTTCATGCTGAATGCCTTTTATACATTTACTGTTTCCAACCCAAGTGTTGCAACCTGCTTGTTTCCCACACACACCCATACCTCTATCTTCCATCAGTTTAAAATCATAGGCATTTCACCAATGGCCTTCTCAATCGAGTATGCAAGTGCTACCACCCCAGCCCCAGAGAGATGTACCCCATCCCTTGCATACATATCATGTTTGCCATAAAAGTTGTTCCAGTTGTCAATGAATGGGATTGCAAGTTCCTTGCAGTATCTGTCTAGCCAGCAATTTACACCAATTGCCCTAGACAACCATTCATTTCCTACTCCCCTTCTAGGCAAGATGCTACATATGATTGGGATCCCTCCCTTAGACTTAATGAAATCTATAGCTGACCTGTACTTATCTAGCAGCTCTTTTCTCCTACCCTTCCCAATATCATTTCCACCAGCACTGAGACAGATAATGGGCTTGTTCCCATTACCTGACATGATATTATCCAGCCTGTTGACAATGTCCCCAACACCAGCTCCAGGGAAGCACACTATCTCTCATCTTCTTATTCCTATTACAAAAAGCACGGTCAATATATCTTACCTGAATGCGCTTACCTCCATTAGCAGGGGCAGTAGTACCCTTACCTTCACTGGCCACTGAAGTACATTCATCCTGAAGAACAGAGAAGCGATTTCCTACCTTCAGATCTTCACTCTTAACTTTCCTTACTCTGATGCGCCTTCCATTACTGTGAACCACTCGCCACTTGTAGCAGGTGCTGGACTGCACCTCACTGCTGGTAGCCGTTGCTACCTCCCCAACTATAGCCTCCTCACAGCGAGAGACAGACTGCACCTCACTTGAAGCCTCATTCCCCACAACTCCAGCCACCTCACACTCTCTCCCAGACCCATTGAGGTGGACCTTCAGCCTCCTAATCTCCTCCTGGAGAAGCAAGACCTCCTCCTTCAACTCTCCAACCTCAATTTTTAAAACACTGCAGAAGCAAGCCATGCTTTGTAACCGTCCACACTAATCCCCAAAGCAGCTCAGGGTCTGTGACCTCACGTGACGACTGACCACTGACGACTATTGTTGCATCTCCTGCATGTATTACTGTTCTGTAGATTCGCCGGTAAAGTCGCCCGGCCCGGGGCCTTTCCCAAGAGGTGACCCGGCCTTGGCCCCCTGTCGAGGGAGTGTATCAGAGCAAGGTCTGCCATGGGAGGAGGTACAAGTACCTCCTTGTCTTCTGGGACCAGTTGTCCTCAGGCCTACCCCATTCCTTGCCCCCACGGGGCTCGGAGGGAGAAGCTAGGCATCCTGGGCTGCCACAATCCCTGCCCACACTAGGCTCGAAGGGTGTGGCAGCTGCATAGCAGCAGACGATGTAAGGAGATGCAAAGGCAGCAAGCACTACAGAATCCTTTTGGAGTCGCACCCTTGCTTTGGGCATAAAACTTGATCGCTGGGGAAGCTAAACAGTGTCTCTTGTTGTTTGTGTTGCTGCTGCTACTAATCAACTAGGCTGCAGGATTATTCCTGCGTGTATTGCTGAAATAAATGACAAATATTATAATTTTAATATAACATTTCAGTCATCAGTTAGTCTTAACTGACAGGCAAATAATTATAAATATATAATGATTAACATACATAATGGTTAATAAAACAATAATATATTTGCGGTTCGATTCCTGGTATGGGGGGGAAGCATTCGGGGTGTTTCCTAAGACACCTGCTGGTAGGTACCTGGGTGTTAGCCGACTGGTGTGGGTTGCATCTTGGGGACAAAATTAACCTGAGTTGCCCTAAATGCTCTGCATGTCTACCAGGTCTGCCAGGTCTGCCAGGTCTGCCAGGTCTGCCAGGTCTGCCAGGTCTGCCAGGTCTGCCAGGTCTGCCAGGTCTGCCAGGTCTGTATAAACTGTCTCATGTACTTTTAGAAATAATAATAATAAATAATAATAATAAATAATAATAATAAATAATAAATAATAATAATAATAATAAATAATATAATAATAAAAAATTTAATAATAATAATAAATAATAATAATAATAATAATAATAATAATAATAATAATAATAATAATAAAATAATAAAAATAATAAATAATAATAATAAAAATAATAATAATAATAAATAATAATAATAATTAAATAAAATAATAAATAATAATAATAATAATAATAATAATAATAATAATAATAATAATAATAATAATAATAATAAATAAATAATAATAATAATAATAATAATAATAATAATAATAATAATAAATAATAATAATAATAATAATAATAAAAATTTAATAATAAATAATAATAATAATAATAATAATAATAATAATAATAATAAATAATAATAATAATAATAAAAAATAATAATAATAAATAATAATAATAATAATAATAATAATAATAATAATAATAATTATTATTATTATTATTATTATTATTATTATTATTATTATTATGTGTGTGCTCATCATACAAGGAATGATGGAGACTCGATACTTCGTCCGCTAAGCGCAAGACATACATACAAATGTTGAGCTTTAAATAATATTTACAGCAAAGAGTGACTTGATTGGCAAACTGACTCTTTACCATGCTTGTTGGCACCAGATGCCAGTCAGATGAGAAACTCGTACTCACCAAGTTTAGCGCGTAGCACAAAAGGAGGGTGCGAGCGGGCACGTCCAGCAAAGTAGGGAAAGTGATGAGCAGACCGTCGCTTGTTTCCATTATACTGCCTGTATCATAAGGAAACCCAGTTGGTATAACCTGTCAGAGATAATTCTTATTAGAGTGGGTATCGACACTAGGGAAAAAAGAAGTACGTACTAGGCTTGATGGCTTGTACCAACAGTAGCCATTTATGTACCTGTCTATCCTTAAAATTATGATGCATTTGTATACTTTTTTATATATATTTTTGTTTATATGCGGAGTATAATAAAGACCAATGATGAATTAAGTGGCAGAGACATATGCTTGGAAAAGTTTCAGTAACAATAAGTAGAGAGTCATTCGTCTCTCGACCTCTGGGAGGAGAGGACGCTTCTTGAGTCTCCCTACACGCCACCTGGTGTGGGAGGAGAGGACGCTTCTTGAGTCTCCCTACACGCCACCTGGTGTGGACTGCTGGACTTAAGCACCAAGATGGCGGATCGTATGAGCCGGAGAGTAAATACTGTCTGTATAGAATTGGTTCGAGGAACATTAAGCAGTGCAACAATGCACGTACTGTTACCAGGCATCATCAGGGACGTCTACAGGATACCGAACGATGAATTGTACGGTGTGGCCCTTAATGGAATGACAAGGGTTTTTGTGAAGTTTACAAGAGCCGGCTTTTACACCAGTATTGTGGATGAATTTCAAGAAAGGCGGATGAGTGTGAATTCAACAGTGGAGGTGTGTCTACATGATGTCTCGAAGTATTATACATGGGTAAAGGTACGTAATGTACCCTTTGAGGCAACGTCGTATGGAATTCAGGAAGCCTTCAGCAGTTATGGAACTGTTCATACGGCTAGTATGGGGGTGTGGAGGGATGGCCCATATGCAGGACTGCACGAGGGATCCTACACCCTGAAGATGTCATTGAGGTGACCAATACCCTCGTATGTTACGCTGACAGGCTATAGGACCCAGGTATTCGTCCACTATGTAGGGCAGAGGAAAACGTGCTGATTATGTGATTCTTACGAGCTTAAGCTAAAAGAATCCTTTAGGAGTCAGGAATCGCGGGAAGAACTAAAAGCAATAAATGAAATCGAAAGAAACCCAAAGTATTTCTTCTCCTATGCCAAATCAAAATCGAGAACAACGTCCAGTATTGGTCCCCTACTTAAACAAGATGGGTCCTACACAGATGACAGCAAGGAAATGAGTGAGCTACTCAAGTCCCAATATGACTCAGGTTTTAGCAAGCCGCTAACCAGACTGAGAGTCGAAGAGATGGCGACATCGTTGATAGTGGATCAGCAACCGTGTAACGTGGATGTGGAGTTGGGTGTTACGGATGGACAGAAGACGAATCTCTGGAATGAGGAGGTGGAGAGGGTGGGGAAGGTGTTGGGGACGTGTGTTACCCTCCCGGAGGTAAAGGAGAGCTCCCCGACGCCTGAGGGAATGGTGGACGTGGAAGAGTCTACCCAGGAGAGGATGTTGGAAGCAGTGCTGCAGGAGTTCTTGGATGAGCTGGAGGCCGGGGAGGACGGAACCGAGAGGTTACATGAGGTGCAGCTGATGGATGGGCAGCAGGGACAGGTGGAGGACTTGCAGAATGACAGGAAGGAGAGGGAAGTAGTGGTGGAAGTCCATCAGGAGGACTCGCATGAGGTAGATATTTGTGTGAGTGAGAGCTCACGCAAACGAAATGTGGGACCCTTGGAAATGGACGAAGTTTTAACACCAGGGCAGAGACCTGGGAAGAAGTCATGGGTAGCTGTGGGGGAGAAGGCAAGCAGGGGAGGGGGTGAACTGGGGAAGCTCGGTGGGGGAGGGCAAGGGGGGGTTGGTGGACAGGTTAGGAAGAATGATAAAGATGGTATGGGTAACATGAAAGGTGCATTGAGTAAGCCGCAGCGGCATAGGGGTAAGCCGCCTTTCCTGGGAAGTTCAAGTGCATCACAATAAATATAAATGGTCTTAAATCTGAGGTCAGAAGGGTTTGGTTAGAATGGTTTTTAAGAAGGTTTGATGTAGATGTATGTTTTTTGCAGGAGCATAACCATAGGTTAGGGTGTGAATTGCGTTTGCGGGGTTATACTCTATTTGTCAGTAATGCTTTGCAATTGAAAGGAAGGGTGGCAGTGGCGGTAAAGGAGACCAGCCCATTGCGCATCATGGGTTGGGAGGAGGGGAGGGGGAGGGTGGAGGGGGAGGGTCGTAAGGGTGGATGGGTATTGGGGGGGTGGGGAGATTATGTTTCATTGGTGTTTGCATGCCGGCAAGCAACAATGTTAGGGTGAAAGTCGATTTTGTCCGGGATGTTTTGATGTTTTATTTGTGGGGTTTACCTTCCATAAAGAGGTCTTTGTGGCATTTATGGATTTGGAAAAGGCGTATGACAGGGTGGATAGGGGGGCAATGTGGCAGATGTTGCAAGTGTATGGTGTAGGAGGTGGTTACTGAAAGCGT
>NC_069437.1:38611564-38632649 GCF_026875155.1 Cherax quadricarinatus | reverse complement strand
ACCTGGGAAAACTAGCGCCCCTGTGGGAGAAACCCCAAAGGACAAAAAGGGAAAGGGGAAAAAGGGAGGAAAGTGGGGAGGAGGAGGGGGAAAGGGAAAAAAAGGGGAGGATGGGGAGGTGGGATGGGGAGGGGAGTTGGGGGGGTAATTAGGTTCGGTTGAGGAAAAAGACGATAGGTCTAATTCCTCAGACAAGGCCTTTTACCACCCCAAGGAGCCCCCCTTGAAGAGGAGCGTGTGGTGCACGGACTTTGCTGGCGTTTTGGGGACGGGTGCGGCCCCCAGGCCTCTTAGAAAATTTAAAAGATGGGAATTGCGGGTTTTTACGCTATGTCCCCTCAGTGTTTAAAACCTTCATGGTAGATCTCTAAGTTTAGTTCTAAAGGGAACGGAATCAGCAAGACATCCTATTGGGAAGTGTTTCCAAAAGGAAGCGTGTTGGGACCTTTGTTAGGAAATGCTACTTCAACGCATCTCTCTCCGAATCACATGCTAGAGCGTGCACACGACATTCCTTATCCAAGAAAGAAATGCTAGCTGCTCTAAGTCATAATCATCAGCGAGAGCTATATCAGCTTGGGGAAATAGATGGAAAGTAACATTTGCACCAAAAAAAAAGAAATGTATCGTTCTAGGCCCATGATGGTAATGGGTGCGTACAAAGGGATGAATGGGGGGGTGTTTGGCACCTGGAGAAAAATTTGATATCCTTGGCAGAATTGACTCCAAACTAAATGAAGAACTATGTTGTAAATCTTGCAAAAAAGGCACCGGGAAAATTTACGCACTTCCGTATCTCGTATCTACTTGACAGTAGGGTTGAAGATTCGTACGAGGCAAAAAGATGCTGCCCCTTGAGTATGCTCCACTTTTTGGTTTGCCTCCCCCCCCCCTCTCATCTGGACTGCTTGACGAGTAGAGAACAAAAGATGTCTCACTCTCCCTGGACCATCCTGGATAGATTGTCATTTCAGCAGAGCCTTCAAATAGGAGGGTGGGGGGGCCCTTTTCTGTTTTGTCACCCAATATTGTCAAAGTCCCACATTGGACCCATTTCGAGGACGCGTAAAATGGCTTTTATCCCACAAGGGGCAAAAAGCAGCCTTCATCGGCTGTCCCCTTCTCGAACTTCACCCATCTGGACCTATATCCCGGTGACTCGGTATGGAAAAAATTCGTAAGCTTTAATGATGTAACGAGATAGTCAGTTGATCAAAGAAAATGCGGGGCCACAGATGGCCCCAAAACTTCACCCTTTTCCCCTATTGTAGTCTCATAACAAAAAAATGCTTTCAAATGAGGATGTAGGTAAAGTCTTAGCTTCCCAAAAAAGTTAGGAATCCTTAACCTGAAAAATGCTTGTCAATAAGCTGGGGATTTTTAACCTTGTAACCCGGTAAAAAAAAAAGAGGTGGGAGAGAGAAAGAGAGGGGAAAGAGGTAGAGAGAGGTAGAGAGAGAGAGAGGTTTAGAGAGAGAGAAGGGAGGAGAGAGGTAGAGAGAGGAGAGGTAGAGAGGGAGAGAGGGGAGGGAGGGAGAGAGGTAGAGAGAGAGAGAGGTAGAGGAGAGAGGGTAGGAGGTGAGAGAGAGAGGTAGAGGAGTAGGTAGAGAAAAAGAGGTAGAAGAAAAGGATAGGTAGAGAGAAGAGGTAAGAGAGAGGTAAAGAGTGTAGAGAGAGGTAGGAGAGAGAGAGAGAGTGTAGAGAGGTTTTTAGAGGGAGAGAGAGAGAGAGAAGAAGGGGAGAGAGGGGGAGAGAGAGGAGAGAGAGAGGAAGACAGACAGACAGAGGAGACAGAGGGGAAAACGAGAGATACAGAGAGACTAAGAGGTGAGAGAGAGAAATTTTAGGGTAGAAAGCCTGTAGACGTACATGTCCCAAGTAAAATGTACAGTAGAATTTTTTTTTGAAAAAATTTAGGGGTAGACAAAAGTAGGATTGCGGGGGAAGAAAAGAGGATTTAAAAGGGTGAGGGTAGAAAACGATTACTTGAAGTATACACATGAACTTATTGAAAATGGGGTTTAAAGGAAAAAAATGTGTTTAATTTTGTATTTAAAAAGGCATATGAAAATGAACGTGTAGAGTTAAAAATGTAGGGAAACTGGTAGTAGGTTTACTAAAAGCACCCTGGGTTGGTTTGTGAGGAAAGGGGATTATTTTCCAAAAAAAGTGGCTTAGCTAGATGAGTATGTCTTCATGGTTGTTAAATATTTAAAGATGAGATTGTAAAAGAAGTGACTGCTAGGGTGTGGGAAAAGGTGTGGGTTAAGGATATGATAATAAAAGGAGTGGTTATATTTCCATTTTGCAAGACACTCTTTTGGGTGATTCGAGTTAAGGGTGAAAGTGTGGAGGGTTTGGATAGGTATGGGGAAAAGAAGAGTAAAAGTGTAAATTAAAAAAGGGTTGGTGATGAAAGTAAAAAATAAAAAAAATGAAGGAGTAGGGGAGGATGGGGGGGGGGAAAAATTTTTTAAAATGAAAAAAAGAAAAACCTCAAGAAAAAAGGAAACAACCCAACTGCTGATACAAAAATATGAATTAAAGGGGGGAAAAAACAAATGTATTTTGTGGGAAAATATTTCTAATTAACAGGCTTAAAAAGTGGGATCCACAATTTAGCTCTGTTTGTAGTTAAAGATTAGCTACAGTAATGGAAAATGATAATTTTTTCAGAATTTTGTACAAAGATGCTGTATGTCCTTGTGTTAGCGCTCTTTTTGATTATAATAAAATAATTGCCCTAAGATAACTTTTTTTTAAATTTTTCATTTTAAAAAAAATGTAGTCAAATTAGGAAAAAATTTGTCGTTTTGTGAATAAAAGTCAAAAAATGGGAAAGCACTTCATTTACAAAATGCGGAAGTTCATTTCAGGAAACAAGCCCCTTTTAATGTTGGTTTATGCTAGGTAAAAGTTCAAGCAGTGCTTTAATAGCATATTTCTTCAGCAGGAGTTCTTTTAAAGAAACCAAAAATTTTCATTGATTTCAGCAGGATAAATTTTCCAACATGTGTTTTGGCAAGTGGGAAGTGTGTCGAGTTTTTTTTTTTACCCATTCTTCTGGTGCTTTTTTTTTAATGAGGTTTTCAGAAAAATCCCACTTCTTGAAATTTTTTTTTTTTTTTTTTTTTTTTTTTTTTTTTTTTGTTTTTTTCATCACTTTTGAAAAGAACTTCTCCCTTTTCCCATTTTGATGCTGAAAAAATAAAGACACTTATTGAACCAGTTGCAAAAACCATCTTCTTGATTTAAAGAAATTACTTTTTTTCCCCTAAAAAAGGCCTCTTTGAAAATTTAAAACATGGAAACTGAAACTTCATAAAGTTTTTTGCAAGGGCATGCACCTTGTGTCCAACTTCAGCTCATCCCCGCTTTGCACCAATTTTTCCCAAAATTTGGTCCCAAACCCACAGAAAATGGTGTTTTATTTGTTTACACTGTTATATGCCCCCCCATTTTGTCTTATGAAGCTTCAAAGTGAGTTTTTAACAATTTTGTGAGAATTTTTACCACAAACAGAGGCAGAAACAAAAAAAAGTTGAAACCCATGTTTTGTACAAATTTAAATGGGGCCACTCAGAACAAAGTTGAATGAATGATAGCCAAGGGATAAAGAAGAAATTGTTTCAATAAAAGTTTTCCCTCTTAATAAAAATTTTACTGTAGCCTTGCACCAAAACAATTAAATTCATTTACATTATTTTATAAAGTGGTCGTCAGAAATTTTATTTAAAAACATTAAAAAACCCATGTCCCCATTCCAAATCATTAAAATTTTCCTTAAAATGCATACACCACCCTGATCCCCTAGTCGAAACAAATTTTTGAAGTTAAAAAATTTGTTCAAGTGAATGCAGTTTTACAGTTTTTGTCAAAAGGGTCATCAATCATTCCGCAAAATGGATGATATTTTACTTAAAAAAATTTATATATTTTTCAAAACACACCATAAATCAGCCTGAGTGGAGCAGCTGGGAAAAAACCCCCAGTATTGCTTTTAAAAGCTCAGAGGGATCCCAAAATATGTAGTTTCTCTAAAAGTAGAATTCCGCACTGTATGCAGAAAGTAGTACGTATAAGAAAATTTTTTTCCCGCTAAAAAAACCAAAATAACTAAAAACCAATTTTTAAAAGTGCCCAACAAAGTCTACACTTTCCAAACACACCAATCATATACAGTAAGTACATGAAGTTTTAAAAAAAGGGGTTTTAAAAAGGGGAAAAAAAAAAGAAAAATGCATTTGTAAATGAAAAAAAAAGTGTCTAACAAATATTATTATTTTCAATCGCAGTGGAGCAAGGGGAATGGACAAAAAAGAGGAGCTAGTAAATGGCTAGCCATTGAAAATTTAGAAAATTATATTTAAATTAATCGGAAGATGGACACCGTAAGCAGAGTTGATTCCTTTGTTACATGCAGTATGTAGGTAATTAAAAGGGAAAAATTTGAGTGTGCCCACAGGATTGCCAGCAGGAAGTTGTGTAATGAAGCCAGGAGCTTTGATAAGGCTCGAGGCAATTTTTTAAAAAACTGATGGACAAGATAGGCCCTTGGTTTAGTTTGTTCCTGTAGCTATAAAATAGGCAATCACTCAGAAGGGACATTATCACAAATACAAGATACCCCAGGGCTTTGATAAGGGAACAAGACAAGCGCTTCAATGACTGGCCCAAAAAAGGCTAAAATGGAAATTTTTCAAAAAAGAAAGGAAAGAAAGAGAAACTCTTTAAACAGATTCCCAAGTGTATAAAATGCACTGCTTGAAGAGCAGTGCAGGAAAATTGCTATTGGGGGTTCAAGCATAAATATGATCGAGTCTATGAGGTTGGGAACTATCACACCAATCTACTGTTGGTTAAGTACAAAGGGGTTTTTAAGCTCTTATCCCAAATTCACATAGGCAAGTATGTAAAAACAATGCATAAACACTGTTAGATTGGGCATTTTTTTTTTAATAGTCCGGGCACTGTACGTATCAAAAATCTGACTATGTACATAACTACTGCATTAAAAAAATAGTTTTTTAAAAATCTGATTTATGGCTGGCATGATATTTTTCTCAATGTTAATAAAGTTATAATAAGCAAGAATGTCATTCATGTTACTAAAAGATTATTCGACAATTAGTGACATTTTTTAAAAATAGAATCGCACATTCACAAAGCTTATTCAAGATTGAAAAAAAATAAATAATAAATAAAAAAAAATACACATGCATATATTTGGGCTTCAAGTGTAAATCAAAAAATAAAATAAAACTGAGTGATGATTCGATTTTTTTTTTTGATTATTTATTATTATTAAAAAAAGTGTTTTCCTGCTGTCTTATGTGAAAATTGGTCAGTACTGCCTGCTCTAATTAAATCCATTCCAAGGCACATCATCCAAAAAAAGGCAGAAAATTTAAAAATACTGTTCGTATTTCTGTTTTGCTGGTTTATCGTATTTGTGATTTTTTTTCTCTTTTTTTTTTTGTACGCAAAAGGAAATTTGCAAAACGCATGACTTTGGAGTTAATGAAAAGCCCATTTTGACTAGTCAACCAAAATAGGGAAACGGGATTTTCTTCAAAGCGAAATATTAATAATTAGAAAGGGTTTCTGTATAAAAACTATAGGTTTTTGCTTTCTGTAGTAAAATTTTGAGTTTATTATTCCAGACTTTCAGAATTATATTTCAAGTAGAAAATAAATAAAGTTAGTTAATGTGCTTCAATGCACAAAAAATTTATTACAAAAAAAAAATCCAATTTACAGATTTATTTTTTAATAAAAAAACCTGCCCGAGAAAAAAGCTGGAAAGTGATTTTTGCCATTTTAGTAATTTCCTTAGAGAAAAAGGAAAGCTTGAACTGATGACAAAAGCAAAAAAAAAAAAAAAAAAATTAATTTATCCATTCCCGCATCTTTTAAATGCTTTTTTGAGGGAAAATCGTTTCTTGCAGCTGGGGATACCTTGCAAAGTAATAGCTTTGAGAGTTGCAAATGCTAATGTTGCCCATTTTTGGCGCGTGCATCCTGTATGATTAGAGAAACCTTTCCCAAGACTTACATTTTTGTATGTATTACTTCAACAGTTTTTTTTTAATATGTGTTTTTTCGTAAGCATACTGGAATATGTTGGTAAAATTACCGCAATATGTAAAGAAAAAGGGAAAAAAAGGAATTATTTGGATTTGTGCCCTTTTTACTTTGTAAGCTTTTAAAAATTTTTAAATTTAAAAAATCCTTGCAACGCTCTGCCTAAATTTGAACTTTTCAAACTTATTTTAAACAGGGAACACGGAAATAGCCTCAGTGTTATAGTATTACATCAGAAAAAAACAAAATTTAAAAATTTTACAAGCCATTGTTTTTAATATTATGAAAAGATGAACTGTAGATTTAAGATTTCCCACATTGTGTAGTTATGCTTTGCATGTTTGTCACTAGTTACTGAATAGGTTCATAAGAAGGTACCCCCCATAACCTGTGTCATATAGGTGTCGTAAAATTAGGTTAGTCTCCCTGAAAATGCCAAGCATTTTAGTGGCTTTCTTTGTACTTGTATTTTAATTTTTTTGTAAATGTAAACCACAATTGTAAACTTGCAAGAAAAAAAAATTTTTTTGATTTTTTTTGTTATGAGCTGATTTGCATGGATATTTCTCAAATTTACATTGTGACCTTTCACAAAAAAATTTCAACATCAGAGATCCTAATACCCACTTGAAATATGCCCACCTCATTACACCATACTCCCTCTCTTGCCCTCGGAATATCTACATGTACACTCTGTGCTCAGAAATGACCTTTTTTTATATCAGAATGTAGGTAATTTTCAACTATTTGGTCGCATTTCTTGTTTTTTGGGGCTCCCGTACTCTGAACCCATTTGAAAACTGAAACTTAACATTTGGGGGAAGGGGTCGACACCCCAGGGTCCCTGAAAAAAAAACATTTTTTCCTTGGGTAAAAATGAAATATTCGTTTAAAGGGGTTTGGCAGAGCCCAACAGAATAGCACCCCCTCAAACCATACCAGAGGGGGAGGGTTTTGTTGATGAGGGGTGAAAACTATGTAGGTAAAACCCACCAGGAGAAGGAACCTAAAAGCATTTGGGGCATTTTTGGGGACGTGTTAATGTCCGAATTAAGAATGGGTTGAGACTGTAAAAATTCCGTAAGTGTCCCTAGTGTAGACTACTCTGTGGTAGTTCAATTTGTTCTAGTTAATTGTAAACTTAGTGATGAGGGTGCCAAAGCCCCATGAGCTGGAGTACACACTGAAAGGAACGGGGTGCAGAATTGGCAAAGCCAAACTGCACACCAAACAATGGAGGGAGGCATATAATTTCTGGTGCCCCGGAAGATTTGGAGATGAAATGAGGGTTGTATCTCTACCTCGCTCCACTTGCTATAAAAAAAAAGCCTCAAAAACTAAAGGCAAAATGTCAGGGTTTTAAACAATGGGAAAAAACCAGTGAAGTTGTGAAATGCCCTACTTCACTGTCCTGAGTACTGGGAGAAAATGGCTTATTTAAAAATTTCCCAATGCCAATGTGTACAGAAAGCCGTCTCAAAACCCCCAAATTTGTGGGTACAGCCAAGGGTCCAGCAATAAAAACCCAAAAAG
Source organism: Cherax quadricarinatus (assembly GCF_026875155.1). NCBI lineage: Eukaryota > Metazoa > Arthropoda > Malacostraca > Decapoda > Parastacidae > Cherax > Cherax quadricarinatus. Next base: position 38,625,032 of record NC_069437.1, on the reverse strand, counting down.
GGAATTCATGGAGAGGGGTCCTGTCGGGAGTAGGACCAGAAAGAAAAGAAATAGGAATGGCACCCCCTGGAATTATGGTGTCAACGGGAAGCACTAAACCCCACTTTCTAAATCCCAAAAAGCCCAGCAGAAATGCAGGATCCCAGCCTGTTTTTCCCTTTGTTCAAGCACAGCCCCGCTTTAGTTAGCTAGAAAAGTAACAGACAAGCAGCGGGGGTAGGGCCAGGAAGAAGTGGACTAAAGGGGGGCCAGGTTGAAAACAAGCCCGTTCCTGTGCAGAAAAATGGGAAACCCCCTGAAATGTGCAATGGTTGCCCTTCAACATCAGGGGACCCAAAAATATGGCGCTTTTGGAGGTTTGCATGAGAAGGGTGTTCCCAAAACATTAAAGGCCCTTAAAGTAAGTCTCTTGCCAAGCACACGAAATTTCAAAAGGAAACAATCCCACCCGATTGATGATGGGAACCCAAGCTTTCATTTGGGGTTATAGAAGACTTGTGTACTAGGCAAAAAAATGGTCATCTACTAGGGAAAAACCTTGAGGGCAGCGGGGTGGGGTAGTGAAATGAATTACCGGGAAATGGATTATTTGTGATGAGGATGTAGTAAAAATGAAATTTTTAAATCCGGTCCAAGGTTAACTTCCCCATGAGGCAACTCAGCGACGGGAAAGGTCATTATGAGCACAAAAGGACATATCAATACCTCTGGGGGTCCAGAGAAGTACTGGTGTAAAAAGGTACAAAAATTTCCAAGTGGTCCCCCCAGGTTATCAAAAAAATATTTTAATATACTGGTGCAAAATACTTTTTATCAACAGCAGATTTAAAGGTTTCGTTCCAAAGTCAACTTTGGTATTTTAGCTACTACATCCATCTAGTTCAACAACCCCATTAAAAATTACATTTTTTTTTTCACCAAAAAACCCCCATCCCCATTTCAAAAAATTTGGGGTCTTTAAATTTTATTCTTTAACTTTTTTTTCACTTAATTTTTTTCCCCCCTATTTCAAAATTTCCCAAAACCCCTACTTTTTAAAATACGAAATTTAAAATGTTCTCCCACCAAAATTTAAAATTTTCCGACTTTCCCCATCGACTCAATTACAAAATGAAAAAATTATTTTTAATGTACAACTTTTGGGGTGGCAAGTGCATTTTTTATAATCTTAGTCTTTCATTAAAATTTAGGTAAAAAAAAAATATGTATTTGAAAATTAGTTAAAACATGTTTTTTTTGTGTATTTAAAATTTTTTATACAGTCAGCCATCACTAACCCGGCAAATCAGTAATCCAGCACTAATTTCGCTAGCATAATTTCAAATTTCCGGGTTTGCCACCCCAACCTGCTACTACTGTTTGGTGGCGCTATTGTGCTTAAGTCATTCCAGTTCTTTTTTTCCCTTTATTGTTATAACTGCCCCCTTTTTATCCCTACCCTGTTCCGACAGTGGCTTTAAAGGGTACGGTCGGTCGCCGGCTCAGCTCACTCAGATAAGCTGGATGGTAATTTGGGCCCTCTTTGACAAATAGGTTATTGGAAAAAGTGGCACAAAAAAAAAATCCTGCAGCTAAGTGCATAATGAAAAAAAACGAATCGTTTTTTTGGTGAAAAACCCAACTTTGCAGTGTTTTTCTAGGGTTTTTTTATAAATATATTCTCGTTTTTTGGGTCTTGTTTGATAGAAGGGAAGATGTTTTAAAAAATTTGAAAATGATTTCAATTGGTTTATGACGAAAGTCCCTTGAAATTGAGCTAAGGTAGGGGAAATATTAAATTTTTGCCAAATTTTCAGATAAAAAAATGATGCCCCAATCCAAATGCCCAACTGGCTGGTTAATACACAGTCATAAAGGGGTTTTGTTATTATTTATACAATTTTTACAATAATCGTAGTCTACTAACGTAAATCTTCTATTTTTTGTGTGAATAAAAAATTTAAATGGAAAGCAGCATAATATAGAGGGCCGGAGAATGACTAATGAACAGAGAAAAATTTTTTTTAAATGCCCGAATTGTTTTTTTTGGACCCTTTTTTGAAAACTGGCATCTTTTAAAATTTGTGTAAAATTGCCCAAAATTTCCCCAATTTCTGCCCCTTTTTTTGGGGTAGCTGAAAAGGTAAGGGCATTTTTGTACTCAATCAACAGAATAAAAGGAAATCTTGTAAAATAGCTAGATTTTGGTAGACTGGAACAATGGAATGGGCCAAAAATATGATGTAAAGTGGGGTGAAATCGCGATGCTTTAATACCCCATTATTTTTTGTGTATTCTAATCTAACCCTCTGAAAATCCAGCAAAAATCACTAACTGGCACCCACAGGCCCTGTGGTGCGGATTAGTGATGGTCAATCTTATATTATTCTGTGCCATCTTCCTGCACACCCCATTTCGTATAATCCTACTTCGTCTATTATGAATCCATCTACATGACCTGTTTTATAAAATAAAAAAAAAGCATTTTTTTCTTCCTTTTGTTAAATTCATGCTGTTTCTTTATCTTTTAATTTGTTTTAAATTTTAAACACGTTCAGTACAGTATAATATAAAAAGGTATTTGAAAAGTGATGGGTTTTTAAATATAAATGGAATTGAAATGATTAATTTTTACCCCACAGAATAAAGGGAGTTAAATGATTTTTTGTTATAAAAATCAAAATGCAATTTTTTGTACATAAAAGAGAGATATAAAAAAGTTTGCTATTTGATTTTAACCCCCAAAAGGTTAAAAAAACCAAGAAAGCCAAGCAATGTGACATTTCTAGCAGGGCCCTTTTAGGTTTTAAAAAAAAAAAGGCACTACCGTACTGGAACGTACACAAATAACCCCACATAGAGAGAGGAGCTTACGACGAGTTTGGGGCCCGCTTGGACCATTTAAAAGTCAAAAGTCGTAAGCTCCTCTTTTAGTGCGGTTATTTGTGTTCCTTTGGGTTTTTTTCCCCTACGTAAAACCACAAAAAGGGAAATTCCTGGTCTCTATCCTTTTACTGAAACATTAAGCATTTTCCAAAAGTATTTTTTTGTCACCCAAAATGTTTCCCAATAACAAGGGGCTTTCCTACAATGTCAAAAAGCTGTAATCCCAAAGCTGAAACAATCCCTTTTAATTCTAGGAAATAAAATTTGACTCTGATTTTGATTTTTGGAGCATTTAGTTAATTTTGCTCCCATTAGCACTAAATTTCCCTGGTTTGTCATAATTCCTGTTCTGTAATTTTTTATAAGGCAAAACCAACTAATCCACAAACTGGAAATGAAAAAAACAGAACATTTAGGTCCCTTTCCCGGCCCTTGTCATTCAAAAATTATGAGCTTAAAAACTAATTGGGGAGAAAGCATTTTCAATTAATCTATATAAATACCTTGGGTTCTTTGCCAGTTTGGAAGTTTTTCCTTTAGCCGTTTCTGCGCCATTAGCCTGTAACTGGCAACCAAAAAACAATGTTTTTTGGCTCCCCCTTTTCTAACAATTTTTGTTTTTGGGGGGGGTTCCTTTTCCCACAAAATTTTTTTTTTGGGGGAAAGGGTTAAAATTGGTCCTTTGGGGGTTTTAAAATTTTCCTTTTTTTGGGGTTTTTCTTCTTTTCCAATCTTTTTCCCCAAATTTTTCCCCCTACAAAACTTTAGTGTTCGAAGTAATCCAAAGATTAGTTTCTGAAATATCCCCTGAATTTAAAGTTTTTTTACTATTTTGTTTAAATGCTATTTTTAATTAAATTTAGTTTTAAAAGTAAGGAAGAAAAATTTTGAGATTTGAATGTTTTAAATTTCCCCCTGGCTGCTTTTTTGTTTTAGAAATTTTCAGACCTTTTTATTTTTTGGTTTTTCACGGGTTTTATGCTTGAATTTGTAAAAAATTTTATTTCTGTTTTTGTTGTTCTTTCATTTGAAATAATGATTTATATTTTTTAAAAATTTTTTCTTTATTTTTGCAGGACCTTGTTTTTTTCTTTGAAAAATTAAATTTAACCCTGAATTTTTTTTTTGGTAGTTGGTTCCCCAACCCCCGGGATTTTTACTCCTGCAAACATTAAAAGGGGAACTTTAAATTTTTTTAATTTGGGGGACTGGTTCTTTTTTTTTCAAAAAAACCAAATTTTGGTCATTTTTTTTTTAAAAAATTCCCGGGTACCTTTTTGCATGACAACAAAAAGGACTGGCTAAACACCCCCTTTTCCCAAAATTTTTGGGTTTTTTTTTTAAAAAAATTCTGGGGTTTTCTTTGTTTGGCTTGCCAAAAAAAACACAATCCAAAATTTTGTAAACATTTATTTTTTTACCCTTTTTTTTTTTTTTTAAACAAAAATTTATTTTCCAAAGTTTAAAAAGGTTGGGAAAACAAAATTTTTTAAAAAAAAAAAATATTATGGGGAAAATTAAAAATTTAATTTTAGAAAAAAGAATTTAGGTTCGCAAAAAATTTTTAAAAATTAAAAGAAAAAATAAGGGAAGGGGATAAAAAATTTTAAAAAAAGAAAAAATATCAAAAGGGGGGGAGGGTTGGAAAGTAATGTTTTAAATTTTTATTAGGTGTGGGGGGTGGATTTTTTAAGAGGGTTAACATGAATGTTGGGGAAAAAGGGATGTGTGGGTAATTAGAAAAAAAATTTCGGGGGGAAAAAGGGTTTTATAAAGTATAGTAGCAAATTTTTTAGGTGTGGGTTGGGTTGGGTGGGAAAAGCAAAAGGAACGGGGGGAAAGGGGGAGGGAGGTCCTTCAAAAATTTGGGGAAAATTTTTTTAGTTTTGGGGGGGTGGAAAAAAGGGAAAAATGTGGGTTTTTGTTTTAGTAAGGGGGGGGAAAGGGGTTTTTGGGGGTGGTTTTTTCTTTGAGGGGGAAGGGGAAATAGGAAGAAAAGGACTTTTTTTTAAAGGGGGGAAACGGGAGGGGTATCCTGAAAAAAAAAAGGAGGGGTGGGATTTGGGGGGGGAGGGGTTGGATTAACAGGTTGCTAGTGTTTTTGAGGAATTGGGGAAAAAGTTTATGTGAGTTGGGGGTGAAAGGGGTTATTTAGGAAGAATTCGGGGAAATTTTTTTTTCCGCTTGGTTGGAAAATGGGAAAAATCCGATTAAAGGGAGGGGGGGGGAAAATTCTTTAAAATTTTTATTTTAAAAAACTTTGCTTTAAGGTTTGGGACCTCTGAAAACAGGAAGGTTGGGGTAGGTAAAAAAGTTAATGTATTAAAAACATTTTTTTTTTTTGGGTAGCTCGGGGGGAGAGGCAACGTAAAAAAAAAATTCCATTTTAAAAAACTAAGAAAAATAAAAAATTTAAAATCCCCTTTTCTTTTAAAGGACCTTGGGAAATTGGGAAAACGGGGGGAAAACTGTTAAACGTTGGGGGGTCCCCCTTGTTAAAAGGCCCCGGTTTCGCCTACTGGGGGTTTCTTCCTTTTGTTTTTTAGGTTGGACCCGTTAGACCTGGACCCTTTCACAAAAAAAAATTCCCGAGGCCGTTTTGGTTTTTGTTTGCAACATTTTCCATGAAAAATGTTTTAATTTGGTTTTTTCACTTTCTTATTTTTAGTTTTTACCCTTTTTAAAGAAAAAATTGGAGGCTTTTGGGTTTTTTGTTTTTCCTTACACCGGGAAAAAACCAAAGTTTTTTGATTTTTTAATTTTTTTAAATTTTTTTTTGGACCAAAGGGGGCAGGAAGTTTTTGGGGCCGGTTAATTTGTACGTGACTCAACAAAAGACAAAAAACAAAATTTTTAAGGGAAAAGAAATAAATTGTTCCCGGGAAAAAGAGCTCTTGGGGGCAGGGGTAGGTTTACAGCCCTTAACCCAATAATTTCGAAAAACAAAAAAAAATTGGCGAAAAAAATTTTACCAAAAAATTTAAAACGGGCCCCAAAACCCCCTTGGCAACCAAAATTTTAGGGTTTTTTTTTTCTTTATTCCCCTTGGGGGGGAAGAATTTGGTAAAGCCCCTATGGAAAAATTTCATTTTTCCAGGGAAAAAATTTGTATACTTAACAAAAATTGGAAACCCGGGCCCCTTTGGCAAATTTGTTTGGTTTTTGGGTTTTTTCGAAAAACCCCCTTCTATTCTTTTTTTTTACTGTTTTTGTTTATTTCCCTTTCTTTAAGGGGGAAAAATTTTTTTTCTGTTAAAAACTAAAAATGACATATGGGGGCAAGGGGTTTTACCCCCTCCTGATCTTACCAAAAATTAAAAAGGAAATTTTTTTTTTCTTTTCCCCTGTTTTGGGATATCCCTTTTTGTAGAAAAAAAAATTTTTTTTATACCCCTGGTAATTTTCTGTTTAAATGTTTTTTCAGGCCCAAAACGTAAATTTTTTCTTTATTCTGTTTTTTATAAAAAACTGCAATAAATTTAAAAGTGTACTTTGTCTTTTTCTTTGTGTGTTATTTTGTTTGGATTATTTTCAACCTTTTTGAGGAAATGAACTACTTCCCCATTTTTTTTTACCCCTAAAAACATTGTTTTTTTAAAATTTTTTTCCATTTAATTGTGAATGGCTTTTCGAAACTTTTTTTTATTTTTTTAAAATTTTTTATTGTTTAGATTTTGTGTTTTCTCAATTACTTTTTCTTTTTCAAAAACATCAAAAGGGTTTTGTTAATTTTTTTAAAAATGTTTAAGTATTATGTTGCTTTTTTTGGGGGGGGGGGGGGGGGGAAAAAACCTTGGTCTCCCGAATAGGGCTTTTTTAACATTAAAAACAAAATGTTTTTCCATTTTTTCAAAAACCTTTTAAAAATTACTTTTTCTTTGGAAATATCTTGTTTTTTCTTTTAAATTTTAAATTTAAATTTTTTTTTTAACTTAAAATTTAAAATCTTTTTCTAATTCTTGGGCTTTTTCAAAAACTGGGGTTTTTAATTTTAAAAATTTGTCTTAAAAAATTTAATGTTTTTTTGAACATAAAAATCATACTGTTCTTTTGAACATAAAATTTATACTGTTTTTTTTCTGAACATAAAAATCTACTGTTCTTTCTGAAAATAAAATCAATGTTCTTTGAACATAAAATTTACTGTTTTTTAAATTTTAAAATTTGTTCTTTTTTAAAATAAAAACCTTTTTTTTGTAAAAAAAAAGCTTTTTTAACATAAATTCAAAATTTTCTTTTGGGGAAATAAAAAAAACTGTTTTTTTAACAAATTCAACTTTCTTTTTAAAAACTTTTGTTTTTTTTAAAAAAAATTAAATGGAACAAAAACATACCTTTTAAAAAAAAAAATTTAACTGTTTTTTTAAAAAATTGACTTTTTTTGAACATAAAATTAAAGCTTTGACAAAAATTTATTTTTTTTCAAAATTTTGCCCATTTTTTTTTTTTTTTTTTTTAACCCCCATAAATAAAGGGAATTCTAAAAAGGGGGCTTAAAAAAAAAACTAAATTTAAATCAGGAGAGATAAAAAATTTGGAATCAAGTAAATTGGAAATAAATAAAACTATGCAATATTGAAAAAATAAATTAAAAAGAGTATAAAGAAAGACCCCCCAAAGTAAAAAATTTTAAAAAATAACAAATCAACCTTTTTAAAATTGGGTAAGGGTTTTAAACTAGTGGGATTGGTTTAAAAACTTTTTTTACAAAAAAAGAAATTTAAAAGGTTTTTCCCCCCTTTCAAAAAACAAAATTAAAAAATTTTATGGGGGGGAAAAAATTTTCTAAAAAAAAAAGGTTTTTGCTTTGCTTTTTTTCCCGTAAATAGTTTTGAAATAGGAAAAATTTTGGAATTTAAAAATAAATTTTTCAAAAAAAAAAACTTGAAATGGGGGAAAACAAAAAAAAATGTTTTAACAGAGATTGAGATTAGAACATAAAGGGAAAAAAAAAAAAGAGAAGGGTTTAAAACATACATTTTTCCCCAAAAAGGCAATTTTAAGGGTTAAAACTATGTTTTTGGGGAAGGGCAAGCAACATTTATTGGGGGAAAGGGAAAAAATACAAAAAAAATAAAAATCCCCAAAATCGGTGCAAAAAGGGAATCTAAGTTTAAATTTCCCCTGAATTATAGCCCTGCCCCAAAAAACATTCAAAAATTTGTTTTTAAAATTAAATGAAGGGATAATTAAACCCCTAAAATTTTTTCCCCCCCGTAAAGGTTTCTGAAAATTAAAGGTTTAAAGGAAAGGGTGAATTTTTTAGAAATTTGAAAATTTGAACAGGTTCCAAAAAAAAGGGGTAAAAATTTTGCCAAAAGGGGTCAAGAAAAATGGGCAATCCAAAAATATTGAAAAAAAAAAAGATTTTTTTTTTAAAAAAAAAAGGTAATAACAAGACCAAAAAACATTAAATTAAAAAGGAGCCCTTTAAAAAAAAAATAGCAAATTGGGGTTCCCCCCAGCAAACCCGCCTAAAAAACAAATGTAAAAATTTTTGCCCTAAAAAACACTCCCAAAAATTTTGGGATTTTAAGCAAAAAAAAGCATCAATTAATTAAACAAAATATAAAATTTATTTTAAAGGGGGGTTCTTATACTAAAATAAAATATAAGGGGTTTTTTAAAAACAAAAGGGGATTTAGGAATAGGAATAAGAAGGGCAAAAAAGGAATTAAAAATTTTGAGAAGAAAAAAATCCTATACTTAATAAAAAAATTTAAAAAAAATTTGGAAAATTAAAGGATACAAAAATGGGTTTAAAAAAAATTAAAAAAAAGAATAAAATATTATTAATAAAACAAAGATCCCCTATAAGAAAAAAAAAAATAAAAAACTTCCTTATTCAAAAATTTTTTGGGTTTTTTTTTACTTTTTTTTTTAAATTTTGCGTTTCCCTAATCCCCCAAAATTTTGTATGGTAAGCAAGGGGAAAAGTATAAAAAATAAAAATATCAAAATATTAAAAAAAGAAAATTTCAAAATTTTATCTTAAAAAAATTTTGGTTTTCCCTTTAAAAAGGCCCCAATTTTTAAAAATTTTAAAACATTTTTTCAAGAAAGTAAAATTAGATGTTGTTTTTAGGTTAAATAAATAAAAAATACCCTTTTTAAAAAAGGGAAAAGACAATAAAAAAAATAAAAATTTTGTTTATAAAATGTTTAATGGGTGAACTCAATTTTGAAAAATTTTAAAAAAAAAAATTGGGTAAATTACTTTTATACTTTAAAAAAAAAGATTAAAATTTTTCTTTAAAAAAAAAAATAAAAACTCTCACTCATTTAAACATTTAGACTGTTTGTTTCTTTTTTTACTTTAAATACCTTGTTGTCAGTAGGGTTTATGAAAATTTTTTTTTCCGACTGGGCAAAAAAGTTACAAAATTTACCTTTAAACCCCATTTTTTTTGATTTTAAGATAATTTATACTTTTCAAAAATTTGTTTTTTTTCAGGAAAAAATTTTTCACTAAAAACTTTACAAAAAAAAACTCATATTTTGTTTAAATTTTTACACCAGAATGCCCCCTTTTCTGTGTTGTTTAAACCCCGTGAAAGGGTAAACGTTTTACAGGGGTAATTTTTAAAACTTGGGGGTTTTTGAAATTTTTCTTTTCCATACATTCTCCCCATCAAATACGTCACCTGAAACTTCTTGCCAATTTAAAAAGGCCAAATATTGCTTTTATCCTCAAAAAAAATTTAAAATTTTTAATTTTCATTTTTGGGATGTCTTTGAACTTTTTACCCTATTTATTTAACCAGTTTGCCTTTTTTTTTCTTCCACCCGGGAAAACCCTTTTCTTCCGTAGTTTAATTTTAAATTTTATCTGGTGCCGGCAAAACAAAAAGTTATCCCCCAAAATTCCCTTTTAAAATACAAAGGTACAACTTTATAGTCACCTTTTGTTTTCAATTTTTGCTATTTTTAAGGCAATAATTTGAATACTCAAAGTTTACAAAAAAAAAAAAAATTCTGTTTTTTTCTTGAAAACACCCCAAAAGGGAAACAAACAGGTGTTTGTTAAAAAAAGAAAAAGTTTTATTGTTAACACCCAAGAAAAATTTAAAGACCTGTTCAAAGTTTTCATTTTCCCCTTAAAAAAAATTTTTTAAACTTTTTCAATTGATTTAAAAAGTAAAAACATGACTTTTGCATTTTATTTCATAAAAATTTTTCAAATATAAAAATAATTTTTTGTTTTTTTTAAAAACATTATATTTTTTTATTTGGGGGGAAAAATTAGAAACAAACCTATTATTTTAAAAAAAAGTACCCCTTTTTCTATTCTTTCAACTTGAAATTTAATTTATTTTCCCCCCAAGTAAAATTTTTATTGTGTATTTGGGAAAAAGCTTTTTTCTTTGGGGGTTTTTTGCAATAATTTCTTTGAAAATTTTTTAATCCGTTTGTTTTTATTTAAACCCCCAGCTTTTTCTGTAAGATGGTTAAATTTGCATAAAATTTAACTTTTTAATTTTAAAAAAAAATTTTTCTTTTTTTCCCTTGAAAACCCCCTTTTTACCCCCAACCAAAAGGGGGTTGTTAGTCTTAAAATTTTTTAAAATTCTAACCTTTTTTGAAAGGAAAAAAAATTTAAGTTTTTCCCTTCTAGTTGCAAAAATTTTTAAGGATTAAAAGATAAATCAAAGGGAAAATTCAAAGAAACTTTTTAAACCCAACCTTTTTGACATTTTGGTACAATAATTAACAATTTTTAAAAGGATCGGTAGGCTGAAAGGTTTTAATTATTAACATGAAAATTAAAACCCCCCTAGTTTTTTAAAAAAAAATTATTTTTTTGATAATTTTTTTAAAACATATTTTTTACAATGTTCTTTTAAACTTACTGTAAAATTGATTAGCTGTAATTTGGATTTAAATGTTCTTTTTTCTTCCCCCGGTGTTTCTTTAAGGGGTTTTTTAAAAATTAGTTTTTTTCATTTTGAAACTGGGGAATTTTTTTTTGGGGAAAAATTATTTTAAAAATTTTTTAAAATGAGTCAAATTTTGAATCCATGAAAAAAAAATTTGGCTCTTTCATTCAATAAAAATTCTAACATTAAAAGCATTCAGCCAAATTTTGTCCCCTTTCCCACCCAATTATTAAATCGTTTTTAATTCTTAGTGTCTTAGGGCCAAATCAAAAAGGGAGCCATTTTAGTAACTGTTTTTGGGATTAAAACCCGATTTCAATTTTCCCCAAAAAAATTCAAACCTTGGGCTTTCCTTTTCTTTTAATTTTGTGCACATGGAACAAACGTTCAAATTTTCCCCCCAAAAAAAAAAGGGAAAGGCTGATGAGGGGGGGGAATTTCTTAACCAATGAAAAAATTTACTTATCCCCGGGATTTTTGTTCTAAACCCAAAACCTTTCATTTTAACATGGATAAAAAATTTTAAAACAACCCTTTTTTTTGCTTTTTTACATTTAATTTTCAACATGTACCAATAAGGAAAAATAAGATTTACATAAAATTTTGTAAAAATTACTGGGGGTTTAAATTTAATTTAAATTATAAATGGATTTTATTTAGAAATTTAAATTTTATTATTATTTATTATTTTAAAATACTTTTCCCCTTTTTCAATTTTTTAATTTTTTAAATTTTATAAAAATAATTAAAATTTTTAATTATTTGTAAATCATGACATGGTGGCTTTCACTATAATGTCATTGATAAAAATAGGCATGTGCCTATCATTAAGAAACTTTGAAATTTGCATTACTGGGTATACATTAATTATATCAGAACTTTTCCTTAGGTTGCAGGACTCAGTTGAAGTCTTTTGCACTCACATCCTGGATAAGAAAATAATCACAAGGTCTTCAATTCCCAGTTAACAGATTAAGAGTTTGTCTCAGCATTAAAGCATTTCAAGTTCCCAGTTTCCAGCTACAATGCTTCAACAGTTATTTAGATGCTGGTGGTAAGATTCTTAGTGGTTCATCAGAACCCCATACACAGAGTCCAGCATAATATTTTCAAGAATAAACAGCTGTTATCTGTGTGGGGATTCGATGAACCATGACTACTGCCACTTCCAAGTGTCAGATGTTCCAACTCGGGCTGTTATGGCTGGCTGCTATCACAAGGGTAGACCAGACAATGGCATACAAAACAGGTACAGTATTCCCGATAAAAAAAAAAAAAAAAAAAAAGGTGAAAGAGGACTGAGCTAGAAAGTGGTAGGGAAGTTCTAAACTGATGATCAGGAGGTAATACTTATTCGTTGCATTCTTAGTAGTTCACTGAAACCTGAACAGAAAGCGTTTTTCAGTTGTCAAAACATGAACTAAACTAAGCATTTCAAGGGCCACTTAGCTATGTGTGCCTTATTCCACATTTGAATTACTACATCAATGTACAACTAAACAAATGACAAACAAATACAGTAATTACATGTACAGATTGTATGTACTGTATGTGTAAAATAAAAATAAATGTATATAATGTGATTATATATATATATATATATATATATTATATATATATATATATATAATATATTATATATATATATATATATATATACACACACATATATATATATTATATATATATTTATATATTATATATATATATATATATATATATATATATATATATATATATATATATATATATTTATATATATACATACATTTATTAATTAATTATACACACATACATATACAGTATACACATCCACAGAGGAGCACAAACACTACAATTTTTAAAGTATAATATGTACTTTCCCTACTTACAATGTGGTTAATTCTAAAACTACAGCAACATTTGAAGGTATGTAGGCTAACACTGGGAATTTACTACAAGAATGTCATCTTTGCCCAGTAGGTGGAAAAAAGAGTTGACATGATAATCACATTTATGAATATAAAGTTACAAAGAACTAACAAGGAAGGCATCGTAACACCACCAACTAGCACACCAGCCCATAACCACAAACTAAGAAACAAGAGCTTCAGAAAACAAAGTTTTTCTATGCAGAGTGGTAGATAAGTAGAATGGCTCACATGGGCAACACCCAGTAAAAGCTTTAAGGACTTTTTTTATATACAGTACTAAATACTGATAAAAAGTTTCCTGTATTTCACCAGCTTGACTCATTACGCATCTATTTCCCCTACACCAACTGAAAAATTTGGCTTTAATTATAATTTTGTAACTCATATGAAAAACTGTTTTTCTAATGGTTGTCCAGTTTCTGCACTCACAGCTGAATAGTTACAGGAATTAAGTTTCTTAAAGCTTAAGTAACTGATTATCTTTGTGAAAAGACCCATTAACCCTTTGACTGTTTAGGCCGTATATATACGTCTAACAAGGTACAGTGTTTGACGTATATATACTCAAATTCTAGCGGCTTCAAATCAAGCAGGAGAAAGCTGGTAGGTCCACATGTGAGAGAATGGGTCTGTGTGGTCAGTGTGCACCATATAAAAAAGACCCTGGAGCATGCAGTGCATAATGAGAAAAAAAACTGACCGTTTTTTTAATTAAAATGCCGAATTTGTGGTCTATTTTTGTATGGTATTTATGGTTGTATTCTCGTTTTTCTTGGTTCTTTTGATAGAATGGAAAACAATTATAGAAAAAAT
>NC_069437.1:38586621-38611064 GCF_026875155.1 Cherax quadricarinatus | reverse complement strand
GTGAAACCCACATAACCCTGGTTGATCAGGCTCTGATCCACCATGAGGCCTGGTCACAGATCAGGCCGTGGGGGTGTTGACCCCCAGAACTCTCTCCAGTGCCTTCTTGAAGACAGCCAGGGGTCTATTGATAATCCTCCTTATGTATGCTGGGAGGCAATTGAACAGTCTTGGGCCCTGGACACTTATTGTGTTGTCTCTCAGTGTACTCGTGGCGCCCCTGCTTTTCATTGGGGGAATGTTGCACCTCCTGCCGAGTCTTTTGCTTTCATAGGGAGTGATTTTCGTATGCAGGTTTGGTACCATTCCCTCCAGGACCTTCCAAGTGTATATTATCTTGTATCTCTCTCGCCTGCATTCGAGGGAATACAGATCAAGGACCTTCAACCGTTCCCAGTAGTTTAGGTGCCTTATCGTACTTATGTGCGCTGTGAAAGTTCTTTGTACACTCTCCAGGTCTGCAATGTCGCCAGCCTTGAAGGGGGCCGTTAGTGTACAGCAGTATTCCAGCCTAGAGAGCACAAGTGATTTGAAAAGAATCATCATGGGCTTGGCATCCCTAGTTTTGAAGGTTCTCATTATCCATACTATCATTTTCCTAGTGAATGAGGTAGATACATTGTTGTGGTCTTTGAAGGTGAGATCCTTTGACATTATCACTCCCAGGTCCTTAACATTACTTTTCCGCTCTTTTGTATGGTTAGAATTTGTCGTATACCCTGACACAGTTTTAATTTCTTCAAGTTTTCCATATCTGAGTAGTTGAAATTTCTCCTCGTTGAACTTCATATTGTTTTGAGTGGCCCATTCGAAGATTTGGTTGATGTCCACTTGGAGTCTCGCGGTGTCTTCGATGGAGGTTACTGCCATGGTAATCCGGGTGTCATCCACAAAGGAAGACGTGGAGCTATGGCTTACATCTCTGTCTGTCAGAAATGAAGATGAGGAATAGAATGGGAGCGAGTACTGTGCCTTGTGAAACAGAGCTTTTTACCGTGGCTGCCTGGGACTTTACTCTGTTTACTATTACTCTTTTTGTTCTATTTGTCAGGAAGTTGTAGATCCATCTACCAACTTTTCCAATTACAGTGGACCCTCGACTAGCGCTATTAATCCGTTCCCGAGAGCTCATTGTTAGTCAAGTTAATTTTCCCCATAAGAAATAATGGAAATCAAATTAATCCGTGCAGGACACCCCAAAGTATGAAAAAAAAAATTGTTTTTGCCACATGAAATATTAATTTTAATACACACAAACTGAAGAAGACATGCACAGTTACATGACACTTACCTTTATTGAAGATCTGGTGGTGATTGATGGGATGGGAGGAGGGGAGAGTGTTGATGGTCTTAGTGTATAGAAGGGGAATCCCCTTCCATTAGGACTTGAGGTGTAAAGTCCTTTTCTGGGGTTACTTCCCTTCTTTTAATGCCACTAGGACCAGCTTGAGTCACTGGACCTCTGTCGTACAACATATCTGTCCATAGAGGCCTGTACCTCCCGTTCTTTTATGACATTTCTAAAGTGTTTCACAACATTGCCAGTGTACAGGTTGCCAACACGGCTTGCATTATTATTATTATAATCAAAAAAAAAAAGCGCTAAGGCACAAGGGCTATACAGCAACACGGCTTGCAGTAGCTGTGTCAGGGTGATAATATGAAATGTTCCGATTGTATGTTTGGATGGGACCGTGGTGGCTGGCTTGTAAACACTGGCACCCACGGGACAAGTGAGGCGCGCTCAGGCCAAAGTGGACGCGTCTCGAACGGAACGAATAGTGTTGGTCGGGTTTTTTTTAGCGCTAGTCGAGGCAAAAATTTTGCGTTAAAATGTATCGCTAGTCGGATTTAATGTTAGATGATGCCAACGTTGGTCGAGGGTCCACTGTATTCCTTTATCATGCATTTTGTGTGCTATTACACCATGTCACACTTGTCAAAAGCATTTGCAGTCTGTGTATAGTACGTCTGTATTTTGTTTATCCTCTGCAGCATCCAGGACCTTGTCACAGTGGTCCAGTAGCTGGGACAGGCGAGAGCGACCTGTTCTAAACCCGTGTTGCCCTGGGTTGTGTAATTGATGGGTATCTTGGTGTTTGGCTGTCTTGCTTCTTAGAACCCTCTCAAAGATTTTTATGGTATGTGATGTTAGTGCTATCTGTCTGTAGTAATTTGCAATTGCTTTACTGACCACCTTTGTGGAGTGGGGCTATGTCTGTTGTTTTTAGAGTGTGTGGGATGACACCTGTGTCCATGCTCCCTCTCCATAAAATGCTGAAGGTCACGCGGTAGGGGCTTCTTGCAATTCTTGATAAACACGGAGTTCCACGAGTCTGGGCCTGGGGCAGAGTGCATGGGCATGTCATTAATTGCTTCTTCAAAGTCT
The DNA here is from genome assembly GCF_026875155.1 of Cherax quadricarinatus. Lineage (NCBI taxonomy): Eukaryota > Metazoa > Arthropoda > Malacostraca > Decapoda > Parastacidae > Cherax > Cherax quadricarinatus. The sequence continues at coordinate 38,608,675 of NC_069437.1, read as the reverse complement.
TGTGGAGTTAGAATAATATCCGAAATTTTTGGGATGACCAAATTTTGGGTTTTGTTCATAAAGAATTCATTTGGATTGTCAACCCTTAGTCTGGGCAGTGGCTCACTGAACACTGAGTCATTAGTATCTCACTCATTTCTTGGCTGTCATCTGTGTATGTCCCATCCCTCCTAAGCAGAGGCTCAATACTGGATGTTGTTTTTCCCTTAGATTTGGCATAAGAGAAGAAGTATTTTGGGTTTCTTTCAATTTCATTTATGGCTTTTAATTCTTCCTGTGATTCTTGTCTCCTATAAGATTCCTTCAGCTTAATTTCAATATTTGCAATTTCATTGATTAGTGCCTTCGTATTGCCAATATATTGGTGCCACTCAGCAGCTCTGTGACTCTTCGCCTTCGTCTGTATAGGGAGCGTCTCTCTCCGTCTAGTTTACATCTTCTCTTTCTTAATGGAATGTGTCTTGAGCAGATCTCAAGAACCATAGAATTCATTTTTTCAAGGTAAATGTTCAGATCCATGTTGTTTAGGATATCTTCCCAGCTTGTTTCATTTAGGACATGGTTTACTTGATCCCATTGTATGTTTTTGTTATTGAAATTGAGTATTGTGAAGATTATTATTATTATAATAAAAAAGAAGTGCTAAGCCAGTACTGTTAGAAAAGTCCACATGCGGAGGCAGTGGAAAATGTTCAAGCAGCGAAGGAACGGTGCGCTGTGAAGAAAGGAGTTGCGCAGATGGAGCAGAGGAGAGAGAAAGAGCGGAAGGTGGATCAGTGTCCATTGATGGTTTGGTCTCTGCAATATATTCAGAGATTGCTTAAAGGGTGTTTGGGAAATTCAGAGATGTCGTAGGGGACAATATTGGGAATGGTAGGGGGAGGATGAGTAAAGATTGGAACTGTATTGGAACTGTACCAAGGTGGGGGGGGCGAAAGGGTGGAGGGAACTGAGAAGCGTGGCAGGGGACAGAAGAGGCAGGAACCTGGGAGGGGGCAGAAGAGGAAGAAACTTGGGAGGGAACAGGGAAGGAAGGTACATTACGAGGAGGAGGGTGAACCTCTGCACTTGTAACTGACCCAGGGAGAGGGGAAAAACTAGGGACAGAGACAGGGAGGGTAAAATGAGGAGGTGGAAGATTGGGTAGGAGGTGTTACCGAACCTTTTTTTGACTTTTGAGAAGTAGGGGGACGATTGGGAGGAGGTGTCGTACGAGGTCTCGTCGATACTGAGGCTTGTAGAGAGAACTCGAAAAAGCGAGATTAGACTGAGGCGTTGAAGTGGGGACGTTTGAGCTGAGGACAGAAAAAGGATTAGATACAGGAGTGATTATGGGAGAGGTAACCACAGAGGTGGGTGTAGAAGAGGGGATACTAGAAGTGGGGGGACTTTTGAAACACCGGGAATAAGAAACACGTGGGAGTCCCCTTGGAGGCGGAGATGAGAAACTGCCATGGCATAAGGGAGACCTTCTGTCTCTTTGAGGTAACGGATTTCCCGCTCGTTTAAATAGACCTGACAACGGCGAGAGTACGAAGGGTGCCTCATGACAGTTAAGGCAAGAGGGAGATCGTTTGCAAGACGTATTAGAATGGTTATCGGCACCACAGACTGGGCATTCGGCGATAGATCTGCAATATTTCGCTGGATGGCCAAATCGCCAGCAATTTCTACACTGTTGTGGTGTAGGGATCACCTTTCGAACTTGTAACCGATGTCCTGCTATAAAAAACGAGGATGGGAGTTCTCGGCTGTCAAAAGTTAAACGAGCCACATTGCTAGGGTATCGTCTCCGCCCACGGGCAGGAAGAACGTAAGTGTCTACCCTTTAGGATTGGGAGATCTTGGAGTTCCAGCTGTTTCTAGAATGTCGGTGCCACCCTGTCTGGAAATTTTGTTGAACTATGGTATGGGGCAGAATGACGGTACCACTACAAGAATTGAGGGAATGATGTTTTTTAAGAGTGACAGGAACAGTATCGATATGGGAAAGACAGAGAGCTCATGACCTGGGTAGCATTTCTGTACGGTAATGATGCGCGTACCGCTCTTAAGAGCATGAAAAAAATATCTTTACCAAAATGGGGGTAGGAGTGCCTTGCCAATACTATGGTCAAAAGTAGGCAGTAGAGGAAGTTGGTCGTAAAGTGAAGAATTTAGTCCACTGTTCAGTCTGAAACTGAGCGTGGAAAGGTAGTGAAGGACGTGTCGATCGTTCTGAGAAGAACGAGAAGGTGAGAAGTATCATCAGCAGTAATTGTTGTTGACATTTAGGCGTGGGACCAGAGTTGCTCCGCGTGGAACGGGTCGGCGATTTGAAAATTGCCGCACCGTAGAGGGAGAGGCCGGAAGCATAGTCAGAGGAGAGCGAAGGTCCGATAAATCGAAGGAGTCCCGTCGAGGCCTCAGTACCTGAAGCGGGTGAGGAAACAGCACTGGCAATAGGTACAGAGGCATGAGAAATGTCTGAAGAGTGGTCCAAAGACGAGGCGGGGTCAGAACGGGGTGCGGTATCAAGAAGGGGCCCGGGGGTACCAGGTTCATGGGGGCTAGGGCGCCATGGTTAGGTTACTTCTTTCTTTTTGTTTTTAAGAAAAAAAAGAAAGAAGAAAAGAAAATAAAAATAAAAAAAAAAGAAAAAAAAAAGGGGGGACCGGGGAGGGATAGGTCCTAGGAGGAATGAAAGGGCCAGAAATCTCCCTCCGCGCCCAAGAGGACCTCAGCACCGCAAGTAGCGCAGATGCAGCATGGAACCCGTGCCATACCCTACCCCCTCATGCTAGTAAACTTAACAATCCGGGATAGCAACCTCACATCTGCCGAGCTACCTCGGTGGACAAAAGAGAGGGCGGCGGATATCCGCCACAAAGCATACCTCCCCTTCGGCCACCACCCCCGGAATCCGAAAGGTGGCTTCCAGAATACACTCGTCGCCCGAAAGACACCCAAAGCTACTCCGGATAACCGGAGAGGGATCGGGACATCCCCCTCGATCCAATTCCACGGCAAAACTACGCCACCCGCTAAGAAACCCCAACGGAATGGGATGGACCCCGGTATCCTTTCTCCTACCTAGGAACTAGCGCGCCTGTGGGAGAAATCCCAAAGGACAAAAAAAAGGAAGGGCAAAAGGGAGGAGTGGGGAGGAGGAGGAGGGAAAGGAAAAAGGGGAGGGTGGGATAGGGGAGGGGAGATTGGGGGGTAATTAGGTTCGGGGCTGAGGAAGAAGACCGATAGGTCTAATTCCTCAGACCAAGAGCCTCTTCACCATGCCAAGGAGCCCCCCTTGAAGAGGGAAAAAAATTGCTATACTCCTCCATTTTGGTGTCTCAAGTTGAAATCTCCTAGTAGTAAGATGTTTGGGGGCGGAGTTGCGAGATTTTCCAGACACTGGCAATTTTCTCAAGCTGCTCCCCGGAATTGCTGGAAGTTGCATCTGGAGGCTCGTTTACTACCACAATGACAAGGTTTTGGTTTTCAGTCTTTACCGCCCAAACTTCAACTACATCATTTGAGGTGTTTAGTAGTTTTGTGCAAATGAGCGACTGACATACAGGCCAACCCCCTCTTGTTGCCTGTTTAGTCTCTCGCAGCGGAATAGGTTATAACCTGGGATCCATATTTCGTTGTTATAATGATCCTTTATGTTGATCTCTCTGAATGCTGCAAACATGGCATTTGGCTCCGTGAGCAGTCCCTTGATGTAAGGAATTTTGTTGTTCTTTGACGGCTTTAGACCCTGTATGTTTGCAAAGACAAATGTCGTTGTATTGGTGGAATTTAGGGGAGTTTTATTTGCTGGCTCTAATATCTGTTGTTCTGGAGTAGAGGCCTCTGCTCCAGCAGTGTTTTCAGGTGGTGTAGGATTATTGTCATTTCTTGCCAGTCTTTTTTTTCCTCCTGGCCCTTAAAAACCCGTCCCTGGAGAGGTTGTGGCTCCTCTCTTTTGTTTCCCGTAGTCTTGCTGGTCTGTCTTCTAGTCCCCTTTAGATGATGTGCCTGGCAGTCTGCACTGTAGCATTTTCTTTCATGGATTGACGAGTGACATTTCTGGGTGAAATAAGTTACAGGAGGGGAAGTTGCACTCTCCTGTTGTCATGTGGGTGTGGCATTTTTTAGGATGGTCAAAGGTGCATGTCCCGCCTGTTTTACCAGATATACCGTGCCTGCAGATACCCAAGGCATAGTATTTACATAGATTGTAATTCTGTTTGCTAGGATTTATTGTAGCTGCGTTTGCTGCTGGTGCATTTATTTTTCATGTTTCCTCCCTATCTTTCACCCCTGTATGGACATCACTGCTTCCACAAGGTTTTTCTGGTAGTGTGTTGACAATATTCCATGAGGTATCACCCCCTTTTGGTCCATCTCCAGCTGTATCTCTATTTTGAACCTCTTTGGACTGAATAACGTTGTCTTCACTGTCCTCCAGGAAAACACTAGTACCCTCATAAGCACTGTCTTCTAAGACAGGTGAAAACAGCGAATTTGCATTGTATTTTCATGTTTTTTTTTTTATTGTTGTATTCTGGGTTTCTTGATTTCATTTGATAGAATGGAAGATATATTACAGATATAAAGATAAGTTTGATTGGTTTCAGGACTGAAAGTAGCTTGAAATTGGGTGCAAAGTAGCAGAAATATTAAATTTTTGCCAATACAGTGGACCCCCGGTTAACGATATTTTTTCATTCCAGAAGTATGTTCAGGTGCCAGTACTGACTGAATTTGTTCCCATAAGGAATATTGTGAAGTAGATTAGTCCATTTCAGACCCCCAAACATACACGTACAAACGCACTTACATAATTGGTCGCATTAGGAGGTGATCGTTAAGCGGGGGTCCACTGTATTTCAGAGTACAGCAGGGCCCCGCTTTACGGCGTTTCACTTTATGGCGTTCTGCTAATACGGTCATTTCAAATTATGACCAAAACTCACTATACGGCTCCCCCCACCTGACTTTCTAATACGGTCACCGCGCCCCACCTTGTTTGTTAACATTCTTCGTGAGCTCAGTAAGCACTAAGTCTCTCCATTTTGTCTGGAAACTCCAAAATTTCAAATGTTTTTTAAAAGTTATTTCATATTTTTATATATACTCTGATAATTATACTTATGTATACCTGTACTTAAATAAACTTACATGTGCTGGCATGCAGGTACACATTAAAATCAGTAAGAGTGTCTTATGTCTCCAGACGTCATATTAGTAATGATAATAATCACGAGTCTCATTTAAATGTCGTATATTACATTAAATACACATTTTCATTAATCCATCTATGATATTTTTTTCAAAATTATAATAAACATGATACATAACATAAGATGATAAATACACCCCACAATAGAATAAATAAACATAAATATGAGATGCGGTAGCCAGATAACTTGTACAAGTGATGCCAAGAATAACATTTTCTCTAATCTAACATAAGAGAAAATGTGTTACTGGGGGTAACTGTAGAAAAATTATTCCTTTGTATGTATGTAAGCAAGTTTATTCAGGTATACACAAATACAGTTACATAGATTATCATACATAACATATGTGTAGAGAACCTAGGATAACCCAAAAAGTCAGAGTGACGTATTTCCATTGCCTTCACTCAGAGCATCATTTCTTCTCAAAATGATGTTACATGAGAATGGGAGTGTTCTTCTTTATTTATTCTACCGTATCAATGTAGAGACAACCTGTACACATGTAACTTGTACACAAACCAGACGTGTACACTTTGTTTACAAAACTTACCTTCGCCTGGTTTGTTTACATAACTCTGCGCCTGTCCTCTCTCATGCACTCATTCTTTCTCCTTCTCATTTATTCGTTTTATCTCATTTACTTACTCCTGACACTACATTAAGACTACAAATATTTTAAGGTAAGTAATGAGTGAACTGTATATACATTTATCGCTCTGGGATGCTTAAATGTAATAGAATATTGTGTGTAGGTGGGTTGGCCTGGTATGGTAGCCCGGCTGACTACCATACATACCACACTTGATTTTTTACAATAAATACTACTCATCTCACCCTATATTTTAAGGTAAGTAATGAGTGAACTGTATATACATTTTATCGCTCTGGATGCTTAAATATCATAGAATGTATGTGTGGGTGGGGTGGCCTGGTATGGTAGCCTGGCTGACACCATACATACCACACTTGATTTCTTACAATAAATACTATTTGTCTCACCCTAGATTAAGACTATAAATATTTTAAGGTAAGTAATGAGTGCACTATGTGGGTATTGTATTTTTTTTTTTTTTTATGCCTGGTTCTATTCCCAACTTAATATATGTTAGTGAAAATTGTTATCTAGTGTTTGAAAGCTTTTGGGTAAGGGGGAAAAAAAGGGTTTTCCCACTTTAGGGCCCGGACCCGGGAACCTAACCCCCCCGAAAAAGGGGGGCCCTTTCCTGTACGCACATTACTTCACTTTTCCAAATTGCACTCAACGGGGTAGTCAAATACGTTCCACAAAATACACTGAAAATTTTTTGTACAAATTTTAAAATATTGCAGTGTCTGTGAAACCCAAAGAAAAAATTTTTTGTGTGAAAAAAAAAATTCATAAGGGAAAGAAAATTAGGAGGGCCCGGGGGGGATGTAAACTGATAAACGAGGAAATGTTTTGGTCCCAAGGAATGTCTCCCTTTGTGAAATCGGGCCCCTTATTTAAAATTTCCCTTTTTTTAATCTTTGTAAATTCCCTTTAATTTAAAAATTTCTTATCACTTTTTTGGGGTTTATTGGGGAAATGGGTTAAATGGGCCTAAAAGGGAAAATTTGGGCAAAATAGCTATTTTTTTTGGTCAACAAAAACAAGGGAAATTGGCAAAAAAATAGGGCTAAAAAGGGGGTAAAAGGGTTTTGATGAAATTCACAAAACCCACAAACTTTGAAAGAGTTTTAATTCATAAGTTTTTCATAAAAATTTAAAATATTTTTTGGTTTAAATTACCTTCGGGAAAAAAAAGTATCTTTTTTTTTTTTTTTTTTTTTTTTTTTAAAAATTCTTGACGTTTAAAAGCAATTTTGGGATAAAGTTCTGCCCCAAATTTTGTTAACTGGGTATTGATGCCCCATGGGGGTTTTCATCAAAAAGGGAAGAAAAAAAAAAGGAAACCCCCATGGGGGGAATTTAACTTTAAGCAAGAAAAAAACCCTTTACTAAAAATTTTTGAACCCGGGTGATATTAAAATTTCCCATAAATAAATTTTTAATTTCTTAGTCATTTGCTGAAGGGAGGAAGCAGAATTTAAAAAATAAACTTGGATATTTTTGGGTTAATTTTAAACCCCTTTTCCCCCGGGTCCTTGCCTTATTTTCTACAGTTTTACGTTGAGGGTCCAAACCTACCCCAAAAATTTCAAGGAAACGTAAAATTTAGCTTTGAGAAGGCGGGTGGGCCCCCCCCTTAAAAAGGAAGGGCTGAATTTTCCCTTGTGGCTTGGGCGCTTTTTTTTTTTAATAATAAAAATAATACTTTCTAAGGGGAACGGGCTGTGTGGTGTGTGGCGCCAAAAAAAATTCTAGGTCCCCACAGGGGCATTGGGAAGGGCCGCTTTGTTCGCCATGCCTCACGGCAAAGGCAAAGCTAAACCCCCGAGGCGAATTGGCACTCCCCCCTTCCAAACCTGATAGTTCTGACTCTTGGAAGGGGAAAAAGAGGGGGAAAATTTTTTGGGCTTTGAACGATTAAGGACCGAAAGAAAATGCCCAGGAAATGGGGAAAATAGTGCAGAAAATTCCTGACGCCTAACCCTTTCTCCCTCGGTGTGGGAAACGTCCGGTCAGTTCAGTTGCCCGTCAAAAAAAGAAAACTAATATTTTTGCATGGCCGGGCCCCTTCAGACTTCAGTGATGATGAATAGTGATGTGGACTGATTTTTTTTCCTTGATGATTTTTCCGGTATTTGATAGTAAATAATCTATTCACCAGTAAAGGGCGTTGGTATAAAAATCCCGCAGGGCGTCGGGGTAGTGTTCCCAAAGCAGTGCCAAGGGGACAGTACATCCCGTGCCCTTCACCAAAAATAGACATTTGAAAGTGGGAAAGTTATGGCTACTTTTTGGGCCCTGGTATACTGCAGGAAATCAAAAGGGGGTTGGTAGTCCCAACCCCCATGCATAAACTCCCCGCCCATGCGCTGATCATCAGATCAAGGACAAAGGGGGAGTGCATCCCCCACCACACCCAATGCATTTTAACAACCAAAAACCGCTTTTTGGTTTCCAGTATCCACCAAAAACCCGCATCTGGGTTTGGCAGCAAAATTCCAATTTTTTTTCCAACCCCCCATCATTTAAATGACTCTCAAAGTGGAAAAAAAAAACCATTTTTTCCCTTGGAAACACTGCAAATGAACTGGAATTCTTTGACACCCCTTGAGGGAAAATTATTGTCGGGGGAAAGAAAACAAGTATTTTGATACAAAAGGGAAAATTGATCAAAATCCCCAAACGGGGGGACTACACCGGAGAAAGAGAAAACTGTGGATGAAATGTATTTGTTTTTGCAACAATAATGCTTATGCCTCATGCCAAAAGTATAATAAAAATTTACTGGTCCACAGATCGGCTAATTTTGAAAACCTGGCCTTGGGTAAAAATCACCCATAAAAGGGTTTTATCTAACGTTACGTATTTAAACTGCTCTGACAAATCGGGCCCGGGACAGAAGGGCAGGTTTTTTAAGATTAGAAATGTTTTTAGGGTTTTCTGAAAAAAAAGTTCAACATGTACTTTTTTTCCCTTCAAAAATCTTGAAATTGACAAATTTTTAAATTTTTTTTAAAAGGGGGAAACTTCTTTTCGCAGTATACCCCAACCCCAAAAAACGAAACGTTTTTGGTAAAAACTTTTTGTATTTGTGACTCTGCCCGTGGCCTGGTTTTGGGGTATTATTGTATCAGGGGAAAAGAAAAACCCTTGAAAATACCTGGGTTTTTGGGCATTCAGGTGACGTATTTAAAAAAACATGATGGAAACCTTTTTGGGAAAAGGGGCATACTTTTTAACTGATAACTGGTACAAAAACCCCTTTACTCGTGTTTTTCTTGTGGGGTAAACATGACAGAGTTTTGGGGCACAGTGCTTATTGTAAACTATGCCCGGGAACCTTTTGCTGGTGGTTTGCGGGGTTTTTAAAGGGCCAAGAAATCAGGGCCCATTATGGGGGCATCCCCCTAAAGGGAAAGGGTTTCCTTAAAGGGTGGGGGGCCCCTTAAATTTGAAAATTTGGGATCTGTGCCCCATTTCCCCCAAAAATTAAGCCTAAAATGCCCCCAAACACCCCCCCCAGGCCTGAATAATCCCGGGTTTAGCGTTCCCCCTTTTTTATAATAATAAAGGGTGGCTTTAAAAAACGGATGCCCAATTGTTGAACCCTTCACCCAAATTTGGAAATGAAAGAAAAGGGAAAAGGGTTCGTGGGAGTGACTAATAAACATTTTTAAAAAAGCCATTTAACAGGATTGATTATACAAAAAAAAAAAAACCCATGAAATTTTGGTTGACAAAGGGTGACATCAATTGGCTTTCCCGATTGTTTTCCCCAAAAAGTTACAAGTGGAAAAATAAAATTTTTTTTCCAAATCTATGGACATTTAAATCCCTCAATGCATTAACATTTTACAAAAAAGACCGGCAACAGCCCACCAAAAGGGGGAAAATTTTTTTTGTCTGTTGTCAGCCCAACTCTTTTTATTATTTTTAAAATGATTTTTATTATAAAAAAAAAAGAAGGCAAAGCCAAAAGGGGACTATACAGGGGGCTGCAGAGCAAGGAAAGGGAAAGAGAGGGCAAAGGGGGAAAAAAGGGAGATGGATGAGAAAGGGTTCGGAAAAACCGGGGGGGTAGTGGATGGTGAAAGGGTAAAGGGCAGCAAGAGACTAAAACTAGAAAGAGCTGGGGGAGTGCAAAAAAAGTATATCAAAAGTTTGTGGAGTAAAACGTCGTTGTCAAAAGTCAGTGAGGGTCAGGATTAAAGGGGGGCCCCATCAAAAGAAGGGAAGGTAAAGAGAGAGAAAAATAAAAACAAGACGGTTGGAGGTAAATTCTGAAGGGCTCTTTGGGGATAAGGGGCATCTAACAGTTGTGGCAAATCGATACGGGAACCCTTGACACCCCAAACAGAGAAAAAAAGGGTGCCTCTCCATGAGATACCCATGAGAAAGACGAGTGGGGCCCAAATGCAAGGCGGGAGAGAGTGGTCCCCCAACCTCGGCACTGTTTAACAAAAAGAGGGCCAGAAAACCTTTTGTTTCGGTTTTTAATAGAATGAAGTTTTTCCCGACAAAAGTTGCCCAAAATTTTGTTCCCAAGGGGTTTCCCGAAGGTGGGTAGTATTCCCAGAAAAAATAGCCCAGAAAGGGAAAACACCTCGATGGGAAAATTTTGGTAGGCCCGGGTAAAATTTGTGACCCCCCGGCAGTGTCTGCCTTTTCCCTTGCCTGTATCGACAAAAACCAGGGCCCCAACAAAAAAAAATACTTTTTTTGGTAGAGATAGGGCGTAGCCAAAGTTGGATAGGGAAAAAAGGGGGGAAAGGATGTACCCAAATTTTCGTATACCCCTGTAGAGCACAAAGGGGAGTCGGGAACTACTACAAATGTTTGACACCGGATAGATGCGTTACAAATAATGCTGCAAAAAAGGGAAATACATTTTCAGCGGGTAAAAATGCAAGTGAAAAATTAAAATGCCCCCGCACGACACTGCCCCAAAAACAGGGCCCCGACCCTTTCTGAAGTTTTAGAGCCCCCCTGTGTACCAGGGGGGGAAATTAGAATGGGAGTGGAAGTGATAAAAAAAAAGAGGGGGGGGAACCCACCGAAGAAAATTTGGACCTTTCGAGAAGGGGAAAGTGGGGAAAAAAAAGCCCCGAAAGCTGGAATTCCCAGGGGGGTGGGGAAAAAAGCGAGATGCTACATAAAATTTTAAAAAGGGGGGGGAAACGAAGGGAAGACAAGAGTGAATGTAGGCAAAGGGAGAAAAGAATGGGGGAAAACAGGGGCGGCAAAACGAAAAAAGGGAATGTCTACAAATATCGGGGGACCTTTTCTAAAAAAGGGAAAGGGATTGTGTAATCGTGAAAGCGTACATATTGCGGGGGCAAGGGGATAAACGGCGACCCAGAAAAGGGAGGAAACATTCGTTCGAATAGGGGCCCTCTCAACAGGGGAAAGAAAAAAAGCACCAAGGCACAACTTAACCCTTTGGGTGTTTGGAAAAGTTAAGGCTAGAGAGGTAGCAGGAAGGCCGCTGAAAAAATCGGTCACCATAATTGAGTTTCGAAAAAAAACGGGGGCTTTGTAGGCGAAGCAGAGTTGGGACATCAGCTCCCCAGGAAAGATGAGAAGGGGTTTTTTAAAAAAGGTTTGGGCCGACGTGACAAGTTGCCTTCAAGAGGTAATGGAGGGTTTCCCGGATAAAACCCACGGGCAAAGAGAAGGCCTAGAAACCTACCCTTTTAAAGTTCGGGGATAGGGAAACCCTAAAAGAAACAAAGGTTTATTGGAGAAAACAGAGGTCTAGGAAAATAATTTTTGAGTTTTGGTATTGAAAAATTTTAAAAAAGGTGGTGGCCCAAATGGGGAAAAACCCGGGGGGCCCCCCATGCTGGAGAGGAAAAAGCAATAAATGACAGTCACGCCTTTCAAAGCAAAAGCGAACATCAACAAGAGTGATGACCAAAAATTGGGGGGGAAAAAACAGAGGCCAAATCATTTTTAAGAAGGAGAAAAATTGTTTGCTTAGAAAAAAATCCCTGAGGGACCCTTAAAATTTGGGCGAAGTCCGGGGAAAAAAACATTATTGACTCGAACACGGAAATGTCCCGTCAGTTAAAAAGTTCTTAAGGAAGGAGGTAAAATTGCCTCGGAGGCCTAAGGAAAAGGGCCTGGGGCCCAAAAAATTTACCTCCAAGTTTTTGTCAAAAATGCCCTTTTCAAAGGGCAAAAAATATGGCAAAATGAGTGATTTTTTCGGGAAAAGGCATTACAAAATACGTATCCCAAACGAAGTAAGGGGTCTATGGGAGAACGACCCTTACGAAAGCCATATTGACTATGGGGAGACGTTTTTTTTGTCTCTAAATAAAACATTAAACCTCGATTTACGGGGACGTTCCATACTTTGCAAACTGCACTATTTAAAAGGGGATGGGGCGATGGGGAGGCATCAAGTCCCTTTTTACCCCTTTTCCGGGGGAAAAGGGGAACCAAAGGGAGATTTCCACAGCCCGGGGAAGAAATTTCCCTTTTGCCCCAAAAAAGAAATTTAAGAGGGTAAAAGGACAAAAGGCTGACCGATGGAAAAGTTGTAAAAAAACAAAAATGAATGTCGTTTAGGCCCCGCTGCCCCATTCGGAAAAAAACTGAGAGCGTTGCCCCCAGTTCTTGAAGTGTTAAAAAGGACAAATTTTTCTGTTCTTCCTGAGAGAAGAAAAGTCCAAGGGGCTAACTCTTGGGGACTTTGAGGAAAAAAACGGGGGCATTAAAATGGAGCCCTGGGAAAAACGGGCCAGATGTGTGCCCAAATTCAATGGCAAAGTAGAGGGGTTTGGTAAAATCAACCCCCAAACGAAACCCCTAGAAAAAAGGAAACCCGGGGCAAAGGGGGTATTTACCCCCCAAATTTTTCCCCCACTTTTTCCAGACTGCAATCATAGAAGAAGCAGAGGTGATGGGGGAAAAAATAGTCTCGCCAACAAGGGCGTTTAGCTTCACGGATTTACACAGCCCCAGCCCATCGAAAGGGTTCTGGGTTAAAACAAAGGGAAATCCTCAGCGGTTTATTGTACCGGTACCTGCCCCCTGCCGCACGTTTCAAACGTTTCTGCCAAAGAGCACAAGCAGGAGGGGCCCCCAAGGCAAACCCCCTTCTGAGAATGCCCGCCCCGAGGTTTGGGGGGATAGAATGAGAAGCTTTCGGTTTTTAAAAAAGGGCGTCGAGAAGATGTTAGCCCGCTCCCTCAATGGGGAAAGAAGAAAGGAACCCAAATAAAACCCGTGAGGGGGTTTTAGTAAAAAATCCCAAATTTTCCCCCATCAAATTTCCAGGGGGGTACGGGAAAAGGGGGGAAAAAGGAAAGGGGAAGTAAAAATGAAAGGGAAAAAGATCGCTGTCATGTAAGTCCGGTTTTTAAAAGGGCCCGGGAAGCTATGCAGGGAGGGAAAAAGCAGAATGATAGAAACGAAGCAAAGAGAGTATGAATTTCGAGGATCAAAAGGGGGGATACCCCCCTATTTTAAAAAATGGGGGGGGGTGAGAGGCGAGAAAAGCCTCCAACCCGGGTGCCCGTGGGGTCACAATGAGACCCCCCCCAGGGAAATGGGGGCATTAAAAAACACCAATTAAAAGAAGTGGGAGTGGTAAGGGTGAAAAAAGAAAGGGGAAAGTTGGGGGTAAAAAAAATGCTCAAAAAGGAGAGATATAAAGAACATTTGTAAACCCCTTTTCCAAATGGATAAAAGGCTGCAGTGTAATGAGCAAGGTAGGGCAAATAGTTTGACAGAAAAGGAATATCATTGCGTAGAAGAAAGGGGACTTTCATTAAAGGTCCCTCGAAAAAGGATCCGAAAAAAAAACAAAAAATTATAGCGAAAATAGGGTTTGGAAAACAGCCGATGTAATTTTGGTTCTTTTAAGCAAGGGACCAAAAGGGAAAAAAACCCGGAAAACAACATCTGAAGCTTTCCCCCCCATTACCCCGAGGCCCGGATATTCCACTGTAAATAAAGGGCCCTGATTGGGGTGAAAGAAAAAAACCAGGAATCTGTAGGTAAAAGGGCCCCAGGATAGAGGGGTTAGAAAAACAAAAGGTGGTTTGGGATTGGGGAAAACGTTCAAGTACGAAGGAACGGAGCGTTGGAAGATGGGGTTGGGAAAAAAGGGAAGGGAAGAGAAGGGAAAAGGAAAATGAATCATTTTCCATTGAAGGTTTTTTTTTCCCCGCAAATATTTGAAAAGGCTTCAAGGTTTCGAAATTTAAAGAAGTAAGGGGGACCCTTTTTTGGAAAATTTGAAGGAGGGGGGGGAGTAAAGATTGGGACATAAAGGACCCGTACCCCAAAAATAAGGGGGGGGGGAAGAGTTAAGGGAGGAGATGAAGTGTGGGGGGGGGCAGAAGAGGGAGAAAAACCCGGGAGGGGGCAGAAGGGGGGAAAAATTGGGGGGGGGGGACGGGGGTGGAAGGATTGTTTCGAGGAGGAGGGGGAAAACCCCCACACTTGTAAAAAGAAACCGGGGGAGGGGAAGAACTAGGTAAAAAGATTGGGAAAGGGAAAGTGGGGGGTGGAAGAAAAGGGGAAAGGGAAAGGGGAAAAGGGAAAATTTGGGGCAATTTTGGATTTTTTTTGGGCTTCGAGAAATAAAAGGGGGGGATTGGTATTAGGTTTCGTACGAGGGGCTTGTCGATACCGGGGCTTGTGAGGAAGGACGCGAAGATTTTGAGAACAGGGGGAGTTGTAGTCGGGGCGTCAAGCCCAAAGGGCAGCAAAAGGATTAGATCCGGGGGGTATGGGGGGGGTAAAAACAGAGGAAAGGTGCAGAAGATGGACCCCGAAAGGGGGGGAATTTTTTTAAAAACGAGGGAAAAAGAAACACGGGGGGAGTCTCCCTTTAAGGGGGGGATGAGTAACTTTTCATAGCATAAGGGAGACCCCTTTTGCCCCTTTTTGGGGAACTGATTTTACGTTTTTTTTAAAATAAAAACTGGCAAGGGGGGAGTACGAAGGGTTAGCTTCATAAAAATTAAGGGAAAATGGAGGTTGGCGCAAGAAGTAATTTAAAGGTCAAACGGGACCACCGACTGGGGTTCGGCCATAAAAATCTGGAATTTTTCGTTGGGGGACCAAAAAAAACCCGAAAATTTTTACAATTTTTGCAGGGGTAGGGATCACCTTTCCCAATTGTAAACCCATGTCCCCCCGGAAAATTTACAGAGGCCCGGGGGTTCTCGGCTTTTCAAAAGTTTAAAGGGGCCAAAATTTTTAAGGGTAACGTCTCCGCCCCCGGGGGGGAAGGGCTAAGTGTCCCACTTTTAGGAATTGGGGGGATCCCGGAGTTTAAACGTTCAAAAAAGTCTTTTCCACATGACTGGAAATTTTTGTTTGGGCCCCCCCATTGGGTTGGGGGGAGAATGACAGTACCCCTACAAGAATTGAGGAGAGTGTTTTTCAAAAGTGATAGGAGTATATCGATATTTAAAAGGGGGAAAAGATCTGAGCTTGGGAGCAAAAATGGACAGTGACGAGGGGCGTTTTCCCCCTCTTGAGAGCATGAAATTAAATTCTCTACCAACATACGAGGAGCGCTTTGGCCCAAAACTATGGTCAGGAAAAGGGAGGCAGAAGAAGAAGTCGGTCTTAAATAAAAAATTTTTAGTCCATTGGGGTGGGCCCCAAACGAGGTGGAGAAGGGGAGTGCTTTTACGTGGGTTGGGCTTTTCCAATAGAAAGGGAAGGTAAGAAAAGGGGCCTCATCAGGAGTTGACGTTGGCGTTTTTGGAGTAGGAACCCGGGGTTGGGCGGCTGGGAAAAGGGCGGGCGATTTGGAAAATTTCCCACGAAAAAGGGGGAAACCGGAAGCAAAAGCAAAGGGGAAGGGGGAGTTCAGCAAATCGAAGGGGTCAGTCAAGCCCCGGGAATTGAAACGGGTGAGGGAAAAAGCACCCCAAAAGGTCCCGGGGGAAACAGGAGGTCCCAAAGTGGTTTAGACCCCCAAGGGAAAAATCAGAATGGGGGCAGTAACAAGAAGGGGCCCCCGGGGAAATGGGTTCATGGATTTGGGGTTTTCCAGGTTTGGGTTTCTCCTTTTCTTTTTGTTTTTAAAAAAAAAAGAAAAAAAATAAAAAAAAAAAAGAAAAGAATTTAAAAAAAAGGGGGGGGCGGGGGAAAAGTTTTCCCCGGGGAAAGAAAGGGCCGGAAATCTCCCCCCGCGCCCAAAAAGGACCTCACACCGCTAGTAGCGCAGAAAGAAGATGGAACCCGGGCCCTAAAACCCACCCTTATGCCAGTAAAACCCAGCAATCCGGGGTAGCAAACCCCACTCTGCCCAAACTAAACCCCGGGGGACAAAAAAGGGGCGGCCCGGGTATCCGCCACAAAGGATACCTCCTTCGGCCCCCCCAACCCCCGGGAAACCGAAAGGTGGCTTCCAAAAGATTTCACCCCCTGCCCGAAAGACACCCGAAGCTACTCCGGGGTACCGGAGGGGGGATGGGGCTCCCCCCGGGAATCCAATTCCACGGGAAACTACGGGCCCCCCGGGCGGAATGGGATGGGGCCCCGGGGTCCCTTTCCCCTTTCCCAGGAACTAGCGTGCCTGTGGGGGGGAAATCCCCAAAAACCAAAAAAAGGAAGGGCAAAAGGGAGGGGTGGGGAGGAGGAGGAGGAATGGAAAAAGGGGAGGATGGGATAGGGGAGGGGAGATTGGGGGGTAATTAGGTTCGGTCTGAGGAAGTAGACCGACAGGGCTAATTCCTCAGACCAAGAGCCTCTTCACCACGCCAAGGAGCCCCCCTTGAAGAGGGTCAGACAACTCAATGAAGTACCAGGTAACAACACCTGCTGTACAAAACCGTCCTTGAACTCCTCAGGAAATACCCAAGTGTTTGAGGAGGGAATGTGATCACTTCCTGCAACTAAGAAGAATTGGGCTCAGAAGAGATGTATTGTCTGTGCACAAACAAAACGACGGGAATAAAGACGCAAAGACACTCGGTTTATGTGCAAGGAATGTAAGGTACGTCTGTGCATGATACCTTGTTTCAAGGACTTAAACAGACTGAAGCAGTTCTAGAAACATGCCCAGTGACTGTACATATGTTTATTGTTGTAAACAATACTGGTAAACAATATTATAATAACTTTAGTGTGGTTATTGTTCAATACAAGTTGGCCGTCTCCCACCAAGGCAGGGTGGCCCAAAAAAGAAAGAAAATCCCCAAAAAGCAAATACTTTCATCATTCAGCACTTTCACCTAACTCACACATGAGTGTATATATATACATTATTGGTCTCACAGGCAACAAATGTTACTAGAAAAAGAAACAAAATAGAAAAGAAAAGAAAAAAGTATAAAACACATAAAATAAAGAAATGCGATTATGCAGAAGTAGCTGATTGTTGCCGCCACCCAGTCATTTTGGGTCAACTTCATGCCTCTTTATCTCGGTAAGTACTGATCAGAAAATTTTTTTATTTTTGTTTTATTACCTTCACAAATTCTGTAAGTTTTTTTTTTTTTTTTTTTTTTTTCTTCAAAAATTCTTGAATACTGGGGGCACACCCATTAAAATTTTGTCTCTGGACCCTGAAAGGGTCAGTGAAACAGTACAGTTGTATGAATATAGTTACAATACTGTAATAATCTTTATGTATATCCTGTTATTCTGTAACTATTTACAGTCAAATACTGATCTGGTGTCAGGTTTGATGAACTGCTTGAAAAAATTAATACATCTCTCTTCCTCAACATCTCCATTAAATTGATTCCCCTGCATCTCTGCTCAGTTTGCCATCACTTGTATATTTTTGAGTACACCCATTTCTAAATGAGAGCTGACTACCAACTGACTTGTAGTCCAGTGAACAATGATTTGCCTATGAAGTGAATGGAGATGAATGGGTTTTGGGCCCTGATGAGCTGTTGGAGTGTGAGCAGGGTAATGTTTTGTGAAGGGATTCAAGGAAAACTGAAAACCTCTTCCTTATATCAAACCTGATTACTTTGTTCCTGCAGGCATTGTATAGCCCATATAGTTTAGTAATTCCCCCATGATTAAAATAAAGAAATTAGTCAACTTTTCGGACAGTACATTATGGATTTGGATTCTAAATGTAAGTGCTGCCCTATACCAGGGAAATAGAAAGGGGCAGGGGGTTAAAAGTCTGCATGACAAACAGGCTTTGTCAGTGCAGAACTTGTATGCAGCAGTAATAGGAAGATTCATAAAGACTTTTTGATCCTCAGGACCAAAGTTTATACAGTGGACCCCGGTTAACGATATTTTTTCATTCTAGAAGTATGTTCGGGTGCCAGTACTGACCGAATTTGTTCCCATAAGGAATATTGTGAAGTAGATTAGTCCATTTCAGACCCCCAAACATACACGTACAACGAAACTTACATAAATACCTTACATAATGGCCGCATTTGGAGGTGATCGTTAAGCGGGGTCCAAACTGTATCTCT
Organism: Cherax quadricarinatus; assembly: GCF_026875155.1. Classification (NCBI taxonomy): domain Eukaryota; kingdom Metazoa; phylum Arthropoda; class Malacostraca; order Decapoda; family Parastacidae; genus Cherax; species Cherax quadricarinatus. The sequence continues at coordinate 38,590,457 of NC_069437.1, read as the reverse complement.
GTACTTCAAGATTAATCAGGATCTTTGCATAATTTCCACATCTAGTTCTGAGGTGAAAGTAAAAGTGATTTCAGTGTTCATTTATCCATTTAATTAGTGCTTTATATTATTTCTCATTGTTTTCTGTATTTTTTGTTAATATTTCTGGGTGTCTGGAATGGATTAATTAAATTTTTGCATTATTTCTTATGGCAAATGTTACTTCAGTTTTTGTACAAATCACTTTTGGTTGACCTTCTGGAAGGATTAAAGATGAAAACCAGGGTTCCACTGTAATTTTTTTTTTTTTTTTTTTTTTTTTGTATTGTGGGGCCGGGAGTTGAAGAAATTTGTACATGTTGGGCTTTGGAGACATATTATGTATAGGAATCTGGGTCCAATTAGGGATTTCTTAGAGGAGCTGGGAAGAAATTTAACCGAAATGGTCCAAACGCATATATACGTTCTTACCGCTACTGCCCCAAATGTATATGAATGTTTTATTTTTTCCTCCAAATGAGCACCAGCTAGAGCAAACAGCGCGGCAAACACCTGGGATTCACTGATTTCATGTATTAACTCTCCCATTTAAGAGGAAGTGATTTTGACCCCAAGTTTAAGTGGCTTTGAGGTGGATATGGCCATAAATGGTTGGGGAAAATATCAAAAAACCTCGATAATAACCCATGTGCACATTTGTGTAACACCCTTTCAGAATGTCTTATAACCTATGCCCTAAGTAAAGAGGACAATTCTGGAACGTAATACTTGTTTACCAGGCTGGCTGACTGGCTGATTGCCCCCTGGCTGGCCAGCTGCATGACATGCCTACTGCTGGCAGCCTGGCTCCATTTGTTTGTCTGTGTGTGTGTGTCGTCTGTCTGTCTGTCTGTCGTCTCACGTACACAAATACAAGTATACATAGTGTAAATTACCTAGGTAACCAAAAAAATCCAGACAAAGTTTCTATACTCTGCTTTGAAGATATGAGTAAAGGTGATGATGCAATCTTGTGGCTCTCTCTGAGACAGAGCTAGACAGATAGACAGGGGGGTTGACACAGACAAATAGATCAGACATACTTGTGTACCAGTGAAACAAAGGGCCGATGCTCATCAATGTCACATCTAATCTAATCTTATCAAGTCTTATCACTGCACCCTCGTGGGATCTCATCAAGTGTGAGCTGTTATCTAATGTTATGTCATCATGTCACTGTCAGGGGTGGACTGAGGCTTTGTTTTTCCCTGCTTTGAGGGAACTTATTATTAAGTATTATTACTATTATTATTCTTTTCTTGTCTTCATCATCATATACTTCCACATATCCAAAACATTGCTGGACCTATAAATACTTATATATATTTCCAAGACCCAAAAATAAATGACCAAAGGGAGTTGTAAATGTCTACCTGTCGGTGTGTTTGCGACAATTTAAAATTTCAGTACCTAATACTAGTGTCAGAAAAAAGATTGGTTATGAAATGACAAGAACTACTATAAATTGTAATTATCAGAACATTAAAAAAATTTTATAAAAAATGAAAAATAGAAAAAAAAGGGATATGGGCAATACTTCTGCAAGTGGCAGGACTCTATGTTGCCGTCCCCCATGAGCATCCAGTGCCAACTTCTCGGCCTCCCTATTTCTGTAAGTAAATGACCCTAATTTTTTTTTTGTCCAATAACCAACTTAGAAAAATGTGCTCTTTTATTTTCATTAAATTTTTTTTTTTTTTTGTTTTCAAAATATTCAGGGCACTGAAGTAGTGAACTTATAAAATACGTTTGGACCGTTTACTGGTTTAAAGATGTCATGAACAGTCCTAGTAGGTTTGAGGCTGATTATGGAACAGTTTTGCTGCAAGGGAATAATTAGTAAACTGTTTTTGAATTGTGGGAGAAGCCTGGGGTCATAGTGCAGTAGCAGCAGCTGCCTTTTCAGGTACTGAATTGTATTAATTTGAATTATCAAAGATAGCACATTGAAAGATATGAAGACAAGGTTAATTTCACTTTTTTTTTTTAATACTAAATAATAGTACAGTGGTACCTCGGGATACGAAATTAATTCGTTCCAGAAGGCTGTTTGAGTGCTGATACCGAATGAATTTGCTCCCATAAGGAATAATGTAAATTAGTTTAATCTGTTTCAGACCCCCAAAAATACACTTACAAAAAGACTCTTACATACTTGTTCGAGTTGGGAGCTGTTTGTATGCTGAGGTACCACTATATAATCAGTTAAGTGCTAAACCCGAGAAGGGTCATACAGCCTTTATTACTAAAGAATGTTAAACCTTTGTGTCACTCAGCGCTCAGAAAGCTCGAAACTTTCTCAATTTATAAATGGCAGTTAAAGTAGTAGAATGTAATCCAGTGATTTACCTTAGCAGTGGAACACCTTAGAGAATATAGAGACATCATCATCATCATCATCATTTATCTTAAATCTGGTGGGGCAATGAGGAAGTCATTAGTGTCCTGCTTCCTCAGCAGTTTTCTCCGCTGTGCAAGTGTAAGTACACACTGCTCCAGCTCTGAAAGTTCAACGCCTGTGTCACTCTCCTCACCGTTGGTGCTTTCCTGAGACATCTCTGAGTGGACACGGAATGGTTGGCCAGTAGACTGGAAGGCTTCAGACGTACTTGTTAGTCCAGGGTTGTGCATATTGTAGTCTGGAAGACCATCCAGGATGGATTTACTCATCGTCTTACCAGTGTCCCCAGCTGTGGAAGGAGTGGTGGACATACTGAAGATTCATTTCCATGTTGCTGAGCTTTCTGCAAATACCACAGTAGCTTATGAGGGCTAACAACATCCATATGCCCTGAAGACTTGCAATCCCCTGCAGAAATGTAAATAAATAATTCATTAATTGCATGTTTCATAAAAGAAACTTAATGCCATTGTAGGTAGGAATGTGCAAAGGTGATAAGGGAAATGAAGGGCAGGAGTGTGGTAAATTAAAATCACGGTTGATACAATACATGTACATTGGTTTGTGTTAAAAAGTCAGAGAGCGCCAGCATAATAATAAGGATTTTCAGCAAGGTGGTGACTACAGTAATGAAATTATTAACTGATGTCTCATCATGGAGTTGGAGTGAGATTTTACAGTTTCAAGTGGCGAGTTGCATATGTTGGTTATGAAGAAAGTAGGGGTAGTGATTGGTAATATGTCTGATTATTCTTGTTTTAAAAGTAGCTTATATATTGGTCCAAATGTGGTTAAGTGAGGATGTAGTTGATAAGTAAGACACATAGGCAACAGTTAGGCATCTTTATTCCAAAATGTTTCACCTACACACTAGGCTTCTTCAGTTGAGTACAGAAAGTAGGCAGGAGCAGTAGAAATGTGAAGATGATGTAATCAGTCCATCACCCTTGAAGACGTAGATTTGAGGTCAGTCCCTCACCCTGGAGAAAGAGTTTTGTTCTATATGGTTACATCATTAGTGGGGACTTACTGGTATCTATTGCTAAGACAAGATTTTAGTTATTCAGGGAATGTCCTCTGACCCCATAATGTTCTAGTTTAAGGTGCAAGATAATGTGGTCCACTGTATTGAATGCTTTTCTGCAGGTCTCTGCAGAGCCTCAAAGGATATTATTTTATCAAGTGCTGCATATAACATTTCAAGGATATTCCTACTTTTTTTCAGCCTGAACTTAAACTGGCAGGGGGCTTAGTTTATTGTGAAATATTAGGTTGGAGTAATTATTATTATTAATATCAAGGGAGAGCACTAGACCCGTAGGATTATGCAGCGCCTGGGGGGGGGATATGGAAGGTATTCAGGCTGAATTCAGGGAACTGGAGCACAGATCCAATTCCCTAGATCACGAGCCCTTAC
>NC_069437.1:38499080-38586121 GCF_026875155.1 Cherax quadricarinatus | reverse complement strand
AGGCACACAAAGAAAAAATATTATGCACAGAACAGAGCATATGAAACTGCACTGAAATAAACTGTAGCAATGTTGCAAAATTACAATTGCTAATCAACAAGTACTGCATAAAATTTCTGCAAGAAAACTTTAATGGCAACACAATATTTGCACAAGAATTATTGCAAAATGAGTCAATGTGCAATAATAAAAATTATTACACACAAGAAAAGAAATATATCAAGGAATGAACACTTTAACTCTTAACTACACTCAAGCAACACTTAACAAGCAAAAGAACAATTTACTCTAAAAGAAGAACTTAAAAATTACACTAAGAGTGAATTTGTTCAATGAAACATGGAAAATAATAGGTGCTAAAACACAGAACAAAAAAGTTTGAACACTTACAGTGATGCAGAACACAACACATCAACATAAACACAATACTAGAATTTTCTTGCAATGAAACTTGGTGTGAAAAATTTTGTAAAAATGATTTCTTGCTTGCACAAAATAATGGCACTATTGTCTGTGGAAATAAGACAAATTAGACACTGGCTAAATGAAAGAATATGAACACAAGAATGTTCAACACACAGGGAACAAAACAAGAATACACAAATGCTGGGAAGAAAAAAAATATAACAGACAACACTGAGTTGTGATGCGGAATATATATAACTGAGACAACACTGAGTTGTGATGCAGAATAAAGCTGATAAATTACTGAAATACTTCGCTGGAATACTGAGAACACAAGGTGATTCTGAAGTGTAAACACAAGTTCTATACTGCTCATATGTTGCACACACAACGAGGAAAGACACTAGGTACTTACTTCAAATGTATAAAAAGACACACAACACAACAGACGTAAGATAATGCATGGAAATTAGCACTGAATTAAGGAGATTAAAAGATTATTGCAAACAAACACTGAGTCTGATCGAGAGTCACCGAGTGTCACTAAGAAAAAAATCACTGGAAACACAAAAGAAATGTCTCGACACTCGCAAATGTCTCTATGACAAATATTATCGCTGTAACGACTTGGTGAAGAATGAGGTAGATGGTAGTGGAGAGTAGAGGATTGTTTATGTCGTCTTGCTGCTGTCCTCTGCACACGTATCGTAGAATTGCGCTTACATCGACGATAGACTTCACACAGGAGGCTTTCAACGATGGCGCCACTGTTGAAGACACACCTAGCTCTTGACTCCCTATGTGGTCCTTAAAATATGCTGCTGGAACCCTTAGTAGTGCGCCAAAACACTGGTAGAGGTTGGGCGAGTACCACAACAGTGATAGTGGTTGGGTTTGTGGGTAAACAGGGCTAAGACCGGCAATGGTGAGACACGTGGTGAGTGGGTGGTTGGGCCTATGGGTTGAACGGCGTAAGCCTCACTGAGAACAACCACACTGCTGCGAAGATATTCTAAGCTGGCTAGCTTAAAATACACCCACGAAATACCACAACACCACAAGGATGAAAAAGAGCACTCAGGATGGCTTGGAGCTTGAATCACAAGCGATGAAGAAAACTCAAATGGCTTGCTTGAGTACTGGGGTAAGACACCTGGGTTAGTTGCTAGCTGGCTTATCTTAACCCTTCACACAAAATAGCTTGATAACTTCACACGATGAGCACAGCAGAGGTGGAAGCTGGCTTGGCAGGCAAAAGAATTGGATGGAGTAAACTAGGCTAGACTGGGCTCCCTCACCACAGATTGGAAGCTGGCTTATTTTGCAAACTCGGGTCAACCTCTCGGGAGTGATGCAAATAAGCAGATAAACACTAATACAAAGAGACTGACCAGTGAATGGTGTAGAAGCTGGTAGGAGCTTGAGAGAGTAGCTGACATGAGGTAGCAGGCTGGCTAGGTCGGCCTACTGGTGACACGAAATGGCCGTCTTGCTGGTCGAAAGAAATCTCCGTACATCAGCATAATTATCAATTTTATGCACACACCGCTGGCACCATTTATCGTAGGGGTTCTTAAATGGAGATATCGAGGGTTGAAGGTAGACACACTTGTTGGATGGTAACATATATTGTCAGACTGTGATGAACGTGGAGCCCAGCCTCTGCCTGTCTTAGCCTGGATGTCTACGCCGACTGAGAGGGAGGCAGAGGTATGACCGTACACATGCGCATCCCGTGACGTCACACAAAGTCACAGGCCTAAAAGGGATCTCCTATCTAAAGCACATGGATGATACTAATATGCTATACAACACAGGGATCAGCAACTATGCTGACAGAAGAGGCTCTTGGTCTGAGGAATTAGACCTGTCGGTCTCCTTCCTCAGACCGAACCTAATTACCCCCCAATCCCCCGTTCCCTATCCCATCCTCCCCTTTTTCCTTTCCTCCTCCTCCTCCCCACCCCTCCCTTTTGCCATTCCTTTTTGGCCTTTTTTTTTTTTTTTTTTTTTTCCACTGGCACGCTAGTTCCTAGGTAGGGGAAAGGGTACCGGGGTCCATCCCATTCCATTGAGGTTCTGGCGGTGGCGTAGTTTGCCGTGGGATCTGGATTGCCTGGGGATGTCCCGATCCCTCTCCAGTATCCCGGAGGGTGGCTTTGGGTGTCTCTCGGGAGACGGGTGTATCTCTGGAAGCCACCTTTCGGATTCCGGGGGTGGTGGCTGAAGGAGGTATGCTTTGTGGCGGATTTCCGGCCGCCCTCTCTTTTGTCCACCGAGGTAGCTCGGCAGATGTGAGGTTGATATCCCAGATTGCCGGTTTACTGGCATGATGGGTAGGGTATGGCACGGGTTCCATGCTGCATCTGCGCTACTTGCGGTGCTGAGGTCCTCTTGGGCGCAGAGGGAGATTTCTGGCCCTTTCATTCCTCCTAGGAACTATCCCTCCCCGGTCCCCTCTTTTTTTTATTCTTTTTTTATTTTTATTTTCTTTTCTTTTTTTTTCTTAAAAACAAAAAGAAAGAAGTAACCTAACCATGGCAGCCCTAGTCCATGAACCTGCTACCCCCGGGCCCCTTCTTGATACCGCACCCTGTTTTGACCCCGCCTCGTCTTTGGACCACTCTTTGGACACTCCTCATGCCTCTGTACCTCTTGCCGGTGCTGTTTCCTCACCCGCTTCAGGTACTGAGGCCTCGACTGACTCCTTCGATTTATCGGACCTTCGCTCTCCTCTGACTATGCTTCCGGCCTCTCCCTCTATGGTGCGGCAATTTTCGAATCGCCGACCCGTTCCACGTCAGACCAACTCTGGTCCCACGCGTAAACGCCAACGACAGTTACCTGCTGATGATACTTCTCCACCTTCTCGTTCTTCTCAGAAAAGATCGACACGTCCTTAACTACCTTTCCACACTCGGTTTCAGACTGCACAATGGACTAAATTCTTCACTTTACGACCGACTTCCTCTACTGCCTATCTTTCTGACCACAGTATTGGCAAGGCACTCCTATGCCATGTTGGTAAAGATATTTCTTTTCATGCTCTTAAGAGCGGTATGCACATCATCACCGTACGGAATGCTACCCAGGCTCATGAGCTTTCTCGTCTTTCCCATATCGATACTGTTCCTGTCACTATTGAAAAACATCATTCCCTCAATTCTTGTAGTGGTACCGTCATTCTGCCCCATACCATAGTTCAACAAAATTTCCAGACATGTGGCACTGACATTCTTGAACAGCTGGAAATCCAAGATCTCCCAATCCTCAAGGTAGACACTTACGTTCTTCCTGCCCGATGGCGGAGACGATACCCTAGCAATGTGGCTCTTTTAACTTTTGACAGCCGTGAACTCCCATCCTCAGTTTATGTAGCAGGACATCGGTTACAAGTTCGAAAGGTGATCCCTACACCGCAACAGTGTAGAAATTGCTGGTGATTTGGCCATCCAGCGAAATATTGCAGATCTATCGCCGAATGCCCAGTCTGTGGTGCCGATGACCATTCTAATATGTCTTGCAATCGACCTCCCTCTTGCCTTAATTGTCATGAGGCTCACCCTTCGTACTCTCGCCATTGTCAAGTCTACTTAAACGAGCGGGAAATCCGTTACCTCAAAGAGGCAGAAGGTCTCCCTTATGCCATGGCAGTTTCTCATCACCGCCTTCAAGGGAGACTACCTCGTGTTTCTTATTCCCGTGTTTCAAAACGTCCCCCCACTTCTGGTATCCCATCTTCTGCACCCACCTCTGTGGTTACCTCTCCCATAGTCACTCCTGTATATAATTCTTTTGCTGTCCTCGGCTCAGACGTTCCTACTTCAACGCCTCAGTCTGATCTCGCTTCTTCGTGTTCTCTCTCACAAGCCTCAGTAGCGACGAGATCTCGTATGACAACTCCTCCCAATCGTCCCTCTACTTCTCAAAAGTCAAAAAAACGTCCGTTAACACCTCCTACCCATCTTCCACCTCATTTTACCTTCCCTGTCTCTGTACCTGGTTCTCCCCCTCTCACTGGCTCTGTTACAAGTGTAGAGGTTCACCCTCCTCCCCTGTTCCCTCCCAAGTTTCTTCCTCTTCTGCCACCTCCCAGGTTTCTGCCTCTTCTGTCCCCTTCCACGCTTCTCCAGTTCCCTCCACCCTTTTGCCCCTCCCCCCCTACCTTGGTAGAGTCCAATACAGTTCCAATCTTTACTCATCCTTCCCCTACCATTTCCAATATTGTCTCCTATACGACGTCTCTGAATTCCGAAACACTTGAAGCAATCTCTGAATGTATTGCAGAGACCAAACCATCAATGGACACTGATCCACCCTCCACTCCTTCTCTCTCCTCTGCTCCATCTGCGCAACTCCTTTCTTCACAGCGCACCGTTCCTTCACTGCTTGAACGTTTTCCACTGCCTCCGCATGTGGACTTTTCTAACCCTTCTAGTCCGTAGGAACCCTTACCTGCGGATTTCAGGTATCTTTATCATTGCCAATCATGGCCTATTTACAGTGGAATATACGGGGCCTCAGGGGTAATCGGGGTGAGCTTCAGATGTTACTCTCCCAGTTTTCCCCTGTTGGTGTTTGCTTACAGGAACCAAAATTACACTCTGCTGTTATCTCTCCCATCTCAGGCTATAATTTATTGTATTCTTCAGATCCTTTTCCTGATGGGACCTTTAACCCTTTCAGGTCCAAGGCCCAAATCTGGAGTCACGCACCAGTGTCCAAGAATTTTCAAAAAAAAAATTTATTTTTTCTTATGAAATCGTAGAGAACCTTTTTGTGAAGGTAATAAAACAAAAAGTACGAAATTTGGTGGAAAATTGACGAAATAATGCTCTCGCGAATTTTGATGTGTCAGCGATATTTACGAATCGGCGATTTTGCCGACTTTGACTCCCATTTTAGGCCAATTACATTATTCCAATCAACCAAATTCTTAGCTATTTCACTAGTATTACTTCTATTCTATCGATTGAGCACAAGAAATCGCCAAGTTAACTGTTTCAACTACAAAATAAAGTGATCGGAAATTGTTAATTTGGCCAATTTAACACAAAGTTCAAAATATTCCAATTTCAAAATAGGGTCCAGAATGAACAATGTAGGCATTCCTGGCACTAAACTAACATTTCCTCTGTTCATTAGTTATGTTTTGAGGCTTTACAAATAAATTCCATTTTGATTTTTTATTCACATAATGAATTTTTATTCACACCAAAAAATAGAAGATTTACTCTTATGCAATACTGTAATAATTGTATAAATATCATCACCATATTTTGTGAATGTATATTAGATCCACCAGCTGACGTGTGTTAGATGTGTGAGGTCGTTTGTTTACTCTTGAATATCGCAAAAATTTAACATTTCCGCTAGTTTTGAGCTCAGTTTCAAGCCATTTCCAATGCTAAAACCAATCAAAATCATCCCTATTTTCTGTAATATGTCTTCCATTCTATCAAATGAGACCAATAAATCGCAAATACAACTATAAAAAACATACGAAAAAACACTGCAAAGTTGCTGTTTTAATCGAAAAATCATGATTTCATTTTTTTTTCTCTCATTATACACAGTGTGCTGCAGGATCTGTTTTATGTGGTGCACACATACCACATAGATGTATTCTCTCACATCTAGGCCCAAATGTACCACTCACAGTTTATCAGAGTGAGCTGAGCTCATGGCGTAGATCTACGGTTTGGACCCTGAACGTATAGCCGTAGATCTATGGGACGGACCCTGAAAGGGTTAATGAAAGTGCCCTTCTTCTACGCACTGATATTCCGTACCATCAGCTATTTGTTCGTACTTCACTGCATTACACAGCAGCCCATATCCACTTGCATAGGTGGTATACGCTCTGTTCTTTATATATCTCTCCTTCTCGGGCATTATCTATTCCGGATATTGCCTTTCTTGTTTCGTCATTACCGCCACCGATTCTGTTACTTGGTGATTTTAATGCCCACCATTTCCTCTGGGGGGGCTCTCACTGTGATTCCCGTGGCATTCATTTAGAGGCTTTTCTTGCCACCCACCCCCTCCATGTTTTAAATACAGGTACTCGCACCCATTTTGATCCTCGGACTCACACTCTCTCTTGCATCGATCTCTCAGTCTGCTCTTCCTCCGCCGCATTAGACTTCACTTGGTCTGTTCTCCCGGACTTACATGACAGCGATTATTTCCCAATCATTCTTACTTCCCGTTCATATTCACCACCTCTTCGCATCCCACGCTGGCAATTTGATCAGACAAATTGGAACCTTTACTCACACCTAACTGTTTTTAGAGAGGTTCCTCCATCGATGAGCTTTTACACCTCTTCTCGTCCTCCGTTTTTAACCGCAGCTTCTCATTTTATACCCCAAACTTTGGGCAGGCATTCTCAGAAATGCGTGCCTTGATGGTCTCCTGCTTGTGCTCGTGCAGTACGTTTGAAACGCGCTGCATGGGGCAGGTACCTGTACAATAGAACCACAGAGAGACTTCTTGATTTTAAGCAGAAGCGTGCGATTGCTCGCCGTGTTATCCGTGACGCTAAACTCACTTGCTTGCGAGATTATGTCTCCACCATCACCTCTGCTTCCTCTATGAGTGCAGTCTGGAAAAAAGTACGAAAACTGAGTGGTAAATATTCTCCTGACCCGGCTCCTGTTCTGCGGGTTGTCGGTGTTGAAATAGCAAACCCACTAGATGTTGCCAGTGAAATTGGCAATCATCTGGTCCGTATTTCTCAGGGACTCCATCTATGCCCCTCATTTCTTTTTTCAAAGTCTGCCAGAGAGTTAGCACCCTTGGACTTTTCTTCTCTCAGAGAAGAACAGTATAATGTGCCTTTTACACTTCAAGAACTGGAGGCAACACTCTCAGCTTGCCGATCATCGGCAGCTGGGCCCGACGACATTCATATTCGTATGCTACAACATTTACATCAGTCAGCCCTTGCAGTCCTATTACGCCTTTACAATCTTATTTGGTCACAAGGAGTTCTTCCACAGCTGTGGAAATCCGCCATTGTTCTCCCTTTCCGCAAACCAGGCACTACGGGACATGAAACCTCCCACTATCGTCCCATTGCTCTTACCAGTGCAGTTTGCAAAGTGATGGAACGCCTAGTAAATAGACGTTTAGTGTGGTATTTAAAGACACACAACAGTCTCTCCACTCGTCAATATGGCATTCGTAAGGGACGTTCTACCATAGACCCCTTACTACGCTTGGATACGTATGTTCGTAATGCCTTTGCGAATATCCACTCAGTTATTGCCATATTTTTTGACCTTGAGAAGGCATATGACACAACTTGGAGGTATAATATTTTAGCCCAAGCCCACTCCTTAGGCCTTCGAGGCAATCTACCATCCTTCCTTAAGAACTTTTTAACTGACAGGCATTTCCGTGTTCGGGTTTATAATGTGCTCTCCCCGGACTTTATCCAAGCTGATGGTGTCCCCCAGGGATGTGTTCTGAGCACAACACTTTTTCTCCTTGCTATTAATGATTTGGCCTCTAGTCTTCCATCAAATATTTGGTCATCACTCTACGTTGATGACTTCGCTATTGCCTGTGCAGGCGCTGACTGTCACCTCATTACAGTTTCTCTCCAGCATGCAGTCGACCGTGTTTCCAATTGGGCCACCACACGTGGGTTTAAATTTTCCAGCACTAAAGCCCACCAAATTACTTTCACTAGACGCTCTGTCGTCTCCGATCATCCTTTGTACTTCTATGGCTCCTGTATCCCTGAACGTGATACAGTCAAGTTTCTGGACCTCCTCTTTGATCGTAGGTTATCCTGGAAACCTCACATTACCTCTCTGAAGGCAACTTGTCACAGCTGGCTGAACCTTCTTAAAACCCTTGCTCATCTTTCATGGGGAGCTGATCGTCAAACCCTCCTTCGCCTACATTCCACCCTTATTTTATTGAAACTTGATTATGGTGACCAGATCTATTCAGCGGCATCTCCTGCTACTCTCTCTAGCCTTAACCCCATTCATCACCAAGGATTACGTTTATGCCTTAGTGCTTTTCGCTCTTCCCCTGTCGAGAGCCTCTATACAGAAGCGAACGTTCCATCCTTATCCGATCGCCGTGATGCCTATTGCCTTAGCTACTATGTACGCTCTGATGATCTCCGCAATCCTTCCATTTATAGAATGGTCACTGATATTAGTAGACATTCTTTATTTATTCGCCGCCCCTGTTTACTCCATCCCTTCTCTCTTCGCCTTCATTCGCTCTTGTCTTCTCTTCAATTACCACCTTTCTATGTTCATGTAGCATCTCACTTTTCCCTACCCCCCTGGGAAGTTCCAGCTGTTCGAGTCTGTTCTTTCTCTCTCCCTTGCTCGAAAGCCCAAATGTCTACGGTTGCTTCCTGCTCTCTTTTTCTTGACCACTTTCACTCTCATTCTCATGCCATTGCTGTGTACACAGATGGCTCTAAGTCTTCTGACGGCGTAGGATTTGCAGCAGTGTTTCCGGTCAGCGTCGTACGAGGGCATTTACTATCTTCGGCTAGTATTTTTATTGCTGAATTGTATGCCATCCTTGCAGCACTTATCCGTATTGCATCTATGCCTGTGTCATCATTTGTGGTTGTCTCAGACTCCCTTAGTGCTTTACAGGCTATACAGAAATTTGATACACCTCACCCTTAGTCCTCCATATCCAACTTTGGCTACGCCGCATCTTTACCAAGCATAAAGATATTGTTTTTTGTTGGGTCCCTGGTCATGTTGACGTACAGGGCAATGAACAGGCAGGCACTGCTGCGCGGTCAGCAGTACATGACCTACCATTTTCATATAGAGGTATTCCATTTACGGACTATTTTGCTGCAATATCTTCCCACCTTCACACCCGTTGGCAACACCGTTGGTCTACTGTGCTCAGCAACAAACTTCAATCTATTAAACCAAGTATAGGTTACTGGCCGTCTTCTTATCACCAGTGTCGAGGTTGGGAGACTACTCTCTCCCATCTTCGCATTGGCCATACTCGTCTTACTCATGGATATCTCATGGAGAGGCGCCCTGCTCCTCTCTGTGAGAATTGCCAAGCTCCATTATCAGTCAGCCACATTCTGTTGGACTGCCCACTTTACGAACGAGCACGCAGAATTTACCTCCGTCGTCGTTTTCGCTCCGCTGCTCTCTCTCTACCTTCCCTTCTCGCTGATGGACCCACCTTTCATCGGACTCTCTCATTGACTTTTTGACAACAACTGACTTACTTCACAAATTCTGATACCTTCAGCCCTTTCTACTTCAATCTCTTGCTACCCTCTCCCCCCGTACTATCCCCTGCCCCGCTGTTTTCTGTAACCTACTGATCATCCCTCCTCCCTTCTGCCATCCAATACCCTCGCTTCCTTCCCTACCCTGCAGCGCTGTATAGCCCTTGTGGCTTAGCGCTTCTTTTTGATTATAATAATAATAATACAGTAAAATTAGCAAGAATGTATTCCCCATATTCATCACTAAAGCAATTAGTGCTAATACAAGATAATTGGTTAGAGTAATAGATTGCAATACCACCCCCAACTTGGTATGGTCTGCAGTTGTGGATTGCTGTGTATCCTGGTAGAGGGTAGATATCTATTGTGTCCTGCTTAAGCCAGGTCTCAGTAAGAATAATGCAGGAGAAGGGTGTCTTTAGTGTTTCAAGGAGTGCCAGGATGTCATAGTGTTTGCTTAAGGACCTGATGTTGTAGTTAAGTACTGATAGACTTTCAGCATTGTTTAGGATAGTGCCTCTTCAAGGGGGGCTCCTTGGCATGGTGAAGAGGCTCTTGGTCTGAGGAATTAGCCCTGTCGGTCTTCTTCCTCAGACCGAACCTAATTACCCCCCATTCTCCCCTCCCCTATCCCATCCTCCCCCTTTTCCATTCCTCCTCCTCCTCCCCACCCCTCCCTTTTGCCCTTCCTCTTTTTGGCCTTTGGGATTTCTCCCACAGGCGTGCTAGTTCCTAGGTAGGTGAAAGGACACCGGGGTCCATCCCATTCCGTTGAGGTTCTTGGCGGTGGCGTAGTTTGCCGTGGAATCTGGATTGCCTGGGGATGTCCCGATCCCTCTCCGGTATCCCGGAGTAGCTTTGGGTGTCTTTCGGGCGACGGGTGTATCTCTGGAAGCCACGTTTCGGATTCAGGGGGTGGTGGCCGAAGGAGGTATGCTTTGTGGCGGATATCCGGCCGCCCTCTCTTTTGTCCACCGAGGTAGCTCGGCAGATGTGAGGTTGCTATCCCGGATTGCTGGTTTACTGGCATGAAGGGTAGGGTATGGCACGGGTTCCATGCTGCATCTGCGCTACTAGTGGTGCTGAGGTCCTCTTGGGCGCGGAGGGAGATTTCCGGCCCTTTCATTCCTCCTGGGAAGTATTCCTCCCCGCTCCCCCCTTTTTTTATTCTTTTTTTTTATTTTTATTTTCTTTTCTTTTTTTTTTTCTTAAAAACAAAAAGCAAAGGAGTAACCTAACCATGGCAGCCCTAGTCCATGAACCCACTACCCCCGGGCCCCTTCTTGATACCGCACCCCATTCTGACCCTGCCTTGTGTTTAGACCACTCTTTGGACACTCCTGATGCCCCTGTACCTCTTGCTGGTGCTGTTTCCTCACCCACTTCAGGTACCGGGGCTTCGACTGACACCTTCGATTTGTCTGAACTCCGCTCTCCTTTGACTATGCTTCCAGCTTCTCCCTCTACGGTACGGCAATTTTCGAATCGCCCGCCCATTTCACGCCGGACCAACTCCGGTCCTACTCCTAAATGCCAACGTCAATCTCCTGATGATGCTCCTTCGTTACCTTCCCATTCTACTCGGAAAAGACCGACACATCAAGCACTCCCTCTCCACGCTCATTTTTCGGACCACACAATGGCCCTAAATTCTTTACTTTAAGACCGACTTCTTCTTCTGCTACCTTTTCTGACCATAGTATTGGCAAAGCGCTCCTGCGTCGTGTTGGTAGAGATATTTCATTTCATGCTCTCAAGAGCGGTATGCGCATCGTCACTGTCCAGAATGCTACCCAAGCACATGATCTCTCTCTCCTTTCTAATATCAATACTACTCCTATCACTATTGAAAAACATCTTTCTCTCAGTTCTCGTAGTGGTACTGTCATTCTGCCCCATACCATAGTCCAACAGAATTTCCAGTCATGTGGCAATGACATTTTTGAACAGCTGGAACTCCAGGATCTCCCAATCCTCAAAGTAGACACTTGTGTCCTTCCTGCCCGGGGGCGGAGACGTTACCCTTGCAATGTGGCTCGTTTAACTTTTGACAGCCGAGAACTCCCGTCCTCTGTATATGTCGCGGGACATCGGTTACAAGTTCGAAAGGTGATACCTACACCGCAACAATGTAGAAATTGCTGGCGTTTTGGTCACCCAGCGAAATATTGCAGATCTATGGCCGAATGCCCAGTCTGTGGTGCCGACGACCATTCTAATACATCTTGCAGTCAACCTCCATCTTGCCTTAATTGTAATGAAGCTCACCCTTCGTACTCCCGCCGTTGTCAGGTCTACTTAAATGAACGTGGAATCCGTTGCCTCAAAGAGGCAGAAGGTCTCCCTTTATGCCTCCCTCATGTCCCCCCCCAAAACTTCATCCCAGTCCCTTACACTCTTTCCCTCCCCCTCACTTTGGTACAGTTCCCCTTACTGGTCCCAACTTTACTCACCCTCCTCCTTCTATCTCCATATGGTCTCCCATACAATCTTTGAATTCAGAAACACTTGAGCCATTTCAGAATATATTGCAGAGACTAAACCTTCAATGGACACTGATTCACTTCCTGTTCCTTCCTTCTTCCCTCTCCTCCATCTCACAACCCCATTCTTCACAATGCTCCCTTCCTTCGCTACTTGGGAAAGTCTTCCAATCCTCCACACTTGACTTTTCTAACCCCTCTAATCCTAGGTGCCTTTACCTACAGATTCCTGTATTTTCTTAATCGCCAATCATGCCTATTACAGTGAATATCCGCGGCCCCGTAATCGGGGTGAGCTTCAGATTTGCTTCCAGTTTTTCCCCTTTGGTTCTTGCTTTCCAGAACCAAAATACACTCGGCTGTTTTCCAACCTATCTCAGGCTATAATTATTGTATTCTTCGATCCTTTCTCAGATGGGACCCTTTAATGAAAGTGCCCTTCTTCTACGCAATGATATTCCGTACTGTCAACTATTTGTCCATACCTCGCTGCATTACACTGCAGCCCATATCCACTTGAAATAAGTGGTTTACAATATGTTCTTTATATCTTCTCCCTTCTCGGGAATTTTTCTATCCCAGACTTTGCCTTTCTTGTTTCATCCTTACCACCACCACTTCTTTACATTGTATTTTAATGCCCACCATTTCCTCTGGGGGGTCTCATTGTGACTCACTGGCTCCAGTTGGAGGCTTTTCTCGCCTCTCACCCCCTCCATGTTTTAAATACGGGTACTCCCACCCAATTTTGATCCTCGTACTCATACCCCTCCTCTTTCATCAATCTATCAGTCTGCTCTTCCTCCACTGCACTAGACTTCACCTGGTCTGTTCTACCAGACTTACATGACAGCGATCATTTTTCCGATCATTCTTACTTCTCCTTCCTATTCACCACCTTTCCGTAGCCCTCGCTGGCAATTTGATCGGGCAAATTGGGATCTTTACTCACACCTCACTGCTTTTAGTGAGGTTCCTTCTTCATCCTCCATTGATGAGCTCCTACACATCTTCTTGACGTCAGTTTATACCGCAGCTTCTCATTCTATACCCCAAACCTCAGGCAGGCATTCTCAGAAGTGTGTGCCTTGGTGGTCTCCTGCTTGTGCTCGTGCAGTACGTTTGAAACGTGCTGCATGGGGGCAGGTACTGGTACAATAGAACCGCTGAGAGACTTCTTGATTTTAAGCAGGAGCGTGCGATCGCTCGCCGTGTTATCCGTGAAGCTAAACGCACTTGTTGGCGAGACTATGTTTCCACCATCACCTCTGCTTTTTCTATGAGTGCAGTCTGGAAAAAAGTGAGGAAATTGAGTGGTAAATACTCTCCTGACCCGGCTCCTGTTTTACGGGTCGCTGGTGTTGATGTAGCAAACCCTCTCGACGTTGCCATTGAACTTGGCACTCATCTGGTCCGTATTTCCCGAGGGCTCCATCTATGCCCCTCGTTTCTTTCCTCAAAGTCTGCCAAGAGTTAGTACCCTTGGACTTTTTCTTCTCTCAGAGAAGAACAGTATAATGTGCCTTTTACACTTCAAGAACTGGAGGCAACGCTCTCAGCTTACCGATCATCGGCAGCTGGGCCTGACGGCATTCATATTCGTATGTTACAACATTTACATTGGTCAGCCCTTGTAGTCCTCTTACACCTCTTTAATCTTATTTGGGCACAAGGAGTTCTTCCCCAGCTGTGGAAATCTGCCATTGTTCTCCCTTTCCGCAAACCGGGTACTACAGGACATGATGCCTCCCACTATCGCCCCATCGCTCTTACTAGTGCAGTTTGCAAAGTGATGGAACGTCCCGTAAATCGACGTTTAATGTGGTATTTAGAGAGAGACAACAGTCTCTCCGCTAGTCAATATGGCTTTCGTAAGGGTCGTTCTACCATAGACCCCTTACTACGCTTGGATACGTATGTTTGTAATGCCTTTGCGAATAATCACTCAGTTATTGCCATATATTTTGACCTTGAGAAGGCATATGACACAACTTGGAGGTATAATATTTTGGCCCAGGCCCATTCCTTAGGCCTCCGAGGCAATCTACCATCCTTCCTTAAGAACTTTTTAACTGACAGACATTTCCGTGTTCGAGTCAATAATGTTCTTTCCCCGGACTTCGTCCAAGCTGAAGGTGTCCCTCAGGGATGTGTTCTAAGCACAACACTTTTTCTCCTTGCTATAAATGATTTGGCCTCTGTTCTTCCACCCAATATTTGGTCATCACTCTATGTTGATGACTTCGCTATTGCTTGTGCAGGCGCTGACTGTCATCTTATTGCAGTTTCTCTCCAGCATGCGGTCGACCGTGTTTTCCACTTGGCCACCACACATGGGTTTAAATTTTCAAGTACCAAAACTCACCAAATTACTTTCACTAGACGCTCTGTTATCCCCGATCATCCTTTGTATCTCTATGGCTCCCGTATCCCCGAACGTGATAGTCAGGTTTCTAGGCCTTCTCTTTGACCATCGGTTATCCTGGAAACCTCACATTACCTCTCTGAAGGCAACTTGTCACAGCCGGCTAAACCTTCTTAAAACCCTTGCTCATCTTTCCTGGGGAGCTGATCGTCGAACTCTGCTTCGCCTACATTCAGCCCTCGTTTTATCGATACTCGATTATGGTGACCAGATTTATTCCGCGGCCTCTCCTGCTACTCTCTCTAGCCTTAACTCTATCCATCAACAAGGATTACGTTTGTGCCTTGGTGCTTTTCGCTCTTCCTCTGTTGAGAGCCTCTATACAGAAGCGAATGTTCCATCCTTGTCTGATCGCCGTGATACCCATTGCCTTCGCTACTATGTACGCTCTCACGATCTACACAATCCTTCCATTTATAGAATGGTCAACGATATTAGTAGACATTCTTTATTCGTTCGCCACCCCTGTTTGCTCCGTCCCTTTTCTCTTTGCCTACATTCACTCTTGTCTTCCCTTCAGTTACCACCTTTATATGTTCATGTAGCATCTCACTTTTCCCTACCCCCCTGGGAAG
This sequence comes from Cherax quadricarinatus, assembly GCF_026875155.1. Classification (NCBI taxonomy): domain Eukaryota; kingdom Metazoa; phylum Arthropoda; class Malacostraca; order Decapoda; family Parastacidae; genus Cherax; species Cherax quadricarinatus. The sequence continues at coordinate 38,570,986 of NC_069437.1, read as the reverse complement.
TTCCAGCTGTTCGGGTTTGTTCTCACTCCCTTGCTCGAAAGCTCAACTGCCTACGGTGGCTTCCCGCTCTCTTTTTCTTGATCACTTCCACTCCCATTCTCATGCCACCGCTGTGTACACAGATGGCTCTAAGTCTTCAGACGGCGTCGGATTCACAGCAGTGTTTCCGGACAGCGTCGTGCGGGGGCATTTACTATCTTCAGCTAGCATTTTTACTGCTGAACTGTATGTCATTCTTGCAGCACTTATTCGTATCGCATCTATGCCTGTGTCATCATTTGTAGTCTCAGACTCCCTTAGTGTTCTACAGGCTATACGAAAATTTGATACATCTCAACCCCTAGTTCTCCGTATCCAACTTTGGCTACACCGTATCTCTACCAAACATAAAGATATTGTTTTTTGTTGGGTCCCTGGTCATGTCGACGTACAGGGCAATGAACAGGCAGACACTGCTGCGCGGTCAGCAGTACATGACCTACCGATTTCCTATCGAGGTGTTCCATTTCTGGACTATTTTGCTGCAATAGCTACCCACCTTCGCACCCGTTGGCAACAACGTTGGTCAACTCTGCTCGGTAACAAACTTCATTCTATTAAACCGAGCATAGGTTACTGGCTGTCTTCTTGTCATCAGTGCCGAGGTTGGGAGACCACTCTCTCCCGCCTTCGCATTGGCCACACTCGTCTTACTCATGGGTATCTCATGGGGAGGCACCCTGTTCCTCTCTGTGAGCAGTGTCAAGTTTCAGTATCGATTAGCCACATTCTGTTAGACTGCCCTCTCTATCAACGAGCACGCAGAATTTACCTCCGTCGTCGTCTTCGTTCTACTACTCTCTCTTTACCTTCCCTTCTTGCTGATGGACCCTCCTTTAATCCTGACTCTCTCATTGACTTCTTGACAACGACTGATTTACTCCACAAACTCTGATGATACTTTTCGCACTCCCCTCAGCCCTTTCTAGTTCAGTCTCTTGCTGCCCTTTACCCTTTCACCATCCACTACCCCGCTGTTATCCGTAACCTATTACTCGTCCATCTCCCTTTTGCCACCTGATACCCTCGCTTCCTTCCTGCCCTGCAGCGCTGTATAGTCCTTGTGGCTTAGCGCTTCTTTTTGATTATAATAATAATTAGGATAGTGCTGGCTTGTGATGTTGAGTAGTAAAGGCAGTTACTTTCCAATAGGTTTTGGTTGTGTGTCAGATTATGGAGGTTTAGATCAGGGTCAACGTGATCAATCATCTTCTAGGTTTAAATTATAGTTATTTATATCCTGAGTTTGTGTGATGAGTTTCTAGTACTGATGTCTGTAGTGGTTGGAAGTTTGGACAAGTATATAGCTAAAGCATTTTGGTCATATAGAGTATAGTCACTAATACACACAATGAAGTTGATATTGTCTATGTGTTGTGCTGGAATGAGCTAAAGTACCACTAGGTATAAACTAATATAAAAATACAAATTAAAAATAGCACAAAGACTCTCACTTGTAATTGCACTAAGGTCTAATATAATGACTTTGGTATAGTCTATGTATTGAGCTAGAATGAGCTATAGTACAACTAGGTTTAATCCCAATAATATAAAAATACAAATTAAAAATAGTTACATAGATTAATCATACATAGGAGCATATGTGTAAAGTACCCAGGATAACCCAAAAAAAATTCAAGAGTGACATATTTCCATTGGTGTCCTTTTATATTTACACTTATATTTACTTTTTTTCCTACACTTTTATATTTACACTTACCTTGGGGAAAAGATGTTAGTTTAATTAGTTTGATGGAGATGTTGGCAGAGGTTTAGGGTGGTAGAAGATAGCAGGGCGATGTATGTTCAATGGTCCTATACACATTCAACAACATTGGAGAGCTACTTCATGCTATTCTATCGTTTACTCACTCAACTTACTTGCTACACTGTTAATTCTACATTTTTATCATGGCTGGAACTATAGTCTTTATCGATACCTCCCTGCTTTAGTATCATACATATTGTAGAATCACTGAATCACTGCAGATGCAGAAGGCCCATATTCTCCCTTTTTCTGGTCATCCTCTAGTACTTGCTATGAGTTTTTCTTGAATTTCTATCATGTTTCTCACCTTTACCAAAGGGCGGGCACTAGGAGCTTTTTGGGCCATGGTGGCTTATTTAGCAATTGCAAGCAAAAAAACAATGAATTATTATGAAATGTATGAACCCCTGGGGTGATGATCACATGTGGTAAAAAAGGCACACTGAGTGTGAATAGTGTGGGGGAGGACTGGCTTTGTGTGCGCGTGACGGGCGACACGGACCAGAAGGTTGCCAATCACGAGCCCGAAACTAAATTTTGCCAAAAAAAACTTGCCGAAAGTCGGATTTCATGAAAGTCGCCCGCCCCCCGAACGGCAGGGGTCCACTGTATATAATAATGAGGAAAAAGAGGGGGGGAGAAGGAGAAAGAGGAGGAAGAGAAAGAGGGAGGAAGAGAAAAGAGGGAGAAGAGAAAGGGGGGGAAGAGAAAGAGGAGGAGAGAAAGAGAGGAAGAGAAAGAGGAGGAAGAAGGAAAAGGAGGAGGGAAAGAGGGAGGAGGAAGAGGGGGAGGAGGAGAAAGAGGAGGAGGAGAAAGAGGAGGAGGGAGAAAGAGGAGGAGGAAAAGAGGAGGAGGGAAAGAGGAGGGGAGGAAAGAGGAAGGAGGAGAAAAGAGAAGGAGGAGAAGGAGGAGGAGAAAGAGGAGGAGGAGGAGAAAGAGAAGGAGGAAGAAAGAGGAGGAAGGAAGAGGTGGAGGGAGGGAGTTAGAGGAGGAGGAGGAGAAGGAGTTGGAGGAGGAGGTGAAGGAGTTGGAGGAGGAGGAGGAGTGGAATGGAGGAGGAGGAGGAGTTGAGGAGGAGAGGAGGGAGAAGGAGGAGGGGAGAAGGAGGAGGAGAGGAGGAGGAGGAAGGAGGAGGAGGAGGGGAGAGAGGAGGAGGAGAGGAGGAAGGAAGGAGGAGGAGGAGGAGAAGGAGGAGAGAGGAGTTGGAGGAGAAGGAGGAGGAGGAGGAGGGAGGAGGAGGGAGGAAGGGGTGAGGAAGAAGAGTAAGGAAGGAGGGAGGAGAGAGGAGGAGGAGGAGGTGGAGGAGGAGGAGGAGGAGGAGGAGAGGAGGAGAGGAGGAGAAGGAGGAGGAGGAGAAGGAGGAGGAGGAGGAGAAGGAGGAGGAGGGAGAAGGAGGAGGAGGAGAAGGAGGAGGAGGAGGGAGAAGGAGGAAAGAGGAGGAGGAGGAGAAGGAGGAGGAAGAGAAGGAGGAGGAGGAAGGAGGAGGAGAAGGAGAAGGAGAGGAGAAGGAGGAGGAGAAGGAGAAGAGAGGAGGAGGAGAAGAAGGAGGAGGAGAAGGAGGAGGAGAGGAGGAGAGAGAAGGAGGAGGAGGAGGAGGAGGGGAGAAGGAGGAGGAGGAGGAGAAGGAGGAGAAGGAGGAGGGAGGAGAAGGAAGGAGGAGAAGGAGGAGGAGGAGAGAAGGAGGAGAAGGAGGAGGAGGAGAAGAAGGAGGAGAAGGAGGAGGAGGAGAAGGAGAAGGAGGAGGAGGAGGAGAAGGAGGAGGAGGAGGAGAAGGAGGAGATGATGATGAATTAGATGATGATGGAGATGATGATGGAGATGATGAAGGAGGAGGAGGATCGAGGTGTATAAATGGAAAACAGGAATAAATAAAGGGGATGTAAATAGCGTGCTGAAAATTTCCAGCCAAGACAGGACTCGCAGCAATGGTTTCAAGTTGGAAAAATTCAGATTCAGGAAGGATATAGGAAAGCACTGGTTTGGTAATAGAGTTGTGGATGAGTGGAACAAACTCCCGAGTACAGTTATTGAGGCTAAAACGTTGTGTAGTTTTAAAAATGGGTTAGATAAATACATGAGTGGCTGTGAGTGGGTGTGAATTGGACCTGACTAGCTTGTGCTGCTGGGTCTGGTGCCATGCTCCATCCTTCAGTGGAGATGACCCGACTGGGTGGGTCATTGGGTTAATCCGGGTGGGGGGGGACATGGACCTGCTCCTCGTGGGTCAGTAGGCCTGTTGCAGTGTTCCTTCTTTCTTATGTTCTTAAGAAGGAGTAGTAGTAGTAGTAGTAGTAGTAGGAGTAGAAGTAGTAGGAGTAGTAGTAGGAGTAGTAGTAAGTAGTAGGAGTAGTAGTAGGAGTAGTAGTAGTAGGAGTAATAGTAGTAGTAGTTCTTCCCTTGAAGTATGAAAAATAAAGTCCATCCCTGACAGTGAAGTGATAAGATGAGATAACATCTGATAAGAGCTGATGTTTGATGAGCATACGTGAGGGTGCACTGACAACACTTGATAAGAAAAGATTAGAAGCATTGCCCTCGCTTTGTTTTCGATGGTACACAAACATGTCTGTCTATTTGTCTGTCAAGCTCCCTGTCTATCTGTCTAGCTCTCTGTCTCAGAGAGAGCCACAAGACTGATTCATCACCTTTACTCATATCTTCAAGCAAAGTACAGCACTTTGTCTGGATTTTTTGAGTTATCCTAGGTATTTTACACTATGTATACTTATATTTATGTGTACCTGTGAGACAGAGATAGAAAGAGATAGACAGGGATAGAGACAAAGACAAAGACAGAGATAGAGACAGAGAGACAGATGTAGATACAGACAGACAAATGGAGATAGAGCCAGGCTGCCAGCAGCCTGCCAGCCAGCCAGAATTGTTTCTCTTTGCTTAGGGCATAGGTTATAAGACATTCTGAAAGGGTGTTGCACAAATGTTGCACATGGGTTATTATCAAGATTTTTTTTATATTTCATCAACCACTTATGGCCACATCCACCTCAAAGCCACTAAACTCGGGGTCAAAATCAGTTTCCTCTTAAAACCGGAGAGTTAATACTACATGAAATCAGTGAATCCCAGGTGTTTGCTGCACTGTTCGCTCTAGCTGGCACTCATTTGAACTGGTGCTCAGACAAGGTACTAATTGGTCCCAGATTTTTTAATACCACAAGCACTGAGTGTTAGGACCCATTCTATGCTGACAAGGCATCTCAGGCCAATCGTGCCAAATTTGAAGGCAGGAAAAATAAAACGTATATACAGTGGTCCCTCGCTTTTCGTAGTTCTCGGCAATCGTAAATTTCGCCAATCATAGGGGTATTTTCGTATAAACTTTGACTCGTTTTTCATAGGTTGACTCGCGAATAGTAGTTCGTCTGGGACGCGTACGCACGGTTTGAGCCAAGGCGGCCTCCCTACCCAGCCAGTCTGGCATTGTTTACCAGTGAGTGAAGGTCCCCTCAAGTGCTCCTACGAAATATTTCATAATACAGTGGACCCCCGGTTAACGATATTTTTTCACTCCAGAAGTATGTTCAGGTGCCAGTACTGACCGAATTTGTTCCCATAAGAAATATTGTGAAGTAGATTAGTCCATTTCAGACCCCCAAACATACACGTACAAACGCACTTACATAAATACACTTACATAATTGGTCGCATTCGGAGGTGATCGTTATGCGGGGGTCCACTGTATTCCACTCAGTGCTTGCAAGTACTAAATAAGCTAACATGGCTCCAAAGAAAGCTCCTAGTGCCAAGCCTGTGGTAAAGAAGGTGAGAAATATGTACAGTGACAAAGTCTTGGGCCATTTTAGGGAAGTGTTAAAGAGATGCCAGAAACAGAGCTCTCCACAGTTACTTTGCGAGACAGGGACTAGAGTGACTCTCAAGGTGGTCCTAGCGGCATTAAGAAACAGAGAAGAGAAGCAACCCCATGAGAAGCAATTGGTACCTGAGGTGTTGCTGGAAGGGGAATCCCTTCCAAACTGTAAACAATCCAATGCTCTCTCCTCACTCCTGTCTCCATACACTAATGAAGAATCTCCAAGAAGGTACTGTGTTACGCTTGTTAATGTTTCATTCATCATTTCCCATTGTATTGTTTATGTACTACATGTATATTTCATGTAAAAAAAATTTTTGTTTTAATACTTCTGGGTGTCAGGAAACGGATTTATTGTATGTACATTAATTTCTTATGGGGAAATTGATTCGCAAATCGTAAATTTCGTTATAGTTGGTCCTTCCAGGAACGCCAGTTTTAATCGAAAAAAATCGAGGGGACTCTGTATACGTGTGGGGCATAGTGGTATATAAAAACGTTTAATATACGTTTGGACCTTTACGGGTTTAACGTGGTCAGAAATTTGCAATTTGGCCAATTTCACGAAAAAATTAAATAAATAAAACAATTTAGATTAGAGTCCAGAATGAAACAATTGCAGAAGTACAATTCTTGGGGCTCTAAAAATAACATTTTCTTTGTTAATCAGTCACATGTTCCAGGACCCCTCTGATATTACTCTTGCTTTCTGTTTTGAATTTTTCTTTCAATATAAAAAATTAGAAGATTTATCTGTTTTGCAGACTACTGCCTATATTGTAATAATTGTATAAATAATGTTCAACCCATCATGAACTGCATATTTGAATGGCTAATTGGACATTTATTGGGAAATTGACATATTTGTTTACTTTGAACATCAGCAAAAATCAAACATTTCTCCTATTGTGAGCACCATTTCAAGGTTCTTTTCATGTTAAATAACCAGTCAACAATTCACCTCTATTTATATAATATGTTTTCCATTCTATCAATGGGAAACGAGGAATACAACCTTAAATGTACTATACGAAAATTGACCATAAGTTCAGCATTTTAATTTTAAAAAAAATGGTCGGAGTTTTTTTTCTCATGCTTTGTGTGCCTTTGCAGGATTTTTTTTATATGGTGCACACTGAACCACACAGACCCATTCTCTCACATGTGGGCCTCCTACCAGTTTTCGAGGGACTGAGAAATTAAATTTTGGGTGTGATTTATAGCACCACAATCCTTGATAGGAGTGCATAGCTGTTATGTTGACGAAATTCATAAGCCACTTGATATGATATGTTTTGATAATGGGAGATTTTAACTTTAGGACAAATGTTTGGAACAATATGACAGGGAAATCTTGAGTCTAGGTATTTCTTGATACGGTTTTTAGGATTGCTTGTTAGAACAGGTTGTGAGAACCAACTAGAGGGAACAATGGCTTGATTTGGTTCTTGCCAACAAAAGATTCACTATTTAATATATCTTTAAGGTTAATGTTGAGCTGGGAAGGGAAAGTTGATCTCAAAATCACTTATTTTCAATATATCATGGATATTACCCAGATATACTGCAAATCAATCTACTGTCCCAGATTTTCGCTTGGCCGAATCATGGGACTGAAAAATTACCTGAATGGGCTACTATATTGGGATGTCTGACTATGGGTCGGTAGGTGTCTTGGTTGCCAATATGACGTTTTTCAGTGCATGTTCTAGCTGCCCAGACAACTTTTTGTTCCGAAGTAAGGAAATTAGTTCTAACAATAATTGATCACCAATGGATCGACAATAGATTAAATAACATCTCATTGAGTTCAAAAGAGAGGCATATATTGGGAGTTATCTGAAGAGGGGGATGGGCAGTTTAAGTAATCTATATTCAATTTATGAGAGAATTAAAGAACAGGCAATAAGAAAAAGCAAAAAGGGATTATGTGGCAAAGGTTGCAAGGATTCATAGACTAACCCAAAAAGGGTTCTTACAGGTTATACAGATTTAACATTAGGGACAAGATTGGCCCACTTAAGTGTAACTATGGTCTGTCTCTGACAGTGATTAGGATTTGTGTGAAATTTTCAATACCTCTTCATATCGTTTTCACCCAGGGAAATACTCGCAATATTCCTGAAATAATGAGATTAGTAGACAGGATGATGATTAACTATGCACGCGATTGCGAGGTAACTTGTGACTTGGTCCTCCTAGGCAAATTGAAAGGAAAAGGAGAAACTAAAACTATAAATCCCCCAGGTCCACTGATGAACTGTTTTGCATGGGTGTTATAGGATGTAAAGAGGAACTTAGCAGAGAGAGAGAAGAGAGAGTGAGTACGTGACAGAGAGTAGACACTCGGGCGAAGGTATGTAAACAAACCAGGCATACATGAGTATTGAAAACAAATCGGGCAACTTGTTGGTTTGTGTAAAGTTATATTGTGTACAAGTTGTCTCAGCATTGATACGTCAGAATAAATAAAGAGGAATACTCCCATTCTCATGTACACGGCTTTTCAGATGAAAATGACGCTTTGAGTGAAGAATTTACGAAAAGAGAATTTTCTACAGTTAATCCCAGGTACACACATTTTCTCTGATGTTGGACTAGAAAAATGTTATTTATGCCGTCACTCGTACAGTCGTCTGGCTACCCACATCTCATATATGTTTAATTTATTCTACTGTGAGGTGTATTTTTCTCTTTATATGCCTACGTATTGTGTTTATTTTATACAGTGGACCCCTGCCTTTATGATTTTAATCCGTTCCCGGAGACGCTCATCGTGAGCGAAAATTATCGTAGTGTTAATTAATTTTCCCATAAGAAATAATGGGAATCAAATTAATCCGTGGCAGAGACACCCAAAAAGTTTGAAAAAAAAAAATTTTTCCACATGAAATATAAAATTTAAATACACACAAGTTAAGAGACATGCACAATTAATTTTAAAACTCTACTAAGATTAGGAATACATCGTTACTTACCTTTATTGAGATCTGGTTTATGATTGATGGGAAGGAGAAGGGGAGAGTGTGAAAGAAGTTATTTTTAGAATGGGAATCCCCTTCCATTAGGACTTGAGGTATCAAGTTCCCCCTTTTCTGGGGTTACTTCCCTTCTATTTAATGTCATAGGACAGTTTGAGAATCGCCTGAACCTCTGTCGCACAACAAATCTGTCCTCCATAGAGCTTGTACCTCACGTTCCTTTAAGATTTGCCTAAAATGGGCAAAAACATCATTGTCATTGTAATAGTCACCAGCCACAGCTTGCAATAGCTGTGTTAGGGTGCTTTCAATCCATTAAGGTTGCAGTTCACACTTTGCACTCATGGCAACAATGGATTCCACAACTGGCTTGGCTTCTCAGGTGTTAGCCCCCAACCTTCAAAGTCTTCTTAATTTCCATACTATTCTCACCCTTTTTACCACAGGGTTGGCACTTGAGCTTTCTTGTGCGGCCCTGGTGATTATTTTACAGTTCATGCACAAAAAACATGGGGATATAAGGTGATTTGTACCGATTGTATGCGTGGAGCGCGACGCACTGGCTGGCTTGTAAACACTGGTGCTAAGGCCACACGTTGGAGTAATGAATATTGTTATTGTGTATATGGACTTCAGTAAGGCTTCGATAAGTTCACTCACACTAGTGGCTTTAAGTGAAACTTAAGACACACGGTATTGGAGGAGGAAATTTTTTCTGGGTGGAGGCTTGGCTGACAAATATGGCAGCAGAGAGTTTGCATAAATGGAGAGAAATCAGAATGGGGGCACGTCACAAGCCGGGGTTCCTCAGGGGTAGTGTTGGGATCCGTTGTTGTTCACAGTTTACATATACGACATTAGATGAGGGTATAAATGAAGACTAAAGCAAATTTGCTGATGACACAAAATAGGCTGTCCAGTTCATTCTAATGAGGACACTAGTGCACTCAGGATGATTTGAATAGGACTTGATGCTGTGGTCGGAGAAGAGAAGTGGCAAATGAGTTTAATATTGACAAATGCAATTTGCTAACATGTGGACAGGTAAATAACCATGCCTACATATAAGCTAAATAATGTAGATCTTAATACTTACTGATTGCGAAAGGATTTAGGAGTTCTGGTTTTAGCAGTAATATAAAAACCATAGACAACAGTGCAATTAGTGTTTGCCTAAAAGCTAACAGCAATTCTTGGATTGGTAATCTAGAAGTATAAATAATAGAGTCCTCTGGGTTGTTCTTCAATCTCTATCATTGGTTAGGCCCTCATTTATACTATGCTGCTCAGTTCTGGCCACGTTGTTACAGAATGGATATAATTGCTATGGTAAATCGTAACAGAGGAGGATGACCAAGGATGATCCCATGTATCAAAAATCTTCCCTATGAGGTTAGACTGAGGGCCCTGAATCTGCATTCTTCTCGAAAGGCGTAGAATGGGGAGAGAATATGACTCGAGGTGTATAAATGGAAAACAGGAATAATTAAAGGGATGTTAAATAGCGTTGTGCTGAAAATTTCCAGCCCAAGCAGAAACTCGCAGCATTGGTTTTCAAGTTGGGAAAATTTAGTTTCAGGAAGGATACAGGAAAGCACTGGTTTAGGTAAGAGTGTTGTGGATGGAGTGGAACAAACTCCCGGATGTACAGTTATTTATGGTAATTCGTTGTTGTAGTTTTAAAAATACGTTAGCATAAATGCCATGAGGTGGGTGTGAGTTGGACCTGACTAGCTTGTGCTTGCTGGGTCTGGTGCCGTGCTCTTCCTTGAGTGGAGGTGGCCAGTACTGGGTGGGTCATTGGGCTAATCTGGGGGGAGGGACATGGATTTCCTTATGGTGAGAGAAGGGATTGTGGACCAATTTCAGTGAATTGGGTTTGCCCCTTGCATAGACATGACTACTTGTGTTCCTTTCATTATATGACACCAGAACCAAGACCTAACTTGTCACTGTGTATTTTCCAAAGTTTGCTTTCCTGTATATACATCTGTAGCACTTTACTGGTTTCACAGTCGAACATCACAAATAATGTGATACCTAAATGATGTCATTTGCTTGGTATAATATTGCTTGAGACGGAAAGCCTTATATGATTACACTCTTAAAAGGGGGCTCCTTGACCAGCAAAGAAGCTCTGTTTAGAATTAATCCCTTTGGTCTCCGTCCCTCATGACATTAATCTAAGTACACCCCAATCCTCCCCTTCTATCCCATCCTCCCCATCCCCCCCTCTTTTTTCCCCTTTCCTCCCTCCTACCAACCCACACTTTCTCTGTCCCGTTTGTAGTCTCTGAGGGGTCATCCCCTCTGGCATCGGTTTCTAGGTAGGGGGGTAGTGTGCTGGGGTTTATCCCACTCCATGGGGTCCCCTTGGGGGGGGGGTTGTAGTTGCCATGGAAATATGAATTGCCAGGAGATGCCTGCTCCTTCCCTGATTTCAGTAAGTAGGAGGGGTGTCCTGCAGATGATGGGTGCATTCCAGTGGATGCCTGTTTGGTTCTGGGAGGTGACCCGCCGAAGGAGAGTTGCTTTGTGGTGGGTTTCCTGACTGGCCCTTTCTTTTGTCCAAGAGGTGACTCGGTAGATGTTGAGGGGATAGAACTTAAGGCCCTTCCTTGCTCTTCTAGTGACTGTCACTCCGCTTTTTCACCTTTTTTTTTATTTCACGCGCACGTTCTTTTTTTCTTTAACCCTTTTGAGGGTCGACAGGCCATCTACGAAATCTCCAGTTCCACTGGGTCAGCAAATTTAAAAATAAAAAGTAAATATTTTTTTATGAAAAGATAGAGAATCTTTTCCGATCATAAAGACACCAAAAGTTTGATAAATTTTATTGAATACTTACGGAATTTATGCTCTCGCAAGTTACGCGGTCTCGGCGATGTTTACGCATCGGCGATTTTGCCCACTTTGAGCCTCCATTTTTCGGCCAATTTCACTGTACTAGTCGACAAAAAACATGAATATTTCCGCTAGAACTCCATTTTTTCTACGAAATGGGTGAGGAGAAACCACCCATTTTATAAATTCACTATTCAGTTTACAGTGGTCAGAATTTAGCATTTGCCATTTTCACACAATTTTCTATAAAGATGCCAATTTCCGAATAGGGTCCAGAATAAACAAGAAAGAATTCCTGGCACTAAAATGACATTTCCTTCTAGTCATTAAGTCACGTCTCAAGGGCCCCTCTATATTCTTTTGCTTTACACTGTGAATTTTTATTCTCAACAAAAAAATATAAGATTTACTGTTATGCAGACTACTGGCAATTAGTGGAAAAATGGTATTAAATATTATTTGGTGCGTATGTAAAAGAATATTAGACTCACCAGTTGACGTGGTTTTGCACGCTTGGCACGATTTGTTTAGTTTTGAATTTGCGTAAAAATCGACATTTTGACTACTTTGAGCTCAATTTCAAGGACTCCTTTCATTGTAATATAAAAACAGTCAAAATCATCTCATTTCTGTAATATGTCTTCATTCTAATAAAATGAGACCAAGAAAATAGAATAAAACATAAATTACCATACGAAAAACACTGCAAAGTCGTGATTTATTAAAAAAAATAGGTTCAAAGTTTTTTTTTTTCTTTATTATGCAGCTGTGTGCTGCAGGGATTTTTTTTAGACTGTGCACACTGACCACATAGCACCCCATTCTTACATATGAAGGCCTACCAGCTTTTCCCAACTAGATTTTGAGGACGCTAGAGAATTTATGAGTACTAGTACGTCAAAACCCCTAACGCGTAAACGTACTAGTACGACCAAAAAACCCTCAAAGGGTTAAAACTAACAAGAAAGAAGCCACCACATCATGGAGCCTTCATTCTGTCATAACCCTCCATCCTCTCAGGCCCTTTCTGTTCTCACATCTGTAAAGTAAAAGGACACAAGTAGCAACTAATGTACATTTTTTATTGTGCAACATTCGCTCTCCAAGGAGCTTTGTCAAGCGTTAGCTCCTGGAGAGCGAAATGTTGCCACAAAAAAAAATATAAATTGTTGTTGCACTTGGTGTCCTTTTACAGTGGACTCACGGTTATTCAATATTAATTCGTCTGAGAACTCATCGAAACCGAAAATATCGAAAAGCGAATCAAATTTTCCCCATAAGAAATATGGAAATTAAATTAGATCTGTGCAAGACACCCAGAAATATGAAAAAAAAAGTTTTTTACCACTAGGGAAATATTAAGTTTAATGCAATAGAATTAATTACTAATAACAACATTAACATTAGATAAGGACGTATAGAATAATTGACAATTAACTTTAATGAAGATCTGGTGATGATTGATGGGATGGGAGGAGGGGGGAGTGTGTCAAAGTTGTTACTGTTTAGAAGGGGAATCCCCTTCCGTTAGGAATTTGAGGTAGCATGTCCTTTTCTGGGGTTATCTTCCCTTCTTAGTTTAATGCCACTAGAACCAGCTCTGAGAGTTCACTGGACTTTTGTCGCAAACATTAGCTGTCAATAGGAGGCCTTGTACTCGCGTTCTTTATGAACTTTCCTAAAGTGGTTCACAACATTGTCAGTGTAATAGTCGCCAGCATGGGCTTGCAATAGCTGTCTGAGGGTTGATTTTTCATCATAAAGGTTTGCACTGCAAAGCCCACTTTGACTTATTTTCCTTTAACTTTGAAGTAGGCAACTTCTTCAATTTCTATCCCTCCTACAAAGCGTGTTTCCTCAGGTCTTGGCCTCTTGCTTGTTGGAGATGATCTAGCAGCTCTTCAGTGGTTAGTTCTTCATTGTCATCCTTCCACCAACTCTTCCACATCCTCCCCACTAACCTCACCCCTAGACTTCCCCAATGGCCACAATGGTTTCCTCAAACTGGCATAGGAGTCCAGGTTAGACTCAAATCCCTTCAAAATCCTTTTGTCTTACACATTCTGGCCACAGTTGTTTCCAGGCCAGAGTTCTAAGGTCCTCTTAGTCACTCTCTTCCCAAAGCCATACCTATAAGGTTTATACAATTGAGGATATTAAATGTTCCTTCCAAAACTCTTTCAGTGTCAGTTGAGTTTATTGTGGTCACTACAAAGCACTTTTGAAACAGCTTTTGTGTGCAGTTTCTGTACGTTGGAAATCGAACTGCTGGTCAATGGCTGCAGGAGAGGATGTGGTATAGGAGGGCAAAAAACTTGAACTTAATGAAGAATTGTCCCCTGAAAGTCGCTCTGCAAGTTATAGGATGCCAGGGGAATGTATAACAACAGGAGGCAATTAAAGGTCTAATTTCTTTTCAATGGGTTATTTTTCAGTGGGGGCAAATGCATAGTGTAACAGTCATAGAAAAAGGGTCCCTAGTGACCCATGCCTTACTGTTTGCCCTCCACAGCACACACAAATTAGCCTTGAGGACATTGTTTTTCCTGAACAACTGGGAGTTTCAGGTAGTGATACAAACAATAAAGGATTCCACTTGCATTCACCACTTGCATTGGCAACACTCAACAGAGTTAAGCACTGTCTTTCCATAGGCTTACGTCCTGGGAGTGCTTTTCCTCCTGAGTAATGTGAAGTCCTGTCTTGGCATTTTCTTCCAAAACCAGGCCTGTTTCATCGCAAGATAAAACACTTGTGTCAGGTTTAAATTCTTCACTGTGTATGTAATCTTGAATTTCCGTAATATTTTTCTGCCCGCTTTTTGGTCCGACTGGCAGCCTCATCATGCCTAATCACACTATGTATGCCACTACGATTCTTAAATCATTCAAACCAACCTTTGTGGCCCTTAAATTCACTCACATCAGCACTAGTTGCAGGCAATTTCTTTACCAAATTCGTCATGCATAGGCCTAGCCTTTTCACAAATGATCGCTTCTTGAGAGATGCTATCTCTGCTATCTGTTTTTCATTTATCCACACCAATAACAGTCTCTTCTACATTTTCTAAAACACTTGCGGTTGCTGTTTCATAATACAGTTGCCACCTTTTGCAAGAACGTTCTTGATTGCGTTTTACCTGGTCACTATAGTAGAGATGGTTGATAGGGGTTTACTATACAACATGGCCAGCTCCGGACACACTTGCTCCACTTGCGTACTTTGCAATTATCTCTTTCTTCAATTCAATAGTATTAGCACCTTTTTTCTTGAAGGGTTGGCACTGGAAGCTTTATGGGGCCCGATAGTGACTTATTTGCAGAGACAAGCACCAAAAACGTGATCAATAACTGGAATGTATCGAATGTATCCTTAGATGCGTGCACACTGCCTGGCTTTTAAACCTGGCACAAAGGGCAGTTCAGGCCCAACGTGGTCACGTCTGTACAATTGCATCGATACCGGGTTTTCGATGGGATACCGAGGCATAATTTTGCGTTAAAATGGCATCGAGTACCGGATTTATCGTTACCGGGGTTCCACTGAGACTTTACAGTTTGTCGGTAACCTTACCCAACTTTATCCCACATTCCTGTTTGATCGGCCCTCATTACGGGACCATTTCTAGACTCTTTTCATACCCTTTGTACTTCTGTTGTGATGCGTACGTCACCTGCTCCAGGTGCTGATGGTGTGCCACCATTTATGTTATTGCTTTCTGCACTCCTCTAAAACGCTTTTAACAATTGCGCCAGCTTCCCGAGTGCTGTGCGATAGTTTTTTGATTTCGCCCTCCGAACCATCAGGTCGGACGCCAGGTACTTCTAAACATTCAGACCACTAAGAGGACCTGTTCTTTGATGTCACCCAAAATTCGACCTAACAAACACCCTCTTGTGCGCACGATGTTTACAAGTACGCTGTGGACTAAATTTTTTCATACATCCGACATCTCCAACTGATATCTATTGGTCATAGTGCGGTTTACAACTCTTTTATGCCACGTTGGCCAAAAATATCATTTTCATGCTCTTCAATGCGGTACGTGCATCGTTACAGTTCGAAGTTCAGGAACAAGCGCTCTTGTTCTTTTTCATATATCTTTCCATAGATAACATTCCAATCACAGTTCATAAGCACGATATTCTCAAATCTTGCAGTGGTACGGTTGGTCGTTACCACGTACCTTTTTACAGAGTGGTATTTTCGTCTTTAGTAATTTTATTTTTGAGCATTAGCCCTTCAAGGCCTTCCTATTCTCAAAGTGGATATGTTAACGTCCAGGCGCTTTCCAGTAACATCTCCCGCTTAACCTTCGACTGCAGTTGAAATCCTGTCATCCATTTATATTGAGGCCATCTCCCTAGAGGTCGTAAAGTAGTTTCCTGCTCCCAACAGTGTCACCCCGTTAAATACTGCAGATATGCGCAGAGTGCCCGGTCTGTGGTGCTGCAGATCATGCTGAGATACATCTTGCAGCTTCCCCTCTTGTTCAATTGCAGTGAATCTCGTCCTTTTTTTCATCGCCATTGTCAAGTCTTCGCAATGAAACGAGAAATCTTACTTACGCTATGGCTGTCTCTCAGCTTCGACATTCAGGGATATTATCTCATGTTCCTTATTCTCGAGTAGCTTGGGAGGCCTCCAACCTTGACAATCCTCCCGCTTCCTACCAGCTTCATCTACTATCATATCTTCCTAGGTCCCATCGTTTCTAATTTTTGCGGTTTTACCCTACTGTAATTCCTTACCTCCATACCTCTTCCTACTTCTACTTCTTCTTCATTGCTCGCTAGTTTCTCAGTTACGAGACCTCGCTACCACTAACACCCCATGAAGTTGAATCTATCTTCTACCATGTTTGTGCCTAGTTCTCACCCCTCCTTTCTAATTCATCACATGAAGGTGGAGGTTCACCCCCCTGTTTAGTCCCCTAATCTCTGTTCCCTCCCCTCGTTTAGCTCACCTCATCTCCTGTTCCCCACCCCCAGTTCTTCGTCTATAGTTTCCTTTCATCACCTCCTTCCTCTCCTGTTCCACTGCATGGACTCTTCTGCCCCCCGTTTGGGGGACCCCAGCACACCGGTTTTCCAGGTTCATACTCCCTGCTCCTCTCAGGACTCTTTGATTCACCATAGTCTCCCGATTTTTCTACGTGCTCTACCTACCTGTCTATGAATATCATGGTTATGGACTCTTCCTTAATCTTCTGAGACGCTTGACGTTATCCTCCAACTATACTGCGAAGACAAACACCCTTGATGGACACAGACGAGCTCCTCCTACCCCTTCTTTTTATACCCCTCGCAACAATCTTTTGCTTCACAGCTCAAGCGTTGCTTTCAAGTTTTTCCAATATGTGTTGGGTTACAAGAGCCCAAAATTGGTTCAGCTGTTATTTGTTCTGTTTCGGGGCTATGTTCTGTACATTTCTTTTTGATCCCTTTCCTGATGAATCATTTAATGAAATGTTTTTGTTTGTTCTCTGCTGCATTATTATGCAGCTAGTGTTTATTTACTCAGAATTGGTATACAGTTTACTATCTATATTTTCCCCTCTACCTGTGCATTCTGTATTTCGGATATTTGAGTTTTTGATCTTTCTCTACCACTGCCCATCTTGTTAGGGTTGCCTCATAATAGGTGATGCTGAACGCACTTGTCTGGCAAGACTGTGTGTATACCATTACCTCGTCTTCCCGTGTGTGTTGCAGTTTGGTGACAGGTACGAAGTTGTTATGGCAAGTACACTCGGGACCCAGCTCCCATTTGCAGGCTGCTGGTGTTTGTGTTGCAGAATCTCCTGAGTTGCACGGAAATTCGAAACCTATCTTGTCGGTGTTCTCCCATGGGCTTCCTTTGTCCTCATTCTTGGTTATATCTACCAAGTGCAGTTGCCCTTGGATTATTTCTCCCTCTAATTGGAATGGAGCATATAATGTAATGTACTTTTCTCTATCCTTTGAGCTAGAGTCCATACTTTCCGCTTTGCCAGTCATCAGCAGCTGAACCTGATGATATTTGTATCAGTATCTACAACATCTGCCATTCTACGGCTCTTACAGTCCTTTTGCGTTCTTTTCAATCTTATTGGATGTGGAGTGGTTTTCTCCCTCCACAAAGGGAAATTGCCATAGGACTCCTACCGTTTCACAAACCAGGTACCTCGGAGCTGATACATCTCAATTATTGTCCCATTGCCCTGACCAGTGTAGTCTGAAAGGTGAGAATGTTTGGTGAATAGATGTCTGATTATGGTTCTTGGAGACTCTTAATAGTCTTTTCCTTAGCCAATTATGGCTTTCACAAGGGCTGCTCTACTTTGGCCCATGCTTCACTTAGTATGTTCAGGTAGGGTCCCACTTGTACAGCAGGTTAGTTCCAGGGCTACCACCGTTTTCCAAAGCGGAAATCGCAGTAAGTTTGTAAAAGTGAAACATCCTTTTTTCCCCACTTACTGATGCATTTAAATACTAGATAGAAGTTTACACTCTCTCACTCGCTCGTCACGCTCAGTTAGCAATAGAAACTTGGCATTAAAAGAACAACAAAAGTAAAATACACATTTTTCGTTAGAGTTCACACCATCAGAGGATATTGAGGAAACTTAACCCTTTCTATGGGTCCATCCCAGAGATCTACTGCTTCGTTGAGTGTCCAAACCATAGATCTACGCCAAATTCTTAGCGCCCATCAAATTTAGCGCAAAGCGCTCATTGGCCTACATGTGAGAGACGGACCGTCTGCGTGGTGGGCGTGCGCCATAAACAAAAAAAATCTACGGCGCCCCCCGCCATAGCTTGTGGGAACAGTCGGTCAGTTACCATTGTTCACCATGCCTCATCGCGAGTCAGCTCTCACTCCACAGAAAATTGGGACTCTCCTCTTCCTATCTGATAGTTCTGATACTGATGGAAGAATGAAATGAAGACGAATTCTATGGAATTGATCAGTTAGCGACCGAAAGAAAATGACCAGGATATCGATAATAGTGCAGAAAACCCTGACGATCTTCAACACTTCTACTCTTGGTGTGGGCAATCGTCAGCCACGGTCAGTTGTACCTCAACGCAAGACGAAACAAATATTTTTCGCGTGGCCAGGACTATGATTCAGTAATGATGGATGTTAGTGTACGTGGATTGTGATTTTATTGCGCTTGACGATCATTCGAGTAGTGATGGGAGGAATCATATTCACGAGTGAAAGCTTCGGTATGTACGCGCCGCATGCGCTCGGGTAGTAGTGTACCCTATGCTGTGCCCAGGGGCCGGAGTCATCCCGTGGCTACACCAGGTTTAGATAGTGATAGTGAGTGATGATGTGGCTTACACGTGGCAGGAATAGACCACAGGCATCAGTAGATGGTGGTAGTGGTGATGGTAGTGGCATGTATGAGTGGACTCACCAGCCCAGGCTGGGACCCTCGCTGCTGATCCTTAGTTCAAGGCCAAAGTGGAGCCATCAGGCCACCAGTCACACCACAAACCACCTGCCAACCAAGCCTATGATGTCCGTATCCTCCAGCTAGCCTTATCTGGGATTGGCAAGCAAAATCCCAATTTTGTTCCAAGCCCCACCAACTTTGATGCTCTCAAAGTGGAATTCTACCTATTGTCCCCTTGGAACACGGTATGAACTGGAATTCTTTGAATTATCTTTGACCAGCCATTGTGGAAAAACTATTGTCAGGGAAAATACGTAATAAGTATTTTGAGTACACCATGGCAAATACGTATATCACCAACCAGTCAAGAGCTAACCGGGTGGAAAAGTGACCGGCTGTTGCAGAAATGTATTTGCTTTTTGCAACAATAATGCTTTGCCTCATGTCTATAAGCATAATATAAAATCATACGTTCCTCAGATCGGCTGACATTTCTACCCCGGTCCTCGGTGAAATCATCCAATGAAAGGTGTTTATCTTTATGTTACGTATGTTGCATTCTTCTGACAAAAACAGGCCTGACAGAAGTGAAGGTTATACAAGATTACGAAATGTTTTTATGTATTCTCAAAACAAAAGTTTCAGATATACTTTTATCCATTCAAGAATCTTGTAATTGACGAGCATTTTGATTTTGTTTCAAAGGTTAGACTGTCATTCAAGCAGTATATAACGAGCAAGAGGAAAACGCTTTGGTATAAAAAAACTGTTTGTACTCTGTGGACTGTGGACAGTGGCCTAGGTGTTGATATTGTTGTATACACTGGAAGTAAAACATTGCAATTATACCAGATGTTATTTGGGTATCTCAGGATGACATAGTGAGAAACATGATGCCACCTTATCTTGGTAAGGGGCATTACATATATAACGTAACTGGTACACAAGCCATTACTCAGTGATTTCATGCGAAGTGAACAAGACAGATGTGTGTGGCACAGTGCATTCTAATCATTAAACATATGCCCAGGCTAACGCAGGTGCTCGTGGTGATGTTGTGCAGGTGTTTACTGCCAATGATCATGGCATTACGGTGGCATGACAAATGAGATGTCACCCATTGTTGGCTGACAACCATTCACTGTAATTGAAATGCAAGACAGTGGCAAATGTTGATCGACTGTGAGTAATGAACGTATTCGAAAACCAGTGACAGTGATTGGATATAACAAAAACATGCGCTTGGTTGACAAATGTGACATGCAGATTGGTTTTGTTGATTTGATGTTCGTAAGAGTTACATGTGGTACATGAAACTTTTTTCATCTCATGGACATTTTCAATGCCACAATGATATAATTCTGTACAAATAAAGACTGGAACAGACCAACGTATGGTGAATTTTGTTTGTCTGTTTCAGACAACTCATTATGAGTTGTCTGACAACGACACCTGATATACACAAGGTCCTCGGAATTCCCTCAGGATATACCCAAGCGTTGAGGAGGGAAGGTGATAATTTCATAATACAGCTTCCCTTCAACTCGGAGAAGAAATTTGATCAGATGAGATGCATGTCTGTGCACAAAACAAAACGACGGCAACAAAGGACGCAAAGACACTCGGTGGTTTGTGTGAGGAATGTAAGGGCCTCTGTGTATGGTGCCTTGTTTCAAGGAGTTGCACAAGTTCCAGCAGTTCTAAAGACCATGTCCAAGTGATTTGTAAATATGTAAATATATGATAGAACATTAGTATTTACATGATTTGGGCATGTTTATTGTAATATACAACAGTGGTAAAAACAATAAATATGATAATAACTTTAGTGCGGTATTGTGTCATTACAGGAGTTTATATAATATACATTATATGTATACTGTATTGGTCTCTCAGGCCCCAAATGTTAGTAGTGAAAAGGAATAAAATTGGAAAAAAAGAAAAAAACTTACAAAAAACCGCTCTAAATAAAAGTAATGCGCATATGTTGAATTCGCCGATGTTTTGCCGCCACCCCACATCATTTTGGACAAACTTCTTGGCACTATATCTCGCTAAGTATGATCAAAAAATTTTTTTTTTTGTTCTTATTACCTTTCACAAAAATAATTTCTTTAATTCCAAGATTTTGGCCTTGGACCTGAAGGGGTTAAGGACACGGAATAGGAGAATTTTTTCTGGGTAGAGGCATCGCTGACAAATAGGCAGCAGAGAGTTTGCATAAATGGTGGAGAAAATTCGATTGGGGCACGTCACAAACAGTGTTCCTCTGGGGTCAGTGTTTGGCCATTGTTGTTTATAATTTACATTAAACGACATAGATGAGGGAATAAATAACGAAAATAAGCAATCATTTGCTGATGACACCACAATATGCTGCTCCAATTCTTCTAATGAGGGTCACTAGAGCACTCAGGATGATTTGAAAAGACTGATGCAATAGGTAGAAGAAAGTGGCAGATGCAGTTTTAATATTCACAAATGCAAAGTCCTATGTTGGACAGTTTAATTTCCATCATGCCACCCCCATTTTTAAATTAACAAATTATGTAGATCTTAATATCACTGATTGTTGAAAAGGAATTAGTTCTGGTTAGCAGTAATCTAAAAACCAAGACAACAGTGCATTATTTTTTTTTATTAACCCTTTCAGGGTCCAAGGCCCCAAATCTGAAGTGGTGCCCCAGTGTCAAGGATTTCCAAAAAAAATTTTTATTTTTCTTATGAAATGGTTTAGAGAATCTTTTTGCGAAGGTAATAAAACAAAATGTACGAAATTGGGATGGAACAATTGACGAAATTATGCTCTCGCGAATTTTGATGTGTCAGCGATATTTACGAATCGGGATTTTGCCGCCTTGACTTCCATTTTAGGCAATTACATCATTCCAGTCGGACCAAATTCTTAGCTATTGTACTAGTATTACTTCTATTCTATCGATAGAGCCACAAGAAATCGCCAAGTCAACTGTTTAACTACAAAATAAGTGTTCGGAAATTGGTTTTGTATATTTGGCCGATTTAACTCAAAGTTCAAAATATTCAATTTCAAATAGCATCCAGAATAACAATGTAGCATTCCTGGCCACTAAACTAAACATTTCCTCGGTTCATTGTTACGTTTTGAGGCTTTACAAATAAATCCCATTTTTATTTTATATTTAAATAATGAATTTTTATTCACACCAAAAAATAGAGATTTACTGTCTAGTATATTGTAATAATTGTTAAATATCATCACCACATTTGTGAAATGTGTATTTGATATACCAGGGTTGTGTATTAGACATGTGAGGTCGGTTTGTTTACTCTTGAACATCACAAAAATTTAAACATTTCCGCTACTTTGAGCTCAGTTTCAAGCATTTCCGGTGCTAAAACTAATCAAAATCATCTCTTATTTCGTTAATATGTCTTCCATTCTATCCAAATGAGATCAAGAAATTGCAAATACAACTATAAAAAACATACAAAAAAAACACCGCCCCACAAAGTTGCTGTTTTAATCGAAAATTCTTGGTTTCAGTTTTTTTCTCTCATTATACACAGTGTGATGCAGGATTTGTTTTATGTGTGTGCCCATAAAACACATAAACATAGATGTATTCTCTCATATTAGGCCCAAGTGTACCACTCACAGTTTGTCCAGAGTGAGCTGAGCTCATGACAGTAGATCTACGGTTTGGACACTGAACATAAAGCCGCTAGATCTACGGGGTCGGACCCTGAAAGGGGTTAACACACCGGCCAATTCCCACAAACAGGGCAGGGTGGCCGAAATAGAGAATAACTTTCACAAATCATTCCTCCATCACTGTCTTGCCAGAAGGGTGTTTTACACTACTGTTTTTAAACTGCAACATTAAACACCCCTCCTTCAGAGTGCAGGTCACTGTACTTCACATCTCCAGGACTCGAGTCCGGGCCTGACCGGTTTCCCTGAAATCCCTTCATAAATGTTACTTGCTCACACTCCAACAGCACGTCAAGTATTAAAAAACCATTTGTCTCCATTCATCCTATCAAACAGCTCACGCTTGCTGCTGGAAGCCAAGCCCCTCGCACACAAAACCTTCCTTTACCCCCATCCCTCCACCTTTCCTTGGCCAACCCTACCCCGCCTTCCTTCCGCTACAGACTGATACACTCTTGAAGTCATTTTGTTTCACTCCATTCTCTCTACATGTCCGAACCCACTCAACAACCCTTCCGCAGCCCTCTGGGACAACAGTTTTGGCAATCCCGCACCTCCTCCTAACTTTCCAAAACTGACGAATTCTCTGCATTAATATTCACACCACACATTGCCCTCAGACATGACATCTCCACTGCCTCCAGCATTCTCCTCGCTGCATCATTCATCACCCATGCTTCACACCTATAGAGCGTTGTAAAACATCTACTCTTATTACATTCCCCTCTCTTTGTTGCCTCCAAGGACAGTTCTTTGTCTCCACAGGACTCTAAGTGCACGCTCGCCCTTTTCCACTCTTTCAGTTCTATGATTAAATTATTAGTGTTCGCAATAAAGCCAAACAGAATTCTTGGCTTCATATCTAGAAGTAGAATTAATTGAAGGTATCTGGAGGTTGTTTTCCATTTCTATATATCCTTGGTTAGGCCTCATGTAGACTATGCTGCTCAGTTCCAGTCACCGTTATTAACAGAATGGATATAAATGCTCTGGAAAATGTACAGTGGAGGATGACATAAGATGATTCCCATGTATCTGAAAATTAAGGGGGGGATATATAATCAGTGTAAAAACGAATAACAGGAATAAATTAAAGGGGATGTAAATAACGTGCTGAAATTTCAACAAGACTGACTGCAGCAATGGTTTGAAGTTGGAAAAATTTAGATGCAGGGGAACGATATAGGACAATCACTGGTTTGGTAACGTTAATGGAGTTGTGGATGAGTGGAAACAAACTCCCAAGTTACAGTTATTGAGGGCTAAAACATTTGTGTAGTTTTTAAAATGGGTTAGTCAATACATGAGTGACTGTGGGTGGGTGTGAATTGGACCTGACTAGTATTCTAAAAAACTTGTGCTGCTGGGTTGGTGCAGTGCTCCGTCCTGAGTGGGGCGCGTGGACTGACTCAGTACCTGGGTGGTTTCATTGGGCTAATCGTGGGGGGGGGGGGACATGGACCTGTCCGCATGGTTTCAAGGTAGGCCTATTGCAGTGTTTCCTTCTTTCTTAGTCTTACACTCATTACTTACCTTAAAATATTGTAGTCTTAATCTAGGGTGAGTGTGTAGTATTTATTGTAAGAAATCAAGTGTATGATGTATGCTAGCCAGACAGGCTACCCATACCAGGCACCCCACCCACACTTATTATTCTATGACATTTAAGCATCACAGGAGCATAAAATGCACAACAGTTCACTCATTAACTTACCTTAAAATATTTGTAGTCTAAATGTAGGTCAGAGCGTGAGACAATTGTCGATAAAACAAATAAATGAGAGAGAGAGAAGAGAGAGTGAGTACGTGACAGAGAGTAGACACTCGGGCGAAGGTATGTAAACAAACCAGGCATACATGAGTATTGAAAACAAATCGGGCAACTTGTTGGTTTGTGTAAAGTTATATTGTGTACAAGTTGTCTCAGCATTGATACGTCAGAATAAATAAAGAGGAATACTCCCATTCTCATGTACACGGCTTTTCAGATGAAAATGACGCTTTGAGTGAAGAATTTACGAAAAGAGAATTTTCTACAGTTAATCCCAGGTACACACATTTTCTCTGATGTTGGACTAGAAAAATGTTATTTATGCCGTCACTCGTACAGTCGTCTGGCTACCCACATCTCATATATGTTTAATTTATTCTACTGTGAGGTGTATTTTTCTCTTTATATGCCTACGTATTGTGTTTATTTTATACAGTGGACCCCTGCCTTTATGATTTTAATCCGTTCCCGGAGACGCTCATCGTGAGCGAAAATTATCGTAGTGTTAATTAATTTTCCCATAAGAAATAATGGGAATCAAATTAATCCGTGGCAGAGACACCCAAAAAGTTTGAAAAAAAAAAATTTTTCCACATGAAATATAAAATTTAAATACACACAAGTTAAGAGACATGCACAATTAATTTTAAAACTCTACTAAGATTAGGAATACATCGTTACTTACCTTTATTGAGATCTGGTTTATGATTGATGGGAAGGAGAAGGGGAGAGTGTGAAAGAAGTTATTTTTAGAAGGGGAATCCCCTTCCGTTAGGACTTGAGGTAGCAAGTCCTTTTCTGGGGTTACTTCCCTTCTTCTTTTAATGCCACTAGAACCAGCTTGAGAGTCACTGGACTTTTGTCGCACAACATTATCTGTCCATAGAGGCCTGTACCTCTCGTTCCTTTATGACTTTCCTAAAGTGGTTCACAACATTGTCAGTGTAATAGTCGCCAGCATGGCTTGCAATAGCTGTCTGAGGGTGATTTTTCATCCATAAAGGTTTGCACTTCAAGCCACTTTGCACATATTTCCTTAATCTTTGAAGTAGGCAACTTCTTCAATTTCTCTATCCCCTCCTCCAAAGCAGTTTCCTCAGGTCTGGCCTCTTGCTGTTGAAGATGATCTAGCAGCTCATCAGTGGTTAGTTCTTCATTGTCATCTTCCACCAACTCTTCCACATCCTCCCCACTAACCTCCAACCCCAAGAACTTCCCCAATGCCACAATGGATTCCTCAACTGGCATAGGATTCCCAGGGTTAGCCTCAAACCCTTCAAAATCCCTTTTGTCTACACATTCTGGCCACAGTTTTTTCCAGGCAGAGTTCAAGGTCCTCTTAGTCACTCTCTCCCAAGCCATACCTATAAGGTTTTACAATTGAGGATATTAAAGTGTTCCTTCCAAAACTCTTTCAGAGTCAGTTGAGTTTCTGTGGTCACTACAAAGCACTTTTGAAACAGCTTTTGTGTGCAGTTTCTTGAAGTTGGAAATGACCTGCTGGTCCATGGACTGCAGGAGAGGAGTGGTATTAGGAGGCAAAAAACTTGACCTTAATGAAGCTAATGTCCCCAGAAAGTCGCTCTGCCAAGTCTATAGGATGACCAGGGGCAATGTCTAACACCAGGAGGCACTTAAGGTCTAATTTCTTTTCAATTGGGTTATTTTTCAGTGGGGGCAAATGCATAGTGTAACCAGTCATAGAAAAAGTCCCTAGTGACCCATGCCTTACTGTTTGCCCTCCACAGCACACACAAATTAGCCTTGAGGACATTGTTTTTCCTGAACACACTGGGAGTTTCAGAGTGATACACCAATAAAGGCTTCACTTTGCAATCACCACTAGCATTGGCACACACAAAAAAGAGTAAGCCTGTCTTTCATAGGCTTATGTCCTGGGAGTGCTTTTCCTCCTGAGTAATTGAGGTCCTGCTTGGCATTTTCTTCCAAAACAGGCTGTTTCATCGCAATTAAACACTTGTTCAGGTTTAAATTCTTCACTGTCTATGTAATCCTTGAATTCCGTCAATATTTTTCAGCCGCTTTTTGGTCCGAACTGGCAGCCTCATCATGCCTAATCACACTATGTATGCCACTACGATTCTTAAATCTTTCAAACCAACCTTTGCTGGCCTTAAATTCACTCACATCAGCACTAGTTGCAGGCAATTTCTTTACCAAATCGTCATGCAAACTGCCTAGCCTTTTCACAAATGATCGCTTGAGAGATGCTATCTCTGCTATCTGTTTTTCATTTATCCACACCAATAACAGTCTCTCTACATTTTCTAACACTTGCGGTTGCTGTTTCATAATCACAGTTGCACCTTTTGCAAGAACAGCTTCTTTGATTGCCGTTTTCCTGGTCACTATAGTAGAGATGGTTGATTGGGGTTTACTATACAACCTGGCCGCTCCGGACACACTTGCTCCATTTCGTACTTTGCAATTATCTTTTTCTTCATTTCAATAGTATTAGCACCTTTTTTTTGAAGGGTTGCACTGGAAGCTTTTTTGGGCCCCATAGGACTTTTTTTGCAGAGACAAGCCCCAAAAACGGATAATATGGAATGTATCGAATGTATCCTTAGATGCGTGCACACGCCTGGTTTTTAAAAAACCTGGACAAGGGCAGTTCAGGCCCACGTGGCACGTCTGTAAAAATTGCATCAAATACCGGGTTTTCGATGGGATACCAGCAAAATTTTGCGTTAAATGCACGAGTACCGGATTTACGTTCCGGGGGCCATGACTTTACGTTTGTCGGTAATTTTACCCAAACTTTACCCCAATCCTGGCCCGGCCCCTCATTAGGACCTTTTCCTAGACTTTTTTCTCCCTTTGTCTTCTGTTGTGATGCGTCGTCACCTGCTCCAGGTGTGGGGTGCCCCCCATTTTGTTATTGCTTCTGCCTCCTAAACCTTTTTTAAACAATGCGCCGTTTCCCCGAGCGTGCGATATTTTTTTGATCCCCCTCCAACTCAGGTCGGACCCCCCCGGTATCTAAAATCCAGACCCCCTAGAGGTGTTTTTGTGTCCCCCCCAAAATCGACCAAACCAACACCCTTTTGCGCACGTTTTTACAAGTACGCGTGGACTAAATTTTTTCCCCTAAAACCGAATCCCCAACGTTTTATTATTGGTCATGTGCGGTAAAACTCTTTTACCCACTTTGGCCCAAAATATCTTTTCATGCTTTTCAAGCGGTCGTGCATCGTTACAGTTCGAATTAAAAACAAGTCTTGTTTTTTTCTATACTTCCTAGTAACATTCCAATCACAGTTCAAAAGCCGATTTCTCAATTCTTGCAGTGGTACGGTGGTGTTCCACGTACCTTTACAGAGTGATTTTCGTTTTTAGTTTTTATTTTGGCTTCCCCTTCAAGGCCTTCCTATTCTCAAAGTGGATATTTTCGTCCGGCGCTTTCAGTAACATCCCCCGTTTAAACCTTCGACGGGGGGTTGAAACCCCTGTCCTCCATTTTATGAGGCCATCCCCTGAGGCCCGTAAAGTAGTTCCTGTTCCCAACTGTCCCCCCGTTAAATACGCAGATTGCGGCAGAGTGCCCGGTCTGTGGTGCTGCAGATCATGTGAAAATCTTGCAGTTTTCCCCCCTCTTGTTCAATTGCGGGAAATCTGTCCTTTTTTTCACCCTTTGTAAAGTCTTCGCAATGAACGAAAAACCCTTACTTACGCTATGGCGTCTCTCGCTTCGCCTTCGGGGTATTTCTCATGTTCCTTTTCTCGAGTAGCTTGGGGGCCTCCAAACCCTTTGAAAATCCCCCCGCCCTCCCAGCTCATCTACTATCATTCTTCCTGGGTCCCAGTTTTAATTTTTTGCGGTTTTCCCTCTGAAATCCTTCCTCCATACCTCTTCCTACTTCTATTCTTCTTCTTGCCGTGTTTCTCGTTCGAGCCCTCGAACCCTACACCCTGAAGTTAAATCTATTTCTCCCATTGCCTAGTTCTCACCCCCCTTTCTAATTCTCACATGAAGGTGGAGGTTCACCCCCCGTTTAGTCCCCTATCCCCTGTTCCCCCCCTCGTTTATCCCTCATCCCCTGTTCCCCCCCCCCAGTCTTCTTTTATAGCCCCTTTAACCCTTCCTTCCTCTCCGTTCCACTGCAGGATCTTCTCCCCCCTGCCCCAGCAACGGTTTTCCAGGTTCATACCCCCTGCCCCTTCGGGCCCTCTTTGTTTCCCCCATGTCCCCCCGATTTTCTACTGCTCTCCCATGTCTTGAAATCATGGTTTGGATTTTCCCTTATCTTCTGAGACGTTTGACGTTACCCCAACTTACTGCGAAGACAAACACCCTTGATGGACACAGACGGCTCCTCCCCCCCCTTCTTTTTATCCCCCTCGCAAAAATTTTTTGCTTACAGCCCCAAGCGTTGCTTTCAAGTTTTTCCCAATATGTTTTGGGTTAAAGAGCCAAAATTTGGGTTCAGTTTTTATTTGTTCTGTTTCGGGCTATGTTCTTTTACATTTTTTTTGATCCCTTTCCTGATAAACATTTAATGAAAGTTTTTGTTTGTTCTCTGCTGCATTTTTATGCAGCTGTGTTTATTTACTCGTGGTATACGTTTACTTCTATATTTTCCCCCTCTGTGCATTCGTATTTCGGATATTGAGTTTTTGATTTTCTCTACCACTCCCCATTTGTTGGTTGTCATATGGTGATGCAAACGATTGTTGGAAGACGTGTGTTACCATTCCCTGTTTCCCTTGTGTGTGGTTTGGTGAAGGTACAAAAATTGTAGGGAAAATTTACACTCGGGCCCCCAGCCCCATTTTGCAGGCTGTGGTGTTTGGTTGCAGAAACTCCTGAGTTCCCACGGAAATTAAAACCTATTTGTGGTGTCCCCCAGGGCTTCCCTTTGCCTCATTCTTGGTTATATTACCAGGGCAGTTTGCCCTTTTTATTTCCCCCTCTAATGGAATGGGCATATAATGTAATGTATTTTTTCTTTTCCCCTGAGCTAGAGTCCATCTTTCCGCTTCCCAGTCTCAGCGCTAAACCTGATGTATTTTTCAGAAATCTACAACATCTGCATTCTCGGCTCTTACGCCCCTTTTGCGTCTTTTCAATCTTATTGGTGTGAGTGGTTCTCCCTCAAAAAAAGGAAATTGCCATGTCCCCCGTTTACAAACCAGGTACCTCGGAGCTTTATACTTTTCATTATTGTCCCCTTTCCCTGCCAGTGTAGTCGAAAAGGGGAGGAATGTTTGGTGAATAGATGTCTGTTTTGGGTTTTTGGAGACTCTTAATAGTTTTTCCTTGCCAATATGGCTTTCACAAGGGCTGCTCTACTTTGGCCCATGCTTCACTTGTATGTCAGTAGGGTCCCCCTTGTACAGCGGTTAAAATTCCCGGCTACCACCCTTTAAAGCGGAAATCGCGTAAGTAAAGTGAAACACCTTTTTTTTTTCCCCCTTACGATGCATTAAATACTAGATGAAGTTTACACTAACTTACTATTTTGCAATGAAACTGGCATTAAAAGACAACAAAAAAATAAAAATACACATTTTGTTGAGTTCCACATCAGGTTTGAGGAAATTAACCCCTTTCAGGGTCATCCCAAGTCTACGCTTCCCTTTAGTGTCCAAACCTAGTCTACGCCAAAAATTTTAGCGCCATCAAAAATTTGCGCAAAAACGCTCATGGCCTACATGTGAGAGAAAAGGGTCTGCTGGTGGGCGTGGCCATAAAAAAAAAAATCTAGGCGCCCGCCCTAGCTTGTGGGAAAGCGGTCAGTTACCATTGTTCACCATGCCCCATCGCGAGTCAGCTCTCATCCCCAGAAAATTGGGACTCTCCCCTTCCCATTGATAGTTCTGATACTGATGGAAGTGAAATGAAGACGAATTCTATGGATTGATCAGTTAGCGACCGAAAGAAAATGACCAGGTTTTCGTAATAGTGCAGAAAACCTGAGTCTTAAACCCTTTTACTTTGGGGGTGGGTCGTCAGCCCCGGTCAGTTTCCCCAACGAAAAAGAAAAAAAATATTTTTTGCGTGGCCGGCCCCTTTATTCGTATTTATGGATGAGTGACGTGGTTTGTTTTTTTGCGCTTGACGATCATTCGAGTAGTGATGGGAGGAATCATATTCACGATAAAGCCGGGTTGTACGCCCCGCCCCGCGCTCGGGGTGTGTACCCTATGTGTGCCAGGGGCGGAAAAGGGCATCCCGTGGCCCCACACCAGGTTTAGATAGGATGTGAGGAAAGATGTGGCTACACTTGGGAGGATAGCCAAAGGCATCGTAGATGGTGGTAGTGGTGATGGTAGTGGGATTTGTTTGAGTGATCCCAGCCCGGGGGACCCCGCTGCTGATCCTTAGTTAAGGCAAAGTGGGCACAGCCCCCAGTCCAAACCCCAACCACCTGCCAACCAGCCCTTTAGTCCGTATCCCCAGCAAACCTTTTCTGGGATTGGCGCAAAAAACCCAATTTTTTCCCCAAACCCCCCCACTTTGATGCTCTCAAAGTGGAATTCTACCTTTGTCCCTTGGAACCCGGTTGAATGGAATTTTTTAATTTTTCTTTGACAGCCTTGTGGAAAAAAATTTTCAGGGAAAAGTAATAAAATTTTGAGTACACCATGGCAAATCGTATATCACCAAAGTCAAGGCTAAACCGGGGTGGAAAGTGACGGCTGTTGCAGAAATTATTTGCTTTTTGCAACAATAATGCTTTGCCTCATGTCTATAGCATAAAATAAAAACTAGGTCCCAGATCGGCTAAAATTTACCCCGGCCTCGGTGAAATATCCCCAAAGAAAGGTTTATTTTATGTTACGTATGTTGCTTCTCTGACAAAAACCCGGCCTGACAGAAGTGAAGGTTATACAAGATTAGAAAGTTTTTAGTATCTCAAAAAAAAGTTCAGTATATTTTATCATTCAAGAAATTTTTAATTGCGAGCTTTGATTTTGTTTTTAAAGGTTGTGTCTTAAGCAGATATAAAAGAGCAAGAGGAAAAAGTTTGGGATTAAAAAAATGTTTGTCTCTGTGACTGTGACAGTGGCCTGGTGTTTTTTGTTGTATACACGGAAGTAAAAAATTTAAAATACCAAAATGTTATTTTGGGGATCCAGGGACATGTGAGAAAAAAGATGGACTTATCTTGGTAAGGGGCATACATTTTATACCCTAATGGTACACAAGCCCCTTTCTCAGTGATTTCATGCGAGTGAAAAAGCAGATGTGGTGGCACGTGCATTTAATCATAAACATATGCCCAGGCTAACGCAGGTGCTCGTGGTGATGTGTGCAGGGTTTTCTGCAATGAAACTGGCATTACGGGGGGGGCATGACAAAAGAGATGTCACATTGTTGACAACCATTTATGTAATGAAATGCAAGGCGTGGCAAAGTTGATCGAGTGAGTAATGAAGTATTGAAAACCAGTGCAGTGATTGGGTTTTAACAAAAAAAATGGCTTGGTTGACAAATGTGACATGCGATTGGTTTTGTTGATTTGGGTTTTTGAGGTTACAAGTGGGCTGAAACTTTTTTTCATCTCATGGACTTTTTAATGCCAATGATTAATTTGTACCCAAAAAAAGATGGAACAGACCACGTATGGTGAATTTTGTTTGTCTGTTTCAGACAACTCATTATGAGTTGTCTGACAAAAGACACCCGTATACACAAAGGGCCCCGAATTCCCCCAGGATATACCCAAAGGTTGAGGAGGGAAGGGGAAATTTCATAATACGCTTCCCCCAACTCGGAAGAAATTTGTCAAAGAGATGCATGTCTGTGACAAAAAAAAACGCGGCAACAAAGAGCAAAGGGCACTGGTTTTTTTGTGAGGAATGTAAGGGCCTCTGTGTATGGTGCCTTGTTTCAAGGAGTTGCACAAGTTCAGCAGTTCTAAAACCATGTCCAGTGATTGTAAATATGTAAATATATGATAGAACATTAGTATTATACAAGATTTGTGCATGTTTATTGTAATAAACAACAGTGGTAAACAATAATATGATAACTTTAGTGCGGTTATTGTGTTCAATACAGGGAGTTTATATATATACATTATATGTATACAGTATTGGTCTCTCAGGCCCCAAATGTTAGTAGGAAAAGAAAAAAATTGGAAAAAAGAAAAAACTACAAAAACCGCTAAATAAAGTAATGCGCATATGTGGAATTCGCCGATGTTGCCGCCACCACATCATTTTGGACAAACTTCTTGGCACTATATCTCGCTAAGTACTGATCAAAAAAATTTTTTTTTTGTCTTATTACCTTCACAAAAATATTTTCTTTAATTCAGATTTTGGCCTTGGACCCTGAAGGGGTTAAGGCACACGGAATAGGAGAATTTTTTCCTGGGTAGAGGCATCGCTGACAAATAGGCAGCAGAGAGTTTGCATAAATGGGGAGAAATCAGAATGGGGGCACGTCACAAACAGTGTTCCTCTGGGGTCAGTGTTTGGCCCATTGTTGTTTATAATTTACATAAACGACATAGATGAGGGAATAAATAACGACATAAGCAAATTTGCTGATGACACCACAATATGCTGTCCAATTCATTCTAATGAGGACACTAGAGCACTCCAGGATGATTTGAAAAGACTGATGCAATGGTCGAAGAAGTGGCAGATGCAGTTTAATATTCACAAATGCAAAGTTCTAAATGTTGGACAGTTAAATAACCATGCCACATATTAACTAAATAATGTAGATCTTAATACTACTGATTGTGAAAAGGATTTAGTTCTGGTTAGCAGTAATCTAAAACCAAGACAACAGTGCATTATTTTTTTTTATTAACCCTTTCAGGTCCAAGGCCCAAATCTGAAGTGGTGCCCCAGTGTCCAAGAATTTTTCCAAAAAAAATTTATTTTTTTCTTATGAAATGGTAGAGAATCTTTTTGCGAAGGTAATAAAACAAAAGTACGAAATTTGATGGAACAATTGACGAAATTATGCTCTCGCGAATTTTGATGTGTCAGCGATATTTACGAATCGGCGATTTTGCCGACTTTGACTTCCATTTTAGGCCAATTACATCATTCCAGTCGACCAAATTCTTAGCTATTTTACTTAGTATTCTTCTATTCTATCGATTGAGCACAAGAAATCGCCAAGTCAACTGTTTCAACTACAAAATAAAGTGATCGGAAATTGGTAATTTGGCCAATTTAACACAAAGTTCAAAATATTCCAATTTCAAAATAGCATCCAGAATAAACAATGTAGGCATTCCTGGCACTAAACTAACATTTCCTCGGTTCATTAGTTACGTTTTGAGGCTTTACAAATAAATCCCATTTTTATTTTTTATTTACATAATGAATTTTTATTCACACCAAAAAATAGAAGATTTACTGTTATGCAATATTGTAATAATTGTATAAATATCATCACCACATTTGTGAATGTGTATTAGATATACCAGCTGGTGTGTATTAGACATGTGAGGTCGTTTGTTTACTCTTGAACATCGACAAAAATTTAACATTTCCGCTACTTTGAGCTCAGTTTCAAGCCATTTCCGGTGCTAAAACTAATCAAAAATCTCTTATTTCTGTAATATGTCTTCCATTCTATCAAATGAGATCAAGAAATTGCAAATACAACTTAAAAAACATACAAAAAAAACACTGCAAAGTTGCTGTTTTAATCGAAAATCTTGGTTTCAGTTTTTTTCTCTCATTATACACAGTGTGCTGCAGGATTTGTTTTATGTGGTGCACACATACCACATAGATGTATTCTCTCATATCTAGGCCCAAGTGTACCACTCACAGTTTGTCAGAGTGAGCTGAGCTCATGACGTAGATCTACGGTTTGGACACTGAACATAAAGCCGTAGATCTACGGGACGGACCCTGAAAGGGTTAACACACCGGCCGATTCCCACCAGGGCAGGGTGGCCCGAAAAGAGAAAAACTTTCACCATCATTCACTCCATCACTGTCTTGCCAGAAGGGTGTTTTACACTACAGTTTTTAAACTGCAACATTAACACCCCTCCTTCAGAGTGCAGTCACTTTTACTTCCCATCTCCAGGACTCGAGTCCGGCCTGCCGGTTTCCCTGAATCCTTCATAAATGTTACTTTGCTCACACTCCAACAGCCCCGTCAAGAAATTAAAAACCATTTGTCTCCATTCACTCCTATCAAACACGCTCACGCATGCCTGCTGGAAGCCAACCCCCTCGCACACAAAACCTTCCTTTACCCCCTCCCTCCAACCTTTCCTAGGCCAACCCCTACCCCGCCTTCCTTCCGCTACAGACTGATACACTCTTGAAGTCATTTTGTTTCACTCCATTCTCTCTACATGTCCGAACCACCTCAACAACCCTTCCTCAGCCCTCTGGACAACAGTTTTGGCAATCCCGCACCTCCTCCTAACTTCCAAACTACGAATTCTCTGCATTATATTCACACCACACATTGCCCTCAGACATGACATCTCCACTGCCTCCAGCCTTCTCCTCGCTGCAACATTCATCACCCATGCTTCACACCCATATAAGAGCGTTGGTAAAACTATACTCTTATACATTCCCCTCGTTGCCTCCAAGGACAGTTCTTTGTCTCCACAGACTCCTAAGTGCACCGCTCGCCCTTTTCCCCTCATCAGTTCTATGATTCACCTTATTAGTGTTCGCAATAAAGCCAACAGAATTCTTGGCTTCATATCTAGAAGTAGAAATAATTGAAGTCCTGAGGTTGTTCTTCAATTCTATATATCCTTGGTTAGGCCTCATTTAGACTATGCTGCTCAGTTCCAGTCACCGTATTACAGAATGGATATAAATGCTCTGGAAAATGTACAGAGGAGGATGACAAAGATGATCCCATGTATCTGAAAATTAGGGGGGGATATAAATCAGTGTAAAAACGAATAACAGGAATAAATAAAGGGGATGTAAATAACGTGCTGAAAATTTCCAACCAAGACAGGACTCGCAGCACTGGTTTAAAGTTGGAAAAATTTAGATTCAGGAAAGATATAGGAAATCACTGGTTTGGTTTTAATGGAGTTGTGGATGAGTGGAAACAAACTCCCAAGTACATTTTATTGAGGCTAAAACATTGTGTTAGTTTTAAAAATGGGTTAGTAAATACATGAGTGACTGTGGGTGGGTGTGAATTGGACCTGACTAGCTTGTGCTGCTGGGTCTGGTGCAGTGCTCCGTCCTTGAGTGGGGGTGACCGGGACTGGGTGGGTCATTGGGCTAATCCGGGGGGGGGGGGGACATGGACCTGCTCCGCATGGGTCAGTAGGCCTATTGCAGTGTTCCTTCTTTCTTATGTTCTTACACTCATTACTTACCTTAAAATATTTGTAGTCTTAATCTAGGGTGAGATGAGTAGTATTTATTGTAAGAAATCAAGTGTATGATGTATGCTAGCCAGCAGGCTACCATACCAGGCCACCCCACCCACACATAATATTCTATGACATTTAAGCATCACAGAGCAATAAAATGCACATACAGTTCACTCATTACTTACCTTAAAATATTTGTAGTCTTAATGTAGGTCAGAGGTGAGCAAATGTGATAAAACAAATAAATGAGAGAGAGAGAGAGTGAGTGAGTACGTGAGAGAGGACACTCGGGGAGGTATGTAAACAAACCAGGCATACATGAGTATTGTAAACAAATCGGGCAAACTTGTCTGGTTTGTGTACAAGTTATATTGTGTACAAGTTGTCTCTGCATTGATACGGTAGAATAAATAAAGAGGAATACTCCCATTCTCATGTAACACGGCTTTTAGAAGAAATGACGCTTTGAGTGAAGGTATACGAAAAGAAGAATTTTCTACAGTTATCCCCAGTAACACATTTTCTCTGATGTTGGACTAAAGAAAATGTTATTTATGCCGTCACTCGTACAAGTCATCTGGCTACCACATCTCATATTTGTTAATTTATTCTACTGTGAGGTGTATTTATCATCCTTATATGCTACGTATTGTGTTTATTATATACAGTGGACCCCTGCCTTACGATATTAATCCGTTCCCGAGAGCTCATCGTGAGCCGAAATTATCGTAAGGTTAATTAATTTTCCCCATAAGAAATAATGGGAATCAAATTAATCCGTGCAAGACACCCAAAAGTATGAAAAAAAAAATTTTTACCACATGAAATATAAAATTTAAATACACACAAGCTTAAGAAGACATGCACAATTAATACTCTACTAAGAATAGAATACATGTACTTACCTTTATTGAGATCTGGTGATGATTGATGGGAAGGGAGAAGGGGAGAGTGTGGAAGTTATTGTTTAAAAAGGGAATCCCCTTCCATTAGGACTTGAGGTATCAAGTCTTTTCTGGGGTTACTTCCCTTCTTTTAATGTCATGGACCAGTTTGAGAATCGCTGGACCTCTGTCGCACAACAAATCTGTCCATAGAGCTTGTACCTCCCGTTCCTTTAAGATTTGCCTAAAATGGGAAAAAAACATCATTGTCATTGTAATAGTCACCAGCACAGCTTGAAATAGCTGTGTTAGGGTGTTTTTCAATCCAAAAAGGTTTTGCAGTTCAACCACTTTGCACCATGGCACAATGGATTCCACAACTGGCATGGCTTTCAGGGTTAGCCCAAACCCTTCAAAGTCTTTCTTAATTTCCATACTAATTCTCACCCTTTTTACCACAGGGTTGGCACTAAAAGCTTTCTTGGGGCCCATGGGTGATTATTTTACAGTTACAAGCAAAAAAAAACACTGGGATAGGTGAAATGTACCGAATGTATGCGTGGATGCGGGCCGCACTGGTGGCTTGTAAACATGGTGCTAAGGCCACCGTTTGGGGTGCGTCCCGGACGAATCGCGTGAGGAGAGGCAAAATTTTTGCGGTTCAAATGTATCGTTTTGGCGGATTTAACGTAACACGATGCCATCGTAAGGCGGGGGTCCACTGTACTTTGAAAAAATATCATAGGTGAATTAATGAAATGTGTTATATTAACGTAATATGACATTGAATAAGACTTGGTAATTATTTATTGAGTACAGTGGACCCCCCCTTAACGATCACCTCAAATGCGGGCCCAAATTTCGTAAGTGTAAATTTTTGTAAATGCGTTTGTACGTGTTGTTTGGGGGTCTGAAATGGACTAAACTACTTCACAATAAATTTCCCTTTTGGGGGAAAAAAAAACGGTCAGTACTGGCACTGAACATACTACTGGAATGAAAAAAATTCGTTAACCGGGGGTCCACTGTATTATCATCATCATTACTAATATGGCATTCGAGACATAAGACA
The DNA here is from genome assembly GCF_026875155.1 of Cherax quadricarinatus. Classification (NCBI taxonomy): domain Eukaryota; kingdom Metazoa; phylum Arthropoda; class Malacostraca; order Decapoda; family Parastacidae; genus Cherax; species Cherax quadricarinatus. The sequence continues at coordinate 38,533,408 of NC_069437.1, read as the reverse complement.
CTCAGTGATTTTAGTATGTACCCGCATGCCAGCACAGTGTGTAAGTTTATTTAGGTACAGGTATATATAAGTTATTATCAGAGTATATATAAAATAGGTAGTAGGTTTGGGAGACAGCAACCACCAGGGAAGTATACCGTCCTGCCAGATGACTGTGAAACAGAAACCTGTAATGTTTGCATGAGGGTAGGATTGCGGGTTTCTTTTTCTTTCTAAACCGCTGATAACAGGGTATTTGCTACCCCTATTACACTTTGGTCACACTTCAAGACACGCACATGCTTTTTTTTTAATACATCTGGGTTTTTTTCCCCTTTTTCTACATAGCTCTTGTTTTCTTTATTTCTTCTATTGCCATGGGGAAGTGGAAAAAAATTTTTCCCTCCGTAAGCCATGGTGTCGTTGAGGGACAAAAATGCCGGGGGGCAAGGGCTAGAAACCCTTCTCCTGTGACTTTAAAAAAAAGAAAAGAAGGGAAAAAAATTTTTAAAATGGGGTGCTTGAAAGGCTGGATTTGTGCGGATGACAAGAAACAGATGATTGTGATGTTTTAATGAAAAGAAGTTGGAGTCTGGCCTAAGCGAAAAAAGCGAAGGGGGGGGGGGAGTTTTTGGGGGGGGAAATAAATGGGATTAAATCGGGGGTTTTGGAGGTTAGAGCAAAAAAGGGGTAGCAGTAAAAGTTTTAATGATCGTTAGGAAGGAGAAAAGAGAAAATGAATGTGTAAAGCAAGAATTTGTGGATTAAAGTAAAAATTGGAGCGGAATGGGTCATAATAGGTGTATGCACGGGAGAAGAGAGGAAAGCAGAGGGAGAGAGAGATTTTGGGGATGTTAAGTAATGTTAGGAGCCTTTCGCCAAGTGAGAGAGTATTGGGTAGGGGCCCGAAAGCTAAAGTAGGAGAAATTTTGAAGGGTGTGGTAGGTAAGTTTGGGGTGCCAGGTGTAAATGATAATGGGAGCCCTTTGATTGAACTTTGTATAGAAAGGGGTTTAGTTATAGGTAATACATATTTTAAGAAAAAGAGGATAAATAAGTATACAAGAGGGTGATGTAGGGCAAAATGACAGTAGTTTGTTGGATTATGTATTGGTAGATAAAAGACTGTTGAGTAGACTTCAGGATGTACATGTTTATAGAGGGGCCAAGATATATCAGATCACTTTCTAGTTGTAGCTACATGAGAGTAAAAGGTAGATGGGATATAAGGAAAATAGAAGCATCAGGGAAGAGAGAGGTGAAGGTTTATAAACTAAAAGAGGGAGGCAGTTAGGGAAAGATATAAACAGTTATTGGAGGATAGATGAGCTAATGAGAGCATAGGCAATGGGGCGAAGAGGTATGGGGTAGGTTTAAAAATGTAGTGTTAGAGTGTTCAGCAGAAGTTTGTAGTTACAGGAAAGTGGGTGCGGGAGGGAAGAGGAGCGATTGGTGGAATGATGATGTAAAGAGAGTAGTAAGGGAGAAAAAAGTTAGCATATGAGAAGTTTTTACAAAGTAGAAGTGATGCAAGGAGGGAAGGGGTATATGGAGAAAAGAGAGAGGTTAAAAGAGTGGTGAAGCAAAGTAAAAAGAGAGCAAATGAGGAGTGGGTGAGATGTTATCAACAAAAATTTTTTTGAAAATAAGAAAAAGTTTTGGAGTGAGATTAACTAGTTAAGGAAGCCTAAAGAACAAATGGATTTGTCAGTTAAAAATAGGAGGGAGAGTGGAGGAGGTGAATGTATTCAGATATTTGGGAGTGGACGTGTCAGCGGATGGGTCTGTGAAAGATGAGGTGAATCATAGAATTGATGAGGGGAAAAGAGTGAGTGGTGCACTTAGGAGTCTGTGGAGACAAAAAAACTTTGTCCTTGGAGGCAAAGAGGGGAATATATGAGAGTATAGTTTTACCAACGCTCTTATATGGGTGTGAAGCATGGGTGATGAATGTTGCAGCGAGGAGAAGGCTGGAGGCAGTGGAGATGTCATGTCTGAGAGCAATGTGTGGTGTGAATATAATGCAGAGAATTCGTAGTTTGGAAGTTAGGAGGAGGTGCGGGATTACCAAAACTGTTGTCCAGAGGGCTGAGGAAGGGTTGTCGAGGTGGTTGGACATGTAGAGAGAATGGAGCGAAACAGAATGACTTCAAGAGTGTATCAGTCTGTAGTGGAAGGAAGGTGGGGTAGGGGTCAGCCTAGGAAAGGTTAGAGAGGGGGGGGTAAGGAGGTTTTGTGTGCGAGGGGCTTGGACTTCCAGCAGGCATGCGTGAGCGTGTTTGATAGGCGTGAATGGGAGACAAATGGTTTTTAATACTTGACGTGCTGTTGGAGTGTGAGCAAAGTAACATTTATGAAGGGGTTCAGGGAAACCGGCAGGCCGGACTTGAGTCCTGGAGATGGGAAGTACAGTGCCTGCACTCTGAAGGAGGGGTGTTAATGTTGCAGTTTAAAAAACTGTAGTGTAAAGCACCCTTCTGGCAAGACAGTGATGGAGTGAATGATGGTTGAAAGTTTTTCTTTTTCGGGCCACCCTGCCTTGGTGGGAATCGGCCAGTGTGATAATAAAAAAAAAAATATAAAATATGAAATAACTCTTAAAAGCACTTGAAATTTTGGAGTTTCCAGACATAATGGAGAGATGTGCTTTTGGAGCTCATGGAGAATGCAAACAAACTGGTGTGGAAGTGGTAACTGTATTAGGAAGTAAGGTTGGGGAAGCCATATAGCGAGTTTTGATCATAATTTGAAATGTCTGTATTAATGGAACGCCGTTCAAGTGAAACGCCGTAAAGTGGGGCCCTACTGTATTTGCAAAATGTCTTTGCTAACAGACACTCCTTCCTAGCAGTCTTTTGATCTTGAGAAGGCATATGACACCACTTGCAGGTATAACATTTTAGCCCTAGCCCACTCCTGATGCCTCTGCGGTAATTTACCAAACTTTCCTTGCTGCTCTCTTATCTGACAGACATTTTTTTGTTCGTGTAGGTGCGTCACTTTCCTCAGACTTTGTTCAAGCTGAGGGAGTCCCACAAAGTTGCATTCTTAGGACTACCCTTTTTCTCTTAGCTATAATTGACCTACCTTCCATTCTTCCATCACATACAGTGGACCCCGGTAACGAACTTTTTTCATTCCAGTAGTATGTTCAGGTGCCAGTACTGACCGAATTTTTTCCCATAAAGGAATATTGTGAAGTAGATTAGTCCATTTCAGACCCCAAACATACACGTACAAACGCACTTACATAAATACACTTACATAATTGGTCGCATTTGGAGGTGATCGTTAAGCGGGGGGTCCACTGTATTTGGTCGTCACTTTTTGTGGATGACTTCACTATAGCTTACTCAGGCGCTAATTGTTGCCTGGTAGCAGCCTCCTTCAGGATGCGATTGAGAGAGTTTCCCATTGGACCACTTCTCATGTCTTTAAATTTTCTAGTATGAAAACCCATTTCATCACCTTCACTAGACGTCATCTTATCCCAGATGTTCCATTGTATTTTACATGGCTCACGTATTCCAGAATGTGATACAGTCAAGTTTCTTGGCCTCTCTTCGATCGCCGGTTGACATGGAAACCTCGCATTTCCTCTATGAAGGCAGCTTTCTATGGTCAGTTGTTTCATTAAAATTCTTGCACATCATTCATGGGGAGCAGATCGCTGAACTCTCCTCCATTTGCATTCCACCCTAGTCTTGTCCAAGCTGGATTGTGGCGACCAAGTCTATTCTGTGGTTTCTTCTACAACTCTTTCGAAGTTAGATCCCCTTCTCATCAAGGTCTAGTTTATGCCTTGGTACCTTTCGTTCATCGCTGATGAAAGCCTCTATGCAGAGGTGAATGTTCCTTCCTTAGCTGATTGTCATGATGTTCATTGTCTTCGTTACTTTGCGCTCATGACCTTCGTGTTTCTTCTACATGTAGGTTGGTCTCAGACGTTAGTAGAAGCACATTGTTTGTTCAGCGCCCTGCCTGCTCGACCATTTTCTCTTGGTCTTCACTCACTCTGGTCTTCTCTCCAGTTGTCCCCCTTGTTATGTTCATTTAGTGTCTGCCTTTTCCCTGCCCTTGGGAAGTTCTAATGGTTCGTGTCTGTTCTCCCCTACTTACATGTGCTAAAGCTCTTTTGCCTACGACTGCTTCTCGCTCTTTTTTTCTCCTTCACTTCGGGTCACATGCTCATGCCATTGCTGTTTATACATACAGTTCTAAATCTTTTGATGTTCACGTCAGTATTCCCTGACGATGTTGTATGAGGTCATTTGTTAGGCTTGGCTAGAATTTTTACTGCCAAGTTGCATGCCATCCTCATAGCGCTTCTTCGTATTACACGTACTGTATGCTTCCTTCGATGTTTGTAATCACTTCAGATTACCTCATTGCTTTACAAGCCATTAAACAATTTGATTCCCCTCATCCATTGGTCCTTTGTATTCAACTATGGTTGTGCCATGTGGCTAGCAAAAAAAAAAACGCATTATCTGTTGGGTCCCTGAACAAGTTGATGTGCAGGGCAATGAACAAGAGGTATTCCGTTCAGAGATTATTTTCCAGTCATCTCGGCCTGTCTTCGCAGCCGTTGACAACAATGGTGGTCGGGCACGCACCATAAGAAATTGCACTCTTATTAAGTCGCTTTTAGGTTTGTGGTCATCTTCTTAACACCATTGCCATACTTGGGGGACTGCACTCTCCCGCCTCCATATTGGCCATACTCGCCTTACCCATGGATATCTCATGGAACACCACCCTGTTCCTCTCTGTGAGGTTTGTCGGGTTCCTGTTTCGGTTCTTCACTTTCTTGTCAATTTCTTGGCAATGCCGCTTCTGCCCTACCACTCTTACCTTATCTTCCCTTCTTGTAGATGGCCCTGCCTTTGACTTAAAATCACATTTTGACTTTGTCAGCAACTGCTTTACTGTATGAACTTTGACACACAGCCCTTAGCATCCCTTCCAGCCCTTTTCTCCCCTCACCTCTGATCCCCTCTCCACCTAGCTGTTTATAGCCTCAGCACTATTTTCTGCCCTGCAGCACTGTATGACCCTTGTCGGTTTAGTTCTCTGATTATTATATTAATTCATGTGAATAAAGTCACTCATCTGTGACAACGTTCTAGAATGGATGAAAATATTCACTGAATTTATATTTAATTACATAATCACTGTCTCTAGTTTGTAGAACATATAATCTCTCTGGGGGACTGCTTTTATCAGAAATGCAACATACACAGCAACAAGAGAAAGTGATCAAGGGGCATGATTTTGCCGAAAGCTGGTGTTGCTATAAGTCTCCCTATTGCAGTACTTGGATATATTCTTACGGGTGTATGGCATCAGCATTAGTGTTGCAAAAGAAAAGTTAGTGCTCTGGTACAGTAGTGTCTTTCCACTTTTGAAGCTGTGATTTTAGTGAAACATAGGAGTTGGTCCCCATGTACTTGTAATAGTTACTTGTTTGGGCAAACAATAATATCATCAATGTATCATCAAAGAACAATTGAAAGTAATCAAGTTTAGTGGAATCATCTGTTATTGGACAATTTGGCTGAATTCCACTATTACTATCATCAAACTGTGAAACATTTGGTAGAAATGAAGTGCTTTCCTGCAGTTCCACACCCTGTTGGGTCTGTGGGAATATAATATTTGCCATTGGTGTCATGGATGATTATGTCACCGATGGTGTTCATATTGGAACTGCTATGCTGTTGTCACTGCTGTTATTGCTGTCAAGGTTATCACAGCTATTGTAGGCATTACATGTGGTTTTCTGATACCTTAGAAGCATCAATGACACAATTGTTATCTATTTTCTGCAACAGTTTCAACTTTTTTTTTTATTAACACATCGGCTGTTTACCACCTAGGTAGGGTGGCTCAATAGTAAAAAAACACTCATCGTCATTCACTCCATCACTGTCTTGCTAGAGGCGTTTACACTACAGTTATAAAACTGAAACATTAGCACCCCTCCTTCAGAGTGCAGGCACTGTACTTCCCATCTCTAGGACTCAAGTCTGGCATGCTAGTTTCCTTAATCCCTTCCTTGCACTCAACACACCAAGTCCTGAAAACCATTTGTCTCCATTCGCTCCTATCTATCATGCTCACACATGCTTGCTGAAAGTCCAACCCCCCCTCGTACACAAAACCACCTTAACCCCCTCCCTCCAACCTTTCCTAGGCTGACCCCTACTCCGCCTTCCCTCCACTAGAGATTTATACACTCTCGAAGTCATTCAGTTTTGTTCCATTCTCTCTACATGTCTGAACCACCTCAACAACCCCTCAGCCCTCTGGATAATAGTTTTGATAATCATGCACCTCCTCCTAATTTCCAAACTACGAATTCTCTCCATTATATTCACACCATACATTGCCCTCAGATACGACATCTCCACTGCCTCCAGCCTTCTCCTTGTTGCAACATTCACCACCTACGCTTAACACCCATATAAGAGCATTGGTATAACTATACTCTCATACATTCACCTCTGCTTACATGGGCAAAGTTCTTTGTCTCCACAGATTCCTCAGTGCACAATTAGCCTTTTTTCCCTTGTCATTTCTATGATTCACCTCATCTTTCACAGACCCATCTGCTGACATGTCCACTTCTAAATATCTGAATACATTCACCTCCTCCATACTCGTTCCCTCCAATTTGATATCCAATCTTCCGTTACCTAATATTTTTGTTACCCTCATCACCTTTATAATAACAATATCTTTATTTCTACAAGTACATGTACAGGTCCTCCATCACAAATCCGGCATCATTGGGACCTGTAGTGTGCCGGATTACTGAGTTTGCCGGATTACAGAGTGGTTAGGTTAGAATAGACTTAATAAAATTAACCACCTTGACTTACACAAAGTTCATTGAGCTCAATTTCAAGGTACTGCTCATCATGAAAGCAATCAAAATCATGTCTGTTTCTGTAATATATCTTTCAGTCTATCAAATGAGACCAAAAAAACGAGAATACAACCATAAAAACCATATGAAAATATACCACAAGAGGCGGCTAATGGCTGAGAAGTGAACTCCCTTATTTATCGTCCGTCTTTTTTATTTTTGGTGTACATTAAGAAGCATCTTTCCATCAAACATTGCCCAAGTTTCAATGAGATAGCCCAACAAACAACTGAGAAAAAAAACAATATTTACCAAAAATCATGGGAAGCCCAAGCCAGGTACTGGAAATAAGTCACTTTGTCCGACTTTTTTGGGTTATCCTAGATTCTCTATACATACGCTGCTATGTATTATAATCTATGTAACTGTATTTGTGTATAGTACCTGAATAAACTTACTTCTAGTCTGTCGACTGAGTACAAGAAACAGCCCATTCGCCTACTTCAACTACCCAATAAAGTGGTCAGAAATTGGCAATTTGGCCAATTTCACCTCTTCAAGGGGGGCTCCTTGGCGTGGTGAAGAGGCTCTTGGTCTGAGGAATTAGACCTATCGGTCTTCTTCCTCAGACCAAACCTAATTACCCCCCAATCTCCCCTCCCCTATCCCATCCTCCCCTTTTTCCTTTCCTCCTCCTCCTCCCCACCCCTCCCTTTTGCCCTTCCTCTTTTTGTCCTTTGGGATTTCCCCCACAGGCGCGCTGCTAGGTAGGGGAAAGGATACGGGGCCCATCCTTCCATTGAGGGTTTTTTGCGGTGGCATAGTTTGCCTTTGGAAATTGGATGCCCGGGGGATGCCCCGTCCTTCCCCGGTACCCGGAGTAGCTTTGGGGGTTTTCTTTCGGGGCGAGTGATTCGGAACCCACCTTTCAGATTGGGGGGGGTGGGGGCCCGAAGGAGGTATTCTTTGTGGCGGATACCCGGCGCCTCTTTTTGCCCACTGAGGTAGCTGGCAGATGTGAGGTTGCTATCCCGGATTGTTAGTTTATAGCTGAGGGTAGGGTATGGCAGGGGTTCCCTGCGCCTGCGCTACTTGCGGTGCTGGGTCCCTTTTGGGCGGGAGGGAGTTTTTCGGGCCCCTTTCATTCCCCCTAGGCCCTATCCCCCCCCGGTTTTCCCCCCTTTTTTTTCTTTTTTTTTTTTTATTTTTCTTTTTCTTTTTTTTTTTTTTTTTTAAAAACAAAAAAAAGAAAACAAAACCATGGCAGCCCTAGTCCATAAACCTGGTACCCCGGGCCCCTTTCTTGTACCCCCCCCGTTCTGACCCCCCTCGTCTTTGGACCATTTAGAATTCTCATGCTCTGTCCCTTTTGCCGGTGCTTTTTCCCTCACCGCTTCAGGTATGGGGCCCCTCGATGCTTTTTTGATTATCGGACCTTGTTCCTCTGACTATGTTCCGGCCCCTCTCTTCTGGGGCGGCAATTTTCAAATCCGCCCGCCCCGTTCCGTCGGACCAACTCGGGGGCCCCCCCCTAAACCCAACGAAAAATTCCCTGCTGATGGTACTTTCCCTTCTCGTTCTCCCCAAAAAACGATCGCCCCGTCCTTCATCCCTTTTCCCGCTCAGTTTCAGATTAAAACAGTGGACTAAATTTTCACTTTTGACCAACTTCCTTACCCCCTATCTTTCAAACCTAGTATTTGGCAAGGTCCTACGCCAGTGGTAAAGATTTTCTTTTCTGTCTTAAGAGGGGTTTACGGCATCTTTCCGTACAGAATGTACCCAGGTATGGCTTCTCGTCTTTCCATATCAATATTTTCCCTGTCCTTTGAAAACATCTTCCCTCAATTCTTGTGTGGTTTTCCCGTCATTCGCCCCTACCAAGTTCCAAAAATTTCCAGACTGGGGGCACTGAATTTTTAGACAGCTGGAACCCCAAGTTTCCCCCAACCTCAAGGTGACCTTGTTTTCCTGCCCGGGGGCGGAGACGATACCCTAGCAAGGGGCTCGTTTAATTTTGACAGCCGAGAGAACCCCCCTCCTTTTTTTAATATAGCAGGACATCGGTTACAAGTTCGAAAAGGTGATCCCTACACCACAAAAGTGTAAAAAATTGTGGCGTTTTGGCCCATAAAAGCGAATTTTCAGATCTATCCCCGAATGCCCAGTTTGTGGTGCGTGCCCATTCTAATACGTTTTTCCCAATTGATCTCCCTTTCCCTTAATGTATGAGGTCCCTTGTACTCTCACCTTTGGTCAGGTCTTTTTAAAACGGCGGGAAATCCGTTTCCCGAAGAGAAAAAGGGGTTCCCTTATGCCATGGCAGTTCCTCATTTTGCCCCCAAAGGGAGACTCCCGTGTTTCTTATTCCCGTGTTTCAAAACCCCCCCCATTCTGGTTTCCCATCTTCTACCCCCCCCTCTGTGGTTACCTCTCCAAAATCATCCTGATCAAATCCTTTGCTGTCCTCAGCTCGAGTCCCTCTTCAATGCCTCGTTAATCTGTTTTGGTTCTCTCTCACAAGCCCCCGTATCGACGAGACCTCGTAGGGGAACCCCCTTCCCAATCGCCCCTCTACTTCTAAAAGTCAAAAAAGGCCAGAAACCCTCTACCCATCTTCCCCCCCTCTTTTACCCCCCCTGTCTTGCCCCTGTTTTCCCCTTCAGGTCAGTTACAAGGCAGGGGTTTCCCCTCCTCCTGAAATGTTTTTCCCCCCCTTTTCCCCCCCCAAGTTTTTTTTTTCCTTTTGCCACCCCCAGGTTCCTCCCCTTTCGCCCCCTCCCACGTTCCATTTCCCTCCCCCCTTTCGCCCCCCCCTCCCTTGGTCAGCCCAAATACGTTCCAAATTTTCTCTCCCCCCCTCCCATTCCCAATTTGTCCCCCAAAACTCTCTGAACCCAAAACACGGGGAAGCAATTCTGAAAATTGCAAGCCCAAAACCCATCAAGGCCCTGATCCCCTCCGCTTTTTTTTCCCCCTTGCCCCATCTGTGCAACCCCTTTTCTTCACAGGCACCGTTCCTTCGCTGTTAAGTCTTCCATGCCTCCGCATGGGTTTTTTAAAACCCTTTTGTCCGTAGGAAAACCTTTACGGGATTTCAGTATCTTTATCATTCCCAATCAGGGCTTTTACAGTGGAATTACGGGGCTCGGGGTAAGGGGGGTGAGCTTCGATGTTACTCCCCCAGTTTGCCCTGTTGGTGTTTGCTTACAGGATCCAAAATTACACTTGCTGTTTTTTCTCACATCTCAGGTATATTTATTGTATTCTTCAGACCTTTTCCGTGGGATTTAAGAAAGTGCCTTCTTCTCCCCAGATATTTCCCTACCATAGTATTTGTTATTTCTTTTCTGATTACACGAGCCCCTACCCCTTACTAGGTGGTTTATGCTTGTTTTTTATATCTCTTCCTTCTGGGCATTTTCTATTCCGGATTTTTCCTTTCCTTTTTTCGTCATTACCGCCACCGATTCTGTTATTGGTGATTTTAATGCCCCATTTCCTCTGGGGGGGGGGGGTTTACTTTGATTCCCCTGGAATCAGTTGAGGTTTTTTGCCACCACCCCTCCTGTTTTAAATACAGGTACTCACACCCTTTTGATCCCGGGGCTCATACTCTCTTTGCATCGATCTCTCGCTGTCTTCCCCCCGCATTGACTTCACTTGGTTGTTCTCCGGACTTACATGAAGTGACATTTCCCCAAACATTCTTACTTCCCCCTTTATATTCCCACTCTTCGCACCCCAGTGGCAAATTTATGGGCAAATTGGAAAAACCCTTTTCTACACCTAACTGTTTTTAAAGAGGTTCCTTCTTTGTCCTCCCTCAGGCTTTTACCCTCTTTCTCCTCCGTTTTTACGCAGCTTCTCTTCTATCCCCAATTCGGGGAGGGTTTTGAAATGCGTGCCTTGGTGTCTCCCGCTTGTGTCGTGCAGTACGTTTGAAAACGGCTGCATGGGGAGGTACCGGTACAAATAGAACCCCAGGCGACCTTGGGTTTTAACAGAAGCGTGCAATCGCTCGCCCTGTCATCCGTGAGCTAAACGATTGCTGGCGAGATTATTCTCCACCCTCACCTCTGTTCTTAAGTGCAGTCTGGGAAAAAAATACGAAAAATGATGGTAAATATTCTCCGACCCCGGTCCTGTTCTGCGGGGGGTTTCGGTGTTGATTAGCAAAACCCCCTGTGTTGCCAATGAAATTGGCAAATTTTTGGTCCCATTTTTCCCGGGACTCCATCTATGCCCCTCATTTCTTTCCCCAAAATTTTTCCCGAGAGTTGCCCCCTTTGGGGTTTTTTCTTCAGAGAAAAAACAGTTAATGTGCCTTTTCATTCAAGAATGGGGGCAACACTTCAAACTTGTCGATCATCGGGGGCTGGGCCCGACGACATCTATTTTATGCTACAAAAATTTTTATCCCCTCACCTTGCGTCCTATTTCGCCTTTACAAACTTTTTTGGTCACAAGGGGTTCTTCCCCAGCTGTGGAAAACCCCCTTGTTCTCCCCTTTTCCCCAAAAACCAGGCACTACGGGAATGAAAAATCCCACTATCATCCCATTTCTTTACCCGTGCAGTTTTCAAAATAATGGAACGCCTAGTAAATAGACGTTTAGTGTGGTTTTAGGACACACAAAAGTCTCTCCATCTCAATATGGTTTCGTTTAAGGGGCGTTCTACCTAGACCCCCTTCACGCTTGGATAGTTTTGTTCGTAAAGCCTTTGGAATAACCCCTCGTTATTGCCCTATTTTTTTACCTTTTGGGAAAGGGATTTTGAACAAATGGAGGTATAAATTTTAGCCCCCGCCCCCCTCCTTGGCCCTTTGGGCAAACTACCATCCTTCCTTAAGAACTTTTTTTAATGAAGGATTTCCCTGGGGGGTTAATAATGTGCTCTCCCCGGACTTTTTCCAAGCGAAGGTGTCCCCAGGGATTGTTTGGCACAACATTTTTCCTTGCTATTTTTGTTTTTGGCCTTTCTTCCCTCAAAAATTTGGTCTCACTCTATGTTGATGACTTCGCTATTGCCTGTGCAGCGCTGATGTCACCTCCCTTTCAGTTTCTCTCCAACATGCAGTCGACCGGTTTTCCAAATTTGGGGCCCCCCACGTGGGGTTTTAAAATTTTTCCCGCACTAAAAACCCCAAATTACTTTCACTAGAGCTTGTCATCTCCGATATCCTTTGTACCTTATGGCTCCCCTATCCCCGAAAGTGATACAGTAAAATTTCTTGGCTCCCCTTTTGTATTATCCTGGAAACCTCCCTTACCCCTTTGAAAGGGAACTTGTCACAAAGCTGGTGAAACTTCTTAAAAAACCCTTTTCATCTTTCTTGGGGGGCTGATCGTCAAACCTCTTCGCCTACTTTTACCCTTATTTTTTTGAAACTTGATTATGGTGACCGATCTATTCAGCGGGATCTCTGTATTCTCTAGCCTTAAACCCATTATCACCAAGGATTACGTTTATGCCTTGGTGCTTTTCGCTCTTCCCCCTTTGAGAGCCCCTTGAGAAACGAACGTTCCTTTTTTTTCCCTTCCCGTAAGCCCCTTGCCCGCGCTTTCTTTGTCCTCTATGATTCCGCAATCCTTCCATTTATAGAATGGTCATGATATTAGTAGACATTCTTTATTTGTTCGCCCCCCCTGTTTATTCCACCCTTCTCTCTTCGCCCTTTATTCGCTCTTGTTTCCTTAACTAACCTTTTTGTCATGTAGCATCTCACTTTTTTCCCTACCCCCCGGGGAAATTCCAGCTGTTCGGTCTGTTCTTTTCCCTCCCCTTTTCGAAAGCCCAATGTTTTACGGTCCTTTCCCGTCTCTTTTTCTTGACCACTTTCACTTATTTCATGCCCTTGTGGTCAAGTGGTCTTAGTTTTGACGGGGGTGGATTCGCAGGTGTTTCCGGACAGCGTCGTACAAAGGGGGTTTTCTATTTCGGTAGTATTTTTACTGCTGAATTATATGCCATCCTTACAGCACTTATCCGTATTGCATCTATGCCTGTGTCATCATTGGTGGTTGTCTCAGACTCCCTTAGTGCTTTACAGGCTATACAAAAATTTGATACACCTCACCCCTTAGTCCTCCGTATTCAACTTTGGCTACGCCGCATCTTTACCAAGCATAAAGATATTGTTTTTTGTTGGGTCCCTGGTCATGTTGACGTACAGGGCAATGAACAGGCAGACACTGCTGCGCGGTCAGCAGTACATGACCTACCAGTTTCTTATAGAGGTATTCCATTTACGGACTATTTTGCTGCAATCTCTTCCCACCTTCACACCCGTTGGCAACAACGTTGGTCTACTATGCTCGGTAACAAACTTCAGTCTATTAAACCGAGTATAGGTTACTGGCCGTCTTCTTATCACCAGTGTCAAGGTTGGGAGACTACTCTCTCCCGTCTTCGCATTGGCCATACTCGTCTTACTCATGGATATCTCATGGAGAGGCGTCTTGCTCCTCTCTGTGAGAATTGCCAAGCTCCATTATCAGTCAGCCACATTCTGTTGGACTGCCCGCTTTATCAACGAGCACGCAGAATTTACCTCTGTCGTCATCTTCGCTCCGCTACTCTCTCTTTACCTTCCCTTCTCGCTGATGGACCCACCTTTCATCCGGACTCTCTCATTGACTTTTTGACAACGACTGACTTACTTCACAAATTCTGATACCTTCAGCCCTTTCTACTTCAATCTCTTGCTACCCTCTACCCCCGTACTATCCCCTGCCCCGCTGTTTTCTGTAACCTGCTGATCATCCCCCCTCCCTTCTGCCATCCAATTCCCTTGTTTCCTTCCCTACCCTGCAGCGCTGTATAGCCCTTGTGGCTTAGCGCTTCTTTTTGATTATAATAATAATGGCCAATTTCACAGATGCCAATTTCAAAATAGGGTCTAGAATAGACAATGCAGACATTCCTGGCACTAAAATAACATTTTCTGTCTTCATTAGTCATGGCTCCAGGCCCCTCTTATATTACTCTTGCTTACCATTTGGAATTTTTTATTCACACAAAAAAATAGAAGATTTACTGTTATGCAGACTACTGCTTTATTGTAATTGTATAAATAATGTCAACCCATTCTTGACTGTGTATTGGAATTTGGACTGGCAGGCGGACAGGTATTGGACCAGTCGACTAACACCCAGGTACCCATTTACTGATGGGTGAACATAGACCACAAGTGTAAAGAAACATGCCCAGTTTTTCTACCTTGGCTGGGAATCGAATATTTACCAAAAATCATATATGGCTAACCCAAGCCAGGTACTAGAAATAAGCCATGTTGTCTGACTTTTTTGGGTTATCCTAGGTTCTCTACACATATGCTGCTATGTATGGTAATCTCTATAGAGAAAATAGCTTTTTTGTTTTAGGTTTATGGTGCAGTACAAGTGTATATCACAGTTAGCCTCTGCGCTACATTCCGCTTTCTCTAATATAAGCCCCAAGACAGGGATAGGAGAATGGTACTTGTATCTCGTATCCTCTTCATACCTCCGTCGAACTGCTCGGTATTATGCCAAATATTATTCATTCTGGAGTATTTAACATGTTTTATGTTATTTATATTGTGTATTATGTCAAACCAGCCTTTGCTGGCCTTAAAATCACTCGCATCACCACTAGTTGCAGGCAATTTCTTTACCAAATCGTCATGCAACTGCCTAGCCTTTTCACAAATAAGCGACATCATAAGACTATCTCCTGCTAATTATTTCTCATTTATCCACACCAATAATAACTTCTCAACATCTTCGAGTACTGGTCATCTCATTTTTGTCAGCATATTTACCCCCTTTGCAACAACAGCATCCTTGATTTCCTTTTTCTTGGCTATGATGGAAGATATGGTTGTACGGGATTTGTTATACATCCTGGCCAGTTCGCCCACACATACGCCACTATCATATTGTTCAATGATGTTTTTCTTAAATTCAATCGTATTTCTCACTTTCTTTACCAAAGGCTTGGCACTAGGAGCTTTCTTTGGAGCCATGGTAGCTTATTTAGCACTTAAATAACTTGCAAGCACTAAAATAAATGGAATATTATGAAATATTTCGCTGGAGCACGTGAGGGGACCGTCGCTTACTGGTAAACAATGGCACACTGGCTGGGAAGGAAAGGCCCAGGCGGCTCAGAGCGTGAGTATACGTCCGGGATGAAGGACTATTAGCGAGTTACCGGACCATTTGCGAGCCAATATTTAGACAAAAAAACAGGACTACAGTGGTCCCTCGTTTTTCGTAATTAATCCATTCCTGGAGGAACTACTATAAACGAAATTTATGATTTGCGAATCAATTTTCCCCATAAGAAATAATGTAAATACAATTAATCTGTTCCTGACACCCAGAAGTATTAAAACAAAAAAATTTTTTACATGAAATATACATGTAGTACATAAACAATACAATGGGAAATGATGAATGAAACATTAACAGCATAACACTTACCTTTATTGGAGATTCTTCTTAGTGTATGGGAGACTGGAGGAGGAGAGAGATTGGATTGTTTACAGTTTGGAAGGGGAATCCCCTTCCAGCAACACCTCAGGTACCAATTGCTTCTCTGGGGTTGCTTCTCTTCTCTTTGTTTCTTAATGCCACTAGGACCACCTTGAGAGTCACTCTAGTCCTGTCTCGCAAAGTAACTGTGGAGAGAGCTCTGTTTCTGGCGTCTCTTTAACACTTCCCTAAAATGGCCCAAGACTTTGTCATTGTACATACTTCTCACCTTTTTTACCACAGGCTTGGCACTAGCTTTCTTTGGAGCCATGGTAGCTTATTTAGTACTTGCAAGCACTAAAATGAGTGGAATATTATGAAATATTTCGTAGGAGCACTTGAGGGGACCTTCACTCACTGGTAAACAATGCCAGACTGGCTGGGTAGGGAGGCCGCCTTGGCTCACACTGCGTACTCGTCCCGGACGAACTACTATTCGCGAGTCAAACTATGAAAAGCGAGTCCATGTTTATACGAAAATACCCCTATGATTGGCGAAATTTACGATTGCCGAGAACTACGAAAAGCGAGGGACCACTGTATTTCCGAAATGGACGACTTTCAGGCCGGACGATTATTGAGGGACCACTGTACTATGTAATAATAATCTCTCTTGGGCACATTAAATGTCTTATTTTATGTTAATTAAGACATTTTCATTAATCCATCTATGATATTTTCTTCAAAATTATATAAGAAACATATTACACAGTATATAAACATTATACATACACCCACAGAATAAAAATTGACATAAATATGAGATTTGTTTACAAAGCGGCTCTGTAGGAGTGTTGGAAGAATTACGTTTTCTCTAGTCAAACACTGGGGGATAACTGTAGATAAATATTCCTTTCGTATGCCTTCATTCTATACTATATAGCAATTCATGACCCTTGTGGGTTTAGTGCTTCTTTTTTATGATTATAATAATAACTTGCAATAATAATTTGTAATAGTAATAATAATAATAATAATTTGTCAGAGTATCATTCCTTCTAAAAATTACATGAGAATGGAAGTGTTGGTCTTTATTTATTCTACTGTACCACTGTGGAGACAACTTGTACACAATGTAAGGTGTTTGTATGAATGTTTATGAACCATAACCAGATGCATCGTCTTTTTGTTTACATAGTGGGGGGGGGGGCAGGCTGGCTTCCCTACACTACCCTACCTACCACACCACTTTCTACAAATAAATACTACTTTTCACCTTTCACCCTGCATTAAGACTTCAGATATTTAAGGTAAGTAATGAGTGTACTATATATGCATTTTATCTCACTATTTAACCCTTAAACTGTCCAAACGTAGATCTATGTTCGCTTGCGTAGCGCTCCGAATGTAGATCTACGTTTTTTTACATTCTTTCTCATGGAGAAAATAATAGTCGGAGTGCTATGCGCGCAAACGTAGATCTACGTTTGGACACTTTAAGGGTTAAGCATCGTCATAGTATATTATGTATGGGTGGGGGTGGCCAGGAGGGCTACGATACCTAACTTCTTATAATAAATGCTACTCACCTTTTGCCCTACATTAAGACTATGAATATTTTGAGGTAAATAATGAGTGCACTGTATGTGTATTTTCCTTTTTGTTGTTGTTCTTTAATGCCTAAGTTCTATTGCTAACTTAATGTATGTTAGTGTAAACTTGTCATCTGGCATTTATATGCATTTATAAGTGGAAAAAATGGCGTTCTGCTTTCTGGCGAAGTCTGCTTTCCAGCAGTAGCCTGGAACCTAACCTGTCGTATAAGTGGGGTCCTACTGTACTGTTCTCTCCACTGTCATCATTCATTCCAGTCACTATCTAACTGGGAAGTAAAGAGCTGTTGGCATTTCCTGTGTTGTGTAGCAAGACCAGAAATGGATGGCAGTGCTACATTTTGTGTTGAACTGGTTCTTTCATTTCTGGTTGTAACACCATTGTTGGCCCCTTCAAAACTGAAAAAAAAAATCCTCAGTCACCCTCCTCTGTGTCACTGATCTATCTGCATTGAGCAGTATTTACTGGATTTCACTGCGAGAAAGACTGACTGATGTATCAGCCAGCTATTGTGAGCCTGTTTACTGAAAGATATCACTCGCAGGTAGTAGGTTGGTAGACAGCAACCACCCAGGGAAGTACTACCGTCCTGCCAGATGACTGTGAAACAAAAACCTGTAACTGTTTTGCATGATGGTAGGATTGCTGGTTTTCTTTTTCTGTCTCATAAACACGCTAGATAACAGGGATATCTTGCTACTCCTACTTACACTTTGGTCACACTTCACAGACACGCACATGCATATATATATATACATACATCTAGGTTTTTCTCCTTATTCTAAATAGCTCTTGTTCTTTTTTATTTCTTCTATTGTCCATGGGGAAGTGGAAAAGAATCTTTCCTCCGTAAGCCATGCGTGTCGTATGAGGCGACTAAAATGCCGGGAGCAATGGGCTAGTAACCCCTTCTCCTGTATACATTTACTAAAAAAGAGAAGAAGAAAAACTTTATAAAACTGGGTTGTTTAAATGTGCGTGGATGTAGTGCAGGATGACAAGAAACAGATGATTGCTGATGTTATGAATGAAAAGAAGTTGGATGTCCTGGCTCTAAGCGAAACAAAGCTGAAGGGGGTAGGAGAGTTTCAGTGGGGGGAAATAAATGGGATTAAATCTGGAGTATCTGAGAGAGTTAGAGCAAAGGAAGGGGTAGCAGTAATGTTAAATGATCAGTTATGGAAGGAGAAAAGAGAATATGAATGTGTAAATTCGAGAATTATGTGGATTAAAGTAAAGGTTGGATGCGAGAAGTGGGTCATAATAAGCGTGTATGCACCTGGAGAAGAGAGGAATGCAGAGGAGAGAGAGAGATTTTGGGAGATGTTAAGTGAATGTATAGGAGCCTTTGAACCAAGTGAGAGAGTAATTGTGGTAGGGGACCTGAATGCTAAAGTAGGAGAAACTTTTAGAGAGGGTGTGGTAGGTAAGTTTGGGGGTGCCAGGTGTAAATGATAATGGGAGCCCTTTGATTGAACTTTGTATAGAAAGGGGTTTAGTTATAGGTAATACATATTTTAAGAAAAAGAGGATAAATAAGTATACAAGATATGATGTAGGGCGAAATGACAGTAGTTTGTTGGATTATGTATTAGTAGATAAAAGACTGTTGAGTAGACTTCAGGATGTACATGTTTATCGAGGGGCCACAGATATATCAGATCACTTTCTAGTTGTAGCTACACTGAGAGTAAAAGGTAGATGGGATACAAGGAGAATAGAAGCATCAGGGAAGAGAGAGGTGAAGGTTTATAAACTAAAAGAGGAGGCAGTTAGGGTAAGATATAAACAGCTATTGGAGGATAGATGGGCTAATGAGAGCATAGGCAATGGGTCGAAGAGGAATGGGGTAGGTTTAAAAATGTAGTGTTAGAGTGTTCAGCAGAAGTTTGTGGTTACAGGAAAGTGGGTGCAGGAGGGAAGAGGAGCGATTGGTGGAATGATGATGTAAAGAGAGTAGTAAGGGAGAAAAAGTTAGCATATGAGAAGTTTTACAAAGTAGAAGTGATGCAAGGAGGGAAGAGTATATGGAAAAAAGAGAGAGGTTAAGAGAGTGGTGAAGCAATGTAAAAAGAGAGCAAATGAGAGGTGGGTGAGCTGTTATCAACAAATTTTGTTGAAAATAAGAAAAAGTTTTGGAGTGAGATTAACAAGTTAAGGAAGCCTAGAGAACAAATGGATTTGTCAGTTAAAAATAGGAGAGGAGAGTTATTAAATGGAGAGTTAGAGGTATTGGGAAGATGGAGGGAATATTTTGAGGAATTGTTAAATGTTGATGAAGATAGGGAAGCTGTGATTTCGTGTATAGGGCAAGGAGGAATAACATCTTGTAGGAGTGAGGAAGAGCCAGTTGTGAGTGTGGGGGAAGTTCGTGAGGCAGTAGGTAAAATGAAAGGGGGTAAGGCAGCCGGGATTGATGGGATAAAGATAGAAATGTTAAAAGCAGGTGGGGATATAGTTTTGGAGTGGTTGGTGCAATTATTTAATAAATGTATGGAAGAGGGTAAGGTACCTAGGGATTGGCAGAGAGCATGCATAGTTCCTTTGTATAAAGGCAAAGGGGATAAAAGAGAGTGCAAAAATTATAGGGGGATAAGTCTGTTGAGTGTACCTGGTAAAGTGTATGGTAGAGTTATAATTGAAAGAATTAAGAGTAAGACGGAGAATAGGATAGCAGATGAACAAGGAGGCTTTAGGAAAGGTAGGGGGTGTGTGGACCAGGTGTTTACAGTGAAACATATAAGTGAACAGTATTTAGATAAGGCTAAAGAGGTCTTTGTGGCATTTATGGATTTGGAAAAGGCGTATGACAGGGTGGATAGGGGGGCAATGTGGCAGATGTTGCAAGTGTATGGTGTAGGAGGTAGGTTACTGAAAGCAGTGAAGAGTTTTTACGAGGATAGTGAGGCTCAAGTTAGAGTATGTAGAAAAGAGGGAAATTTTTTTCCCAGTAAAAGTAGGCCTTAGACAAGGATGTGTGATGTCACCGTGGTTGTTTAATAATATTTATAGATGGGGTTGTAAGAGAAGTAAATGCGAGGGTCTTGGCAAGAGGCGTGGAGTTAAAAGATAAAGAATCACACACAGGGTGGGAGTTGTCACAGCTGCTCTTTGCTGATGACACTGTGCTCTTGGGAGATTCTGAAGAGAAGCTGCAGAGATTGGTGGATGAATTTGGGGGGGTGTGCAAAAGAAGAAAATTAAAGGTGAATACAGGAAAGAGTAAGTTTGGGATAACAAAAAATTATGAGAAAGATTGAATACAGATTGGGGGAGAGAGATGGAGGAGGTGAACGTTTTCAAAATTTTTGGGAGTGGACTGCAGGGGATGGGTCTATGAAAGAAGGTGAATCATAAAAATTGATGAGGGAAAAAAGTGAGTGGCACTTAGGAGTCGGGGAACAGAGAACTTTGTCCTTGGGGAGCAAAGGGGGGAATGTATGAGATAAATTTTTAAACCAACGCTTTTTATAGGGGTTTGTAAAGCATGGTAGAATTTTGCAGCGAGGAGAAGGCGGGAGGCAGTGGAGATTCATGTCGAGGCAAGGGGGGTGTGAATATAAGCGAGAATTCGATTTTGGAATTAGGAGGGGGTGCGGGATTACCAAAACGTTGCCCAAAGGGGGCTAGGAAGGGGTTTTTTTGAGGGGGTTTCGGACATGTAAGAGAAGGGAGCGAAACAGAATAACTTAAAGAGTGACATCTGTAGGGGAAGGGAAAGGCGGGGAGGGTCGGCCTGGGAAGGTTGGGGGGAGGGGGTAAAGGGGGTTTTTTGTGTGCGAGGGTTTGGGACTTCCACGGGGCATGCGTGACGTGTTTGATAGAGTGAAGGAACAAAGGGTTTTTTAATACTTGACTCGTTGGAGGTGAGCAAAGTAACTTTTTATAAAGGGGATTCGGAAACCGGCGGGCCCGGGACTTGAGTCCCGGGAGATGGGAAGTACAGTGCCTGCACTCGGAAGGGGGGGTTTTTAATGTTGCTTTTTAAAAACTGTGGTGTAAAGCCCCTTCGGCAAACAGTGATGGTGAAGTGGTGAAAGTTTTTCTTTTTCGGGCCACCCCCGCCTTGGGGGGAATCGGCCATGTGATAATAAAAAAAAAAAAAAATAAAATCACTCGCAGTCCCCTTGAATACCCACTGACTTGGTTTTTTTTCGTGAGGCGCATGAGTACTATGATTTAAAAAAACAGAACCGGGCCCAAAAGGGCAAATGGACAAATTTGAGGCATGGAAAAAAATTTTACGTTTTAGTATGTTGCACTTGCACCCTTGCCTACAATATGGTTCAAGTTTAATAATACAGTAATCTTTGCCACGTGCTTTAAAGTTGGGTTGACTGGTCCCAAGAGTTGTGTGAATTTGCAGCCTTACATCAACTGTTTATAAATATCACAGGGAAAAGGGGCCCCCCATGGGAGCAGCTATTTAAAGGTGATGAAAATGGTTTTACTCAAAGCTAAATCATTCTCCAACTTATTTCTTTCATGATTATTTTTGTTGTGTCCAGCACTGTATTATTTGTTTATAAATTTATCATATATTTCTCAAATTTGGGAGATTTTAGATGAAGTTTTTCCCACTTGACTTACTAAAAAAACTCCCAACTTAGGCCTCATAAAAGTGACCGAGAACTCTCGATTTTTTCCACCAGGCAATGGAATCTTTAAAAACACATTGAACCTCGTCTTTCCGAAACACATACTTTTTGGGCTGATTTTCCCGGGTATAACTACACCATTCCAGGGCTTAAAATTTAAAAGATTTTTTTTGTGTTTTAATTGCGTGGATCTATACTTTAGTGATGCAGTTTCCCAAAATTTTGAGTTTTTTTAAAATTTGTCATAGATTTATAAATACAAAAAACAGCATGTGGGTTAAAAAATTTTAAAAAAAATTTGGGATTTAATGATTTTTAAAACCCTTTTACCATGTCAGTCACCCAGTTTGTTACTATGTGATTTCCTGTAAAAAAAATTAAAAATTTTGGGAAATTTTACTTTTCTTTTTAAAAGAAGACAAAGTTTTTACACTGCATTTTTTCTATTTTTATTTTTTTAAAAAAGAAAAAAAACTGGAAAATTTTAATTTTGTACAGGGTTAATATTTCATCTTGAGTTTAAAAAGTCAATGGGGTCCAGGGATTTCAAATACTATTCTTCTATTATAACATAGTTGGAGAATCATAATTCTTTTTTATAGAGTAGGTAAAGACTTACAATTTTGCACAAATTTTCAATTCAGTCTTTTCATATACAGTGGAACCTCTACTTGCGAGCGCATCCATGTGCGAGTTTTTCCAAATACAAGCAGTCGATGGGTTGATTTTTTGCTTCCATACATGAGTGAAATTTCCATTAGCGAGTGGACCTCAAGGGAGGTTTCTTGACGCTGGTGAGGGGCTGTTGCTTTTGATCTAGGGAATTGGATCTCATTTGTTTGTTGGACTATCTTGTTGAAACTTGGGCAGTATATAATGGAAAGATGCTTCTTAACGTACACCAAAAATGAAAGAGATCAAAGCATAAATAATGGAGTTTACTTCTCGGCAATTAGCCACCTCTTAGCGGTATTTTCGTGTGGTTTTTATGGTTGTATTCTCTTTTTTTTGGTCTCATTTGATAGAATGGAAGATATATTACAGAAATAGATACGATTTTGATTGCTTTCACGACGAAAAGTACCTTGAAATTGAGCTCAAAGTAGGAGAAATGTTAAATTTTTGGGGCATGTAAGAATAAACAAATAACGTCACTGTCCATTTCAATATGCAGTCGAGAATGGGTTTACATTACTTATACAATTATTGCAATAAGGCAGTACTGTGCATAACAGTAAGTCTTCTATTTTTTGTGTGAATAAAAATTACAAATTATTTATATAGTAATAATAATATGTATAATAGTACAGGTCCTCCATCACAAATCCGGCATCATTGGGACCTGTAGTGTGCCAGATTACTGAGTTTGCCGGATTACAGAGTGGTTAGGTTAGAATACACTTAATAAAATTAACCAACTTGACTTGCACAAAGTTCATTGAGCATCGGCAAAAATCGAACATTTCCCAGCTATTTTGAGCTCAATTTCAAGGTACTTTTCATCATGAAAGCAATCAAAATCATATCTGTTTCTGTAATATATCTTCCATTCTATCAATTGAGACCAAAAACACGAGAATACAACCATAAAAACCATACGAAAATATACCACAAGAGGCGGCTAATGGCTGAGAAGTGAACTCCTTTATTTATCGTCCGTCTTTTTTATTTTTGGTGTCCATTAAGAAGCATCTTTCCATCAAACATTGCCCAAGTTTCAATGAGAGAGCCCAACAAACAACTGAGAAAAAAACAATATTTACCAAAAATCATGGGAAGCCCAAGCCAGGTACTGGAAATGTCACTTTGTCTGACTTTTTTGGGTTATCCTAGATTCTCTATACATACGCTGCTATGTACGATAATCTATGTAACTGTATTTGTGTATAGTACCTGAGTACAAGAAACCGCCCATTCACCTATTTCAACTACCCAATAAAGTGGTCAGAAATTGGCAGTTTGGCCAATTTCACAGATGCCAGTTTCAAAATAGGGTCCAGAATAGACAATGCAGACATTCCTGGCACTAAAATAACATTTTCTCCGTTCATTAGTCGTGGCTCCAGGCCCCTCTTATATTACTGTTGCTTTCCATTTGGAATTTTTTATTCACACAAAAAAATAGAAGATTTACTGTTATGCAGACTACTGCATTATTGTAATAATTGTATAAATAATGCCAACCCATTCTTGACTGCATATTGGAATTTGGACTGGCAGGCGGATAGGTATTGGATGGTGACGTCATTTGTTTACTCGAGCATCGCTGAAGAGCAAAACTTTTCTGCTACTGTGAGTGCAATTTCGAAGTACTTTTCATCACGAAAGCAATCAAAATCATATCTTTTTCTGTAATATATCTTCCATTCTATCAATTGAGACCGAAAAAATGAGAATATAACCATAAAAACCATACAAAAATATACCGCTAAGCAGCTGCTAATGGCTGAGAAGTGAACTCCGCTATTTGTGGTCTGATTTCTTTCATTTTTGATGTACATTAAGAAGTATCTTTCCATCATACATTGCCCAAGCTTCAGTAAGATAACCCAACAAACAAATGAGAAAATAACAATGACAATAATAATAATAATAATAATAATAATAATTTACTACATGTACATGGGATACAGACATAGCTGACATCAGTGACATACTACTACATGTATATAGAAAGCCGCTTGTTATGCAGAGTATTTCAAGCAAATTAGGTCATTGTCCCAGGATAACACCCACACCAGTCAACTAACACCCAGGTACCCATTTACTGATGGGTGAACATAGGCATCAGGTGTAAAGAAACATGCCCAATGTTTCTACCCTGGCTGGGAATCGAATATTTACCAAAAATCATATATGGCTATCCCAAGCCAGGTACTAGAAATAAGCCATGTTGTCTGACTTTTTTGGGTTATCCTAGGTGCTCTACACATATGCTGCTGTGTGTGGTAATCTATATAGAGAAAATAGCTTTTTTGTTTCAGGTTTATGGTGCAGTACAAGTGTATATCACAGTTAGCCCTGTGCTACACTCCGTTTTTTCTAATATAAGCCCCAAGACAGGGATAGGAGAATGGTACTTGTATCTCGTATCCTCTTCGTACCTCCGTCGAACTGCTCAGTATTATGCCAAATATTATTCATTCTGGAGTATTTATCATGTTTTATGTTATTTATATTGTTTATTATGTCATATTGTGATGGGCAGTAAGCTGTAGTGTTGATATTAGTGTAATAATAAAGCATATTCTCCTGCATCATGAGACTGAGCTCATGGCAACCAACAGTGGCTTCAAAGCCACCTTATCTTTAATGGACAATGTACTGTGTAGGTGCTTTACATAATGAGAAGCATTTCTTTTATTCATTGGAACCATGGCTAGGGCTAAAAGTAAGCAGGTTATAACAATAAATGGAGAAAAAGAAATTAGAATGACTTATGCAGCAAGTAGCGCCACCAAACAGTACCAGCAGGTTGGTGTGGCAACCCTGGAAATTTGAAATTATGCTAGCCGAAATTAGTGCCGAATAACTGAAGGAACCGAATAACTGATTGCCGGATTGTGATGGCAGACCAGTAATAATAATATGTATAATAATACTTTTTTTTTTTTTTTTCAACAAGTCGGCTGTCTCCCACCGAGGCAGGGTGACCCAAAAAAGAAAGAAAATCCCCGAAAAGAAAATACTTTCATCATTCAACACTTTCACCACACTCACACATTATCACTGCTTTTGCAGAGGTGCTCAGAATACAACAGCTTAGAAGCATATACATATAAAGATACACAACATATCCCTCCAAACCGCCAATATCCCAAACCCCTCCTTTAAAGTGCAGGCATTGTACTTCCCATTTCCAGGACTCAAGTCTGACTATATGAACATAACCGGTTTCCCTGAATCCCTTCACTAAATATTACCCTGCTCACACTCCAACAGATCGTCAGGTCCCAAGTATCATTCGCCTCCATTCACTTCTATCTAACACTCTCATGCACGCTTGCTGGAAATCCAAGCCCCTAGCCCACAAAACCTCCTTTACCCCCTCTTTCCAACCCTTTCGAGGAAGACCCCTACCCCTCCTTCCTTCCCCTATAGATTTATATGCTTTCCATGTCATTCTACTTTGATCCATTCTCTCTAAATGACCAAACCACCTCAACAACCCCTCTTCTGCCCTCTGACTAATGCTTTTATTAACTCCACACCTTCTCCTAATTTCCACACTCTGAATTTTCTGCATAATATTTACACCACACATTGCCCTTAGACAGGACATCTCCACTGCCTCCAACCGTCTCCCTCGCTGCTGCATTTACCACCCAAGCTTCACATCCATATAAGAGTGTTGGTACTACTATACTTTCATACATTCCCTTCTTTTCCTCCATAGATAACGTTTTTTAACTCCACATATACCTCAATGCACCACTCACCTTTTTTCCCTCATCAATTCTATGATTAACCTCATCCTTCATAAATCCATCCGACGACACATCAACTCCCAAGTATCTGAAAACATTCACTTCTTCCATACTCCTCCTCCCCAATTTGATATCCAATTTTTCTTTATCTAAATCATTTGATACCCTCATCACCTTACTCTTTTCTATGTTCACTTTCAACTTTCTACCTTTACACACATTCTCAAACTCATCCACTAACCTTTGCAATTTTTGTTTAGAATCTCCCATAAGCACAGTATCATCAGCAAAAAGTAACTGTGTCAATTCCCATTTTGAATTTGATTCCCCATAATTTAATCCCACCCCTCTCCCAAACACCCTACCATTTACTTCTTTTACAACCCCATCTCTAAATATATTAAACAACCATGGTGACATTACACATCCCTGTCTAAGACCTACTTTTAATAATTACAATAGACAGCTTCAAAAGGTTAGCACTAGATGGCAATGTTTACCACAACGAAGAGGAAGTAGTTGTGGCCGCCTCCACCTGTTACATAATGACATATTTTATTCATTGTAGAGTATATATCAGGTTTCTGTGTTATTTATATTGTTTATGATGATATATTAGATGAACTGCGATAGATAAATAAGCTGTATAGATGATATTAGCGAAATTACTCGAGAAGTATCTTGTCCGGTCTCCAGAAAAACTATTGTCCGCTGATGATACCACTGTAGAGTTGATATTAGGGAAATTATTGAAGTGCAGAATTCCACTGGAACGGATTACTGATTGCATTTAAGTTAATTTAAATGAAGAAAATTGACTCTGCAAACAAGCAAATCCAGTTGTGAGCAAGGTCACGGAACGGATTAAACTTGCAAATAGAGGTTCTGCTGTATATTTCAGTAAAAAAATTAATCATATATCCTCTAAACTATATTAGGTTCATATCTGTCTGCATTGTTATCTACAAAAATCAAGTCCATGAAAAATTAAATTGTAAATAGAGTAATGCTTTATTATTTTTCCATCTAAAGTGAACAGATTTTAGCTTATTTCACTATTCTGTATATAGTACTGTGTACAGTACTGTGTACAGTAGTGTACAGTACTGTGTACAGTACTGTGTAAAGTAGTGTACAGTATTGTGTACAGTAGTGTACAGTACTGTGTACAGTAGTGTACAGTACTGTGTACAGTAGTGTACAGTACTGTGTACAGTAGTGTACAGTACTGTGTACAGTACTGGGGTACAGTAGTGTACAGTAGTGTTTCAGTACTGTGTACAGTAGTGTACAGTACTGTGTACAGTAGTGTACAGTAGTGTACAGTACTGTGTACAGTAGTGTACAGTAGTGTACAGTAGTGTACAGTACTGTGTACAGTAGTGTACAGTAGTGTACAAGTATACTGTGTACAGTAGTGTACAGTACTGTGTACAGTAGTGTACAGTACTGTGTACAGTAGTGTACAGTACTGTGTACAGTAGTGTACAGTACTGTGTACAGTAGTGTACAGTACTGTGTACAGTAGTGTACAGTACTGTGTACAGTAGTGTACAGTACTGTGTACAGTAGTGTACAGTACTGTGTACAGTAGTGTACAGTAGTGTACAGTACTGTGTACAGTAGTGTACAGTACTGTGTACAGTAGTGTACAGTAGTGTACAGTACTGTGTACAGTAGTGTACAGTAGTGTACAGTACTGTGTACAGTAGTGTACAGTAGTGTACAGTACTGTGGTACAGTAGTGTACAGTAGTGTACAGTACTGTGTACATAGTGTACAGTAGTGTACAGTACTGTGGGACAATGTGTACAGTAGTGTACAGTACGTTGTGTACAGTAGTGTTACAGTAGTGTACAGTACTGTGTACAGTAGTGTACAGTAGTGTACAGTACTGTGTACAGTAGTGTACAGTACTGTGTACAGTAGTGTACAGTACTGTGTACAGTAGTGTACAGTACTGTGTACAGTAGTGTACAGTAGTGTACAGTACTGTGTACAGTAGTGTACAGTACTGTGTACAGTAGTGTACAGTAGTGTACAGTATGGTACAGTAGTGTACAGTAGTGTACAGTAGTGTACAGTGTGTACAGTACTGTGTACAGTAGTGTACAGTAGTGTACAGTAGTGTACAGTACTGTGTACAGTAGTGTACAGTACTGTGTACAGTAGTGTACAGTACTGTGTACAGTAGTGTACAGTAGTGTACAGTACTGTGTACAGTAGTGTACAGTAGTGTACAGTACTGTGTACAGTAGTGTACAGTACTGTGTACAGTAGTGTACAGTAGTGTACAGTAGTGTGTACAGTAGTGTACAGTACTGTGTATAGTATACTGTGTACAGTACTGTGTACAGTAGTGTACAGTAGTTACAGTACTGTGTACAGTTGTGTACAGTACTGTGTACAGTAGTGTACAGTACTGTGTACAGTACTGTGTACAGTAGTGTACAGTACTGTGTACAGTAGTGTACAGTGTACAGTACTGTGTACAGTAGTGTACAGTACTGTGTACGGTAGTGTACAGTACTGTGTACAGTAGTGTACAGTACTGTGTACAGTAGTGTACAGTACTGTGTACAGTAGTGTACAGTAGTGTACAGTACTGTGTACAGTAGTGTACAGTACTGTGTACAGTAGTGTACAGTACTGTGTACAGTAGTGTACAGTACTGTGTACAGTAGTGTACAGTACTGTGTACAGTAGTGTGTACAGTAGTGTACAGTAGTGTGTACAGTAGTGTGTACAGTAGTGTGTACAGTAGTGTACAGTAGTGTGTACAGTAGTGTACAGTACTGTGTACAGTAGTGTACAGTACTGTGTACAGTAGTGTACAGTACTGTGTACAGTAGTGTACAGTACTGTGTACAGTAGTGTACAGTACTGTGTACAGTAGTGTACAGTACTGTGTACAGTAGTGACAGTAGTGGGACAGTACTGTGTACATTTGTGTACAGTACTGTGTACAGTAGTGTACAGTACTGTGTACAGTAGTGTACAGTACTGTGTACAGTAGTGTACAGTACTGTGTACAGTAGTGTACAGTAGTGTACAGTAGTGTACAGTACTGTGTACAGTAGTGTACAGTACTATGTACAGTAGTGTACAGTACTATGTACAGTAGTGTACAGTACTGTGTACAGTAGTGTACAGTACTGTGTACAGTAGTGTACAGTACTGTGTACAGTAGTGTACAGTACTATGTACAGTACTGTGTACAGTAGTGTACAGTACTATGTACAGTAGTGTGTACAGGTGTACAGTAGTGTACAGTACTGTGTACAGTACTGTGTACAGTACTGTGTACAGTACTGTGTACAGTAGTGTACAGTACTGTGTACAGTAGTGTACAGTACTGTGTACAGTAGTGTACAGTACTGTGTACAGTAGTGTACAGTACTGTGTACAGTAGTGTACAGTACTGTGTACAGTAGTGTACAGTACTATGTACAGTAGTGTACAGTACTATGTACAGTAGTGTACAGTACTATGTACAGTAGTGTACAGTACTATGTACAGTAGTGTACAGTACTGTGTACAGTAGTGTAGAGTAGTGTACAGTGTGTACAGTAGTGTAGAGTGCATGGTAGTGTAGTGTGTACAGTACTGTGTACAGTAGTGTACAGTAGTGTACAGTAGTGTGTACAGTAGTGTGATACAGTAGTGTACAGTAGTGTGTACAGTAGTGTACAGTAGTGTGTACAGTAGTGTACAGTAGTGGTGTTACAGTAGTGTACAGTATGTGTACAGTAGTGTGTACTAGTGTACAGTACGGTGTACAGTAGTGTACAGTAGTGTACAGTAGGAATATCAAATATCTCACAGTCCTAGGTTACAGTTTGCTGTGGGAACAGAATAATTTTCCATTAGAAAAATGTAAAATTAATGTGTAACTATTCCTGTACAGTAATCTGTTCTTTTTTCAAGATGACTTTGTACCCAGTCTTCATAATTCAACATTTTAGTTGTGAGTATTAGTGTGTACATATTAAAAAGTAAATATATAAATAAAATATTTACCCGTAAACGGTCCAAACTTGTATCACGTATTTTGTAACATTTAAAAGATGTAAAAAAATTAGTCTTTGTTTTTTACATTTTGAAAATGTTAAAAAAACTTTGATCTACTTTTTTTTGTGTTATATTTGAAAATATGTAAAAAAAAACTTAATTACTTTGTAGCATCTACCATGTGAACGTAGATCTGCTTGTACTTTTCGAGTTAACAATACGTTGTATCATACAGTGGAACTTGTTTTCATACTCAGTCTGTTAGTGTCGATCTAAATCTGAAACGTACGAAATGAATTAATATTTCCCTAAGATATGTAAATTAATAGATGGAAGAGGTATTAGGTAATGCAGAATATTTTGAGGAACTATTAAATGTTAAGGAAGAAAGGGAGGCGGTAATTTCATGCACTGGCCAGGGAGGTATACCATCTTTTAGGAGTGAAGAAGACCAGAATGTAAGTGTGGTGGAGGTACATGAGGCATTATGTAGAATGAAAGGGAGTAAAGCAGCTGGAACTGACGGGATCATGACAGAAATGTTAAAAGCAGGGGGGGATATAGTGTTGGAGTGGTTGGTACTTTTGTTTAATAAATGTACGAAAGAGGGGAAGGTACCTAGGGATTGGCGGAGAGCATGTATAGTCCCTTTATATAAAGGGAAAGGGGACAAAAGAGACTGTAAAAATTATAGAGGAATAAGTTTACTGAGTATACCAGGAAAAGTGTATGGTAGGGTTATAATTGAAAGAATTAGAGGTAAGACAGAATGTAGGATTGCTGATGAGCAAGGAGGTTTCAGAGTGGGTAGGGGATGTGTAGATCAAGTGTTTACATTGAAGCATATATGTAAACAATATTTAGATAAAGGTAGGGAAGTTTTTATTGCATTCATGGATTTAGAAAAGGCATATGATAGAGTGGATAGAGGAGCAATGTGGCAGATGTTGCAAGTATATGGAATAGGTGGTAAGTTACCAAATGCTGTAAAGAGTTTTTATGAGGATAGTGAGGCTCAGGTTAGGGTGTGTAGAAGAGAGGGAGACTACTTCCCGGTAAAAGTAGGTCTTAGACAGGGATGTGTAATGTCACCATGGTTGTTTAATATATTTATAGATGGGGTTGTAAAAGAAGTAAATGCTAGGGTGTTCGGGAGAGGGGTGGGATTAAATTATGGGGAGTCAAATTCAAAATGGGAATTGACACAGTTACTTTTTGCTGATGATACTGTGCTTATGGGAGATTCTAAAGAAAAATTGCAAAGGTTAGTGAATGAGTTTGGGAATGTGTGTAAAGGTAGAAAGTTGAAAGTGAACATAGAAAAGAGTAATGTGATGATTTAGATGAAGAAAAATTGGATATCAAATTGGGGAGGAGTATGGAAGAAGTGAATGTTTTCAGATACTTGGGAGTTGACGTGTCGGTGGATGGATTTATGAAGGATAAGGTTAATCATAGAATTGATGAGGGGAAAAAAGGTGAGTGGTGCGTTGAGGTATATGTAGAGTCAAAAAACATTATCTGTGGAGGCAAAGAAGGGAATGTATGAAAGTATAGTAGTACCAACACTCTGATATGGATGTGAAGCTTGGGTGGTAAATGCAGCAGCGAGGAGACGGTTGGAGGCAGTGGAGATGTCCTGTCTAAGGGCAATGTGTGGTGTAAATATTATGCAGAAAATTCAGAGTGTGGAAATTAAGAAAAGGTGTGGAAGTTGAT
The DNA here is from genome assembly GCF_026875155.1 of Cherax quadricarinatus. Taxonomy (NCBI): domain Eukaryota; kingdom Metazoa; phylum Arthropoda; class Malacostraca; order Decapoda; family Parastacidae; genus Cherax; species Cherax quadricarinatus. Next base: position 38,501,728 of record NC_069437.1, on the reverse strand, counting down.
AAAAGTATTAGTCAGAGGGCAGAAGAGGGGTTGTTGAGGTGGTTTGGTCATTTAGAGAGAATGGATCAAAGTAGAATGACATGGAAAGCATATAAATCTATAGGAGAAGGAAGGCGGGGTAGGGGTCATCCTCGAAAGGGTTGGAGTGAGGGGATAAAGGAGGTTTTGTGGGTGAGGGGCTTGGACTTCCAGCAAGCGTGCGTGAGCGTGCTAGATAGGAGTGAACATCAAAATGGTATACAATACCGACAGGTTGTTAGGTAAGACACATATGCAACAGTTAGACAACTTTATTCCGAAACGTTTCGCCTACACAGTAGGCTTCTTCAGTCGAATACAGAAAGTAGGCAGGAACAGTAGAGATGTGAAGACGATGTAATCAGTCCATCACATCAAGGGTGATGGACTGATTACATCGTCTTCACATCTCTACTGTTCCTGCCTACTTTCTGTATTCGACTGAAGAAGCCTACTGTGTAGGCGAAACGTTTCGGAATAAAGTTGTCTAACTGTTGCATATGTGTCTTACCTAGATAGGAGTGAATGGAGACGAATGGTACTTGGGACCTGACCATCTGTTGGAGTGTGAGCAGGGTAATATTTAGTGAAGGGATTCAGGGAAACCGTTTATTTTCATATAGTCGGACTTGAGTCCTGGAAATGGGAAGTACAATGCCTGCACTTTAAAGGAGGGGTTTGGGATATTGGCAGTTTGGAGGGATATGTTGTGTATCTTTATACGTATATACTTCTAAACTGTTGTATTCTGAGCACCTCTGCAAAGGCAGTGATAATGTGTGAGTGTGGTGAAAGTGTTGAATGATGACGAAAGTATTTTCTTTTTGGGGATTTTCTTTCTTTTTTGGGTCACCCTGCCTCGGTGGGAGACGGCCGACTTGTTGAAAAAAAAAATTAATTTGTTCCCGACATCAAAAATATTAGCAAAAAATACATTTTTTAAAGAATAACTATAGTTTTACATAAAGAAGAAAATGAGAAATAAATATAAATGACTAATTTTAATGATAAATGAAGGCAGTAGGTAAGATAAGTGAGGCAGTAGGTAAAATGAAAGGGGGTAAGGCAGCCGGGATTGATGGGATAAAGATAGAAATGTTAAAAGCAGGTGGGGATATAGTTTTGGAGTGGTTGGTGCAATTATTTAATAAATGTATGGAAGAGGGTAAGGTACCTAGGGATTGGCAGAGAGCATGCATAGTTCCTTTGTATAAAGGCAAAGGGGATAAAAAAGAGTGCAAAAAATATAGGGGGATAAGTCTGTTGAGTATACCTGGTAAAGTGTATAGTAGAGTTATTATGGAAAGAATTAAGAGTAAGACAGAGAATAGGATAGCAGATGAACAAGGAGGCTTTAGGAAAGGTAGGGGGGTGTGTGGACCAGGTGTTTACAGTGAAACATATAAGTGAACAGTATTTAGATAAGGTTAAAGAGGTCTTTGTGGCATTTATGGATTTGGAAAAGGCGTATGACAGGGTGGATAGGGGGGCAATGTGGCAGATGTTGCAAGTGTATGGTGGTTACTGAAAGCAGTGAAGAGTTTTTACGAGGATAGTGAGGCTCAAGTTAGAGTATGTAGGAAAGAGGGAAATTATTTCCCAGTAAAAGTAGGCCTTAGACAAGGATGTGTGATGTCACCGTGGTTGTTTAATATATTTATAGATGGGGTTGTAAGAGAAGTAAATGCGAGGGTCTTGGCAAGAGGCGTGGAGTTAAAAGATAAAGAATCACACATAAAGTGGGAGTTGTCACAGTTGCTCTTTGCTGATGACACTGTGCTCTTGGGAGATTCTGAAGAGAAGTTGCAGAGATTGGTGGATGAATTTGGTAGGGTGTGCAAAAGAAGAAAATTAAAGGTGAATACAGGGAAAAAGTAAGGTTATGAGGATAACAAAAAGATTAGGTGATGAAAGATTGAATATCAGATTGGAGGGAGAGAGTATGGAGGAGGTGAATGTATTCAGATATTTGGGAGTGGACGTGTCAGCGGATGGGTCTATGAAAGATGAGGTGAATCATAGAAGTGATGAGGGAAAAAGAGTGAGTGTGCACTTAGGAGTCTGTGGAGACAAAGAACTTTGTCCTTGGAGGCAAAGAGGGGAATGTAATGAGAGTATAGTTTTACCAACGCTCTTATATGGGTGTGAAGCATGGGTGATGAATGTTGCAGTGAGGAGAAGGCTGGAGGCAGTGGAGATGTCATGTCTGAGGGCAATGTGTGGTGTGAATATAATGCAGAGAATTCGTAGTTTGGAAGTTAGGAGGAGGTGCGGGATTACCAAACTGTTGTCCAGAGGGCTGAGGAAGGGTTGTTGAGGTGGTTCGGACATGTAGAGAGAATGGAGCGAAACAGAATGACTTCAAGAGTGTATCAGTCTGTAGTGGAAGGAAGGCGGGGTAGGGGTCGGCCTAGGAAAGGTTGGGAGAGAGGGGGTAAAGGAGGTTTGTGTGCGAGGGGCTTGGACTTCCAGCAGGTATGCGTGAGCGTGTTTGATAGGAGTGAATGGAGACAAATGGTTTTAATACTTGAGGTGCTGTTGGAGTGTGAGCAAAGTAACATTTATGAAGGGATTCAGGGAAACCGGCAGGCCGACTTGAGTCCTGGAGATGGGAAGTACAGGCCTGCACT
>NC_069437.1:38436298-38498580 GCF_026875155.1 Cherax quadricarinatus | reverse complement strand
CACAGTACTGTACACTATGTACACAATACTGTACACTCTTTACACAGTACTGTACACAGTACTGTTCACTATTTTACACAGTATGTACACAGTACTATATACAGATTAGTGAAATAAGCAAAAATCTGTTCATTTTTAGATGGAAAAATAAAAGCATTACTCTATTTAAAATTTTAAATTTTTCATGGACTTGATTTTTGTAGATAACAATGCAGACAGATATGAACCTAATATAGTTTAGAGGATATATGATTAATTTTTTACTGAAATATACAGCAGAACCTCTATTTGCAAGTTTAATCCGTTCCGTGACCTTGCTCACAACTGGATTTGCTTGTTTGCAGAGTCAATTTTCTTCATTTAAATTAACTTAAATGCAATCAGTAAATCCGTTCCAGTGGAATTCTGCACTTCAATAATTTCCCTAATATCAACTCTACAGTGGTATCATCAGCGGACAATAGTTTTCTGGAGACCGGACAAGATACTTCTCGAGTAATTTCGCTAATTCATCTATACAGCTTATTTATCTATCGCAGTTCATCTAATTATATCATCATAAACAATATAAATAAACAGAAACCTGATATATACTCTACAATGAATAAAATATGTCATTATGTAACAGGTGGAGGCGGCCACAACAACTTCCTCTTCGTTGTGGTAAACATTGCCATCTAGTGCTAACCTTTTGAAGCTGTCTATTGTAATTATTAAAAGTAGGTCTTAGACAGGGATGTGTAATGTCACCATGGTTGTTTAATTATATTTAGAGATGGGGTTGTAAAAGAAGTAAATGGTAGGGTGTTTGGGAGAGGGGTGGGAATTAAATTATGGGGAATCAAATTCAAAATGGGAATTGACACAGTTACTTTTTGCTGATGATACTGTGCTTATGGGAGATTCTAAACAAAATTGCAAAGGTTAGTTTGGATGAGTTTGAGAATGTGTGTAAAGGTAGAAAGTTGAAAGTGAACATAGAAAAGAGTAAGGTGATGGGGTATCAAATGATTTAGATAAAGAAAATTGGATATCAAATTGGGGAGGAGGAGTATGGAGAAAGTGAATGTTTTCAGATACTTGGGAGTTGATGTGTCGTCGGATGGATTTTTGAAGGATGAGGTTAATCATAGGAAATTTATGAGGGAAAAAAGGTGAGTGGTGCATTGGGTATATGTGGAGTTAAAAAAGTTATCTATGGAGGAAAAGAAGGGAATGTATGAAAGTATAGTAGTACCAACACTCTTATATGGATGTGAAGCTTGGGTGGTAAATGCAGCAGCGAGGAGACGGTTGGAGGCAGTGGAGATGTCCTGTCTAAGGGCAATGTGTGGTGTAAATATTATGCAGAAAATTCAGAGTGTGGAAATTAGGAGAAGGTGTGGAGTTAATAAAAGCATTAGTCAGAGGGCAGAAGAGGGGTTGTTGAGGTGGTTGGTCATTTAGAGAGAATGGATCAAAGTAGAATGACATGGAAAGCATATAAATCTATAGGGGAAGGAAGGAGGGGTAGGGGTCTTCTCGAAAGGGTTGGAAAGAGGGGGTAAAGGAGGTTTTGTGGGCTAGGGGGCTTGGATTTCCAGCAAGCGTGCATGAGAGTGTTAGATAGAAGTGAATGGAGGCGAATGATACTTGGGACCTGACGATCTGTTGGAGTGTGAGCAGGGTAATATTTAGTGAAGGGATTCAGGGAAACCGGTTATGTTCATATAGTCAGACTTGAGTCCTGGAAATGGGAAAGTACAATGCCTGCCACTTTAAAGGAGGGTTTGGGATATTGGCGGTTTGGAGGGATATGTTGTGTATCTTTATATGTATATGCTTCTAAGCTGTTGTATTCTGAGCACCTCTGCAAAAGCAGTGATAATGTGTGAGTGTGGTGAAAGTGTTGAATGATGAAAGTATTTTCTTTTCGGGGATTTTCTTTCTTTTTTGGGTCACCTGCCTCGGTGGGAGACAGCCGACTTGTTGAAAAAAAAAAAAAAAAGTATTATTATACATATTATTATTACTGGTCTGCCATCACAAATCCGGCAATCAGTTATTCGGTTCCTTCAGTTATTCGGCACTAATTTCGGCTAGCATAATTTCAAATTTCCAGGGTTGCCACACCAACCTGCTGGTACTGTTTGGTGGCGCTACTTGCTGCATAAGTCATTCTAATTTCTTTTTCTCCATTTATTGTTATAACCTGCTTACTTTTAGCCCTAGCCATGGTTCCAATGAATAAAAGAAATGCTTCTCATTATGTAAAGCACCTACACAGTACATTGTCCATTAAAGATAAGGTGGCTTTGAAGCCACTGTTGGTTGCCATGAGCTCAGTCTCATGATGCAGGAGAATATGCTTTATTATTACACTAATATCAACACTACAGCTTACTGCCCATCACAATATGACAAACAATATAAATAACATAAAACATGATAAATACTCCAGAATGAATAATATTTGGCATAATACTGAGCAGTTCGACGGAGGTACGAAGAGGATACGAGATACAAGTACCATTCTCCTATCCCTGTCTTGGGGCTTATATTAGAAAAAACGGAGTGTAGCACAGGGCTAACTGTGATATACACTTGTACTGCACCATAAACCTGAAACAAAAAAGCTATTTTCTCTATATAGATTACCACACACAGCAGCATATGTGTAGAGCACCTAGGATAACCCAAAAAAGTCAGACAACATGGCTTATTTCTAGTACTGGCTTGGGATAGCCATATATGATTTTTGGTAAATATTCGATTCCCAGCCAGGGTAGAAACATTGGGCATGTTTCTTTACACCTGATGCCTATGTTCACCCATCAGTAAATGGGTACCTGGGTGTTAGTTGACTGGTGTGGGTGTTATCCTGGGACAATGACCTAATTTGCTTGAAATACTCTGCATAACAAGCGGCTTTCTATATACATGTAGTAGTATGTCACTGATGTCAGCTATGTCTGTATCCCATGTACATGTAGTAAAATTATTATATTATTATTATTATTATTATTATTATGTCATTGTTATTTTCTCATTTGTTTGTTGGGTTTATCTTACTGAAGCTTGGGCAATGTATGATGGAAAGATACTTCTTAATGTACATCAAAAATGAAAGAAATCAGACCACAAATAGCGGAGTTCACTTCTCAGCCATTAGCAGCTGCTTAGCGGTATATTTTTGTATGGTTTTTATGGTTATATTCTCATTTTTTTCGGTCTCAATTGATAGAATGGAAGATATATTACAGAAATAGATATGATTTTGATTGCTTTCGTGATGAAAAGTACTTCGAAATTGCACTCACAGTAGCAGAAAAGTTTTGCTCTTCAGCGATGCTCGAGTAAACAAATGACGTCACCATCCAATACCTATCCGCCTGCCAGTCCAAATTCCAATATGCAGTCAAGAATGGGTTGGCATTATTTATACAATTATTACAATAATGCAGTAGTCTGCATAACAGTAAATCTTCTATTTTTTTGTGTGAATAAAAAATTCCAAATGGAAAGCAACAGTAATATAAGAGGGGCCTGGAGCCACGACTAATGAACGGAGAAAATGTTATTTTAGTGCCAGGAATGTCTGCATTGTCTATTCTGGACCCTATTTTGAAACTGGCATCTGTGAAATTGGCCAAACTGCCAATTTCTGACCACTTTATTGGGTAGTTGAAATAGGTGAATGGGCGTTTCTTGTACTCAGGTACTATACACAAATACAGTTACATAGATTATCGTACATAGCAGCGTATGTATAGAGAATCTAGGATAACCCAAAAAAAGTCAGACAAAGTGACATTTCCAGTACCTGGCTTGGGCTTCCCATGATTTTTGGTAAATATTGTTTTTTTCTCAGTTGTTTGTTGGGCTCTCTCATTGAAACTTGGGCAATGTTTGATGGAAAGATGCTTCTTAATGGACACCAAAAATAAAAAAAGACGGACGATAAATAAAGGAGTTCACTTCTCAGCCATTAGCCGCCTCTTGTGGTATATTTTCGTAATGGTTTTTATGTTGTATTCTCGTGTTTTTGGTCTCAATTGATAGAATGGAAGATATATTACAGAAACAGATATGATTTTGATTGCTTTCATGATGAAAAGTACCTTGAAATTGAGCTCAAAATAGCTGGGAAATGTTCGATTTTTGCCGATGCTCAATGAACTTTGTGCAAGTCAAGTTGGTTAATTTTATTAAGTGTATTCTAACCTAACCACTCTGTAATCCGGCAAACTCAGTAATCTGGCACACTTACAGGTCCCAATGATGCCGGATTTGTGATGGAGGACCTGTACTATTATACATATTATTATTACTATATAAATAATTTGTAATTTTTATTCACACAAAAAATAGAAGACTTACTGTTATGCACAGTACTGCCTTATTGCAATAATTGTATAAGTAATGTAAACCCATTCTCGACTGCATATTGAAATGGACAGTGACGTTATTTGTTTATTCTTACATGCCCCAAAAATTTAACATTTCTCCTACTTTGAGCTCAATTTCAAGGTACTTTTCGTCGTGAAAGCAATCAAAATCGTATCTATTTCTGTAATATATCTTCCATTCTATCAAATGAGACCAAAAAAAGAGAATACAACCATAAAAACCACACGAAATACCGCTAAGAGGTGGCTAATTGCCGAGAAGTAAACTCCATTATTTATGCTTTGATTCTTTCATTTTTGGTGTACGTTAAGAAGCATCTTTCCATTATATACTGCCCAAGTTTCAAAAGATAGTCCAACAAACAAATGAGATCCAATTCCTAGATCAAAAGCAACAGCCCCTCACCAGCGTCAAGAAACCTCCCTTGAGGTCCACTCGCTAATGGAAATTTCACTCATGTATGGAAGCAAAAAATCAACCCATCGACTGCTTGTATTTGGAAAAACTCGCACATGGATGCGCTCGCAAGTAGAGGTTCCACTGTATATGAAAAGACTGAATTGAAAATTTGTGCAAAATTGTAAGTCTTTACCTACTCTATAAAAAAGAATTACGATTCTCCAACTATGTTATAATAGAAGAATAGTATTTGAAATACCTGGATCCCATCTGACATTTCAAGCTCAAGATGAAATCATATCAACCTGTACATAAATTAAATTTCCAGTTTTTTTTCTTTGTTAACAAATAATAACTAGAAAAAATGCCAGATGTAAAAATCTTATGTCTTCTTATTAAAAGCAAAGTAAAAGTTCCAAAACTATTTAATTTTTTACAGAGAAATCACACTAGTAACTAACTGGGTGACATGACATGGTGAAAGGTTTAAAAATCATTAAATACCACATATTTATATATAACCCACTATGCTGTTAGTATGTATTTATAAATCTATGACAAATTTTAAAAAAACTCTAAATTTAGGAACATGCATCACTAAAGTATAGCATCCACTGCAATTAAAACACAAAAAAAATCATTTATTATTAAGTACCTGAGAATGGTGTAGTTATATCCAGGAAATCAGATCCAAAGTATGTGTTTTGGAAGACGAGGTTCAATGTGTTCTTTAAAGTATTCCATTGCCATGGTGGAAAGATCGAAGAGTTCATCGGTCACTTTATATGCACGGCCTAAGTTGGGAGTTTTTTTTAGTAAGTCAAGAGCGGAAAACTTCATCAAAAAATCTCCAAAAATTTGGAAATATATGAAAAAATTTTAATAACAAATAATACAGGTGGACAACACAAAAATAATCATAAAAGAAATAAGTTGGAAATGATTTGTTTTGAGTAAAACCCATTTTCATCCCTTAATAGTGCCCCCAGGGAGGCCTTTTCCTGTGATTTTTATCAAACAGTTTGATGAAAGGCGCAAATTCTACATCAACTTTAAAGGACCCGGTAACCCAACTTTAAAGCACGCGGAAAAGATTACTGTATTATTAAATTGAACCATATGTACGCAAGTGGACAATGTGAAACTACTAAAACGTAAAATTTTCCATGCCTCAAATTTGTACATTGCCATTTTGGGCCCGGTTCTGTTTTTCAAGTCATAGTCCCCTCAGCGCCTCACAAAAAAAAATCCAAGTCACGTGGGTTTTCAAGGGGCCGCGAGTGATTTTTTTTTTATTTTTTTATTTCAAAAGGGCCCGATTCCCCCCCAAAGGGGGTGGCCCAAAAGAAAAACTTTCACCATATTCATCCATCCGCTTGCCGAAGGGTGCTTTACACAAATTTTTTAAAAATGCAACTTTAAACCCCCCTCCTTCGAGTGCAGGCACTGTACTTCCCATCTCAGGACCAAAGCCCGGGCCCTCCCCGGTTTCCCGAACCCCTTCATAAATGTTATTTTGTACCTAACAGCACGTCAAGTATTAAAACCATTTGTCCATTCATCCTATCAAACCCTACGCATCCCTGCTGGAATCCAAGGGGCCCTCCACACAAACCTCTTTACCCCTCCCTCCAACCTTTCCCCTAGGCGCCCTACCCCCCCTTCCTCCATACAGACTGATCACTTTTGAAGTTATTCTGTTTCGCTCCATTCTCTTACATGTCCAAAACCCCCCTAAAAACCCTTTCCCCCGCCCCTCTGGACAAAGTTTTTTTTAACCCCGCACCTCCCCCTAATTCCAAACTACGTTTCTCTGCTTAATTCACACCACCTTTGCCTCGACATGACATCTCCACTGCCCCCACCCTTCTCCTCGCTGAAAATTTCACCATGCTTCAACCCATATAAGGGGGTTGGTAAAACTTACTCTATACTTTCCCCTTTTCCCCCAAAGGACAAAGTTCTCTGTTCCACAGACCCCAAATGCCCACTCACTTTTTTCCCTCATCAATTCTATGATTCCCCTATCTTTCTAGACCCACCCGTGCAGCCCCACCCCCAAATTTGTTTACGTTCCCCTCCTCCATCTCCCCCTTTTCCAATTGATATTCAATCTTTTCATCACCTAACTTTTTGTTTTCCTCAAAACCCTTCTTTTTCCTGTATTCACCTTTAATTTTCTTCTTTTGCACCCCCTACCAAATTCACCCACCAAATCTCTGCGTTCTTTCAGAATCCCCCAAGAGCACAGTGTCATCAAAAAAGAGCGCTGTGACAACTCCCACCCTGTGTGTGTTTCTTTATCTTTTAATCCACCCCCTTTGCCAAGACCTGCTTTTACTTCTCTTAAAACCCCCTCTTAAAAATTATTAAAAACCAGGGTGACATAACCCCACCCCTTGCTAGGCCAATTTTAGGGGAAAAAAAATTTCCCTCTTTTCTCATACTCAAACTTGAGCCCACATCCTCGTAAAAACTTTCACTGCTTTCAGTAACCTCCCTTTCCTACCCCATACTTGCAACATCTGCCACATTGCCCCCCTACCACCCTGTTACGCTTTTCCCAAAATCCATAAATGCCAAAAAGACCTTTTTGCCTTATCTAATATGTTCACTTATATGTTTCCTGTAAACACCGGGTCCACCACCCCTCCCTTTCCTAAACCCTCCTTGTTCATCTGTATCCTTTTTCCCCGTTTACTTTTAAATTCTTTCAATTATAATCACCTACACTTTACCGGTACACTCAACAGATTTTTCCCCCCCTTTAATTTTTGCACTCTTTTTTTCCCCCTTTTGCCTTTTCAAAGGAACTATGCTGCTTCTGCCAACCCCCAGGTCCCTTACCTCTTCCTACTTTATTAAAAAATTGCAAACCACCCCAAAAATATATCCCCACTGCTTTTAAATTTTATCTTTATCCCATCAACCCGGTGCCTTCCCCCCTTTCATTTTACCTACTGCCTCACGAACTTCCCCCCACACTCCAACGGGCTCTTCCCCCTCCTACAAGATGTTTTTCCTCCTTGCCCTATCACAAAAATCACAGTTTCCCTTTTCATCAACATTTAACAATTCCTCAATATTTCCTCTTTCCCATACCTCAACTCTCCATTTAATAATCTCTCTCCCATTTTAACTGACAAATCATTTTTTCTCTAGGCTTCCTTAACTTGTTAATCTCTCCAAAATTTTTTTTTTCAAAAAATTTGTATAAAACCCCCACTCTCTTTTTTTTTTTTAATTCTTACCCTCTTTCTTTCTTTTTTCCTAACTTTTTCCCCCCTTTTAACTTACTTGTAAAAATTTTTCTTTCCCCAAATTTTCTCCCTTTTCTTTTCTTCACAATTCCCCTCCTCCTCCCCTTCTGACCCTTTTCCCGAACCACAAAATTTTTCTTTCCCACTCTAAAACCCATTTTTAACCCTTTCCCATTCCCCTTTCCCCTTTCCTTTTTATTACCCCCTTTCCCCCCTTGTTTTTTAACTTACCCCTTTCTGTCCTTTTTTTAAACCCCCACCTTTTTTCCCTGAGCTCACTTTGTTCCCATTACTTTTCCCTTTGTTACTACATGAAAGGTCTATACGTTCATAAACATAACCAACACTAAACGTCTTTTTCCTAATCATAAACCCTTTTTTATTTCCCTTTTCAACTTGTATACTTATTTTCCCTTTTTTTAAAATATGTTTTCCCCTTTTAAAAACCCCTTTTTTTTTAAAAAAATTTAAAAAAAGGTTTTTTTTTTTGGCCCCCAAAATACCTACAACCCCCCTCTAAAATTTTTCCCCACTTTTGCATTTTGGTCCCCCACCACAATTACTCTTCAATGGGTTTCAAAAAGGGTCCCATACATTCCTTAACATCTCCCAAAAAATTTTCTCTCTCCCCCTGATTCTCTTTTCCAGGGCATACCGCTTATTATGACCCCCTTCTCGCATCAACCTTACTTTTAACACAATTTCAATTTAACCTTCTTTCTCTTTTTTTCCCTTCCCTAAAAATTATTTAAAAAAATTTGCTTTCCCCTTCTTTGCTTAATTTAAATATATTTTCCCATTTAAATTTCCCCCCCCTCTTCCACCCCCCACTTTTTTCCTTAACCGGAATCCAATTCTTTTTTCATCTGCAATAAACGTTTTTTCCCCCCCATAAAAAGTTTCCCTTTTATAAAATTTTTCCCCTTTTTTTTTTAAAATTTTTCGGGGGAAGGGGTTATAGCCCCTTGTCCCCCCATTTTTCCCCTCAAGCAGGGTTTAAGGGGAAAAATTTTTTATTAAGGAAATAGGAAAAAAATAAAAAGCAGGTTTTAAAGGGGAAAAAAAAGGAGAAAAAACTATTGGTTTTTTAAAAAGAAAGGGGTTTTAATTGAAAAAAAGTTAAGGGGTACAAGTTTCCGTTTCTTGTTTTTTGGCGAAAAAAAACCGCAATTACTCAGAAAACAGTTCAAATTTTTGTTTTTCAGTTTTTTCTGGGAGGATAGTATTCCCCGGGTGGTTGCGTTACCACAATGCGAGTTTTTTTTCAGTAAAAAAATCCAAACTGGTGTTTCACAGGCCCCGGAAAAGTAAAATGCTCAAACGTGTCAAAACCCAAAGGAAAAACAGGTTTTTTTTTCCCCGTTTGAAAGGGGAAAAATGGGGTTTTAGGGGAAAGAAAAAACCCGTTTAACCAAAATTAGATGTCCATTTTTGGCTGAACCCAGGGAAAGCCAACGCTTTTTTTCTTATTTAGATATATGGGGAAAGAAGTACAGTAAAAAAGTTTTCATAGGGCCCCCTTTTTGCATTTGGCCCCAGGGGGAAACAATTCGGCCCAAAAAAACCCTTTTCCATTATAAAGCAAAAGGAGACAATTTAACCCAAATAATTTGTTAGTGGAAAACATTAAAAACAACAACAAAAAAAATCCCCAAACTTTAAACTTTTTTCCCAAAAATTTATTTAAATTCCCAAATGAAGATTTTTAAAAAAATTTTTTTCGGCCCCTCCGGCCCCCCCCACCCTAAAATTACTTGACGTGTTTAACCCTTTAAAAATCCAAAAGTAATCTCCCTTTTTTGGCCGGGTGAAATATATTTTTTTTTGAGAAAGGGTGTAAAAAAAACGTGATCTACATTCGGAGCGCTACGCAAGCGACATAGATCTACGTTTGGACAGTTTAAGGGTTAAATGTGAGATAAAATGCATATATAGTCACCATTACTTACCTTAAATATCTAAAGTCTTAATGCAGGGTGAAAGGTGAAAAGTAGTATTTATTTGTAGAAAGTGGTGTGGTGGGTTTAGGGTAGTGTAGGGAAGCCAGCCTGGCCCCCCCCCCACTATGTAAACAAAAGACGATGCATCTGGTTATGGTTCATAAACATTCATACAAACACCTTACATTGTGTACAAGTTGTCTCCACAGGGGTACAGTAGAATAAAAAAAAGACCAACACTTCCATTCTCATGTAATTTTAGAAGAATGATACTCTGACAAATTATTTATTATTATTTATTACAAATTATTATTGCAAGTTATTATTATAATCATAAAAAGAAGCACTAAACCCACAAGGGTCATGAATTGCTATATAGTATAGAATGAAGGCATACGAAAGGAATATTTATCTACAGTTATCCCCCAGTGTTTGACTAGAGAAAACGTAATTCTTCCAACACTCCTACAGAGCCGCTTTGTAAACAAATCTCATATTTAGTCAATTTTTATTCTGTGGGTGTATGTATAATGTTTATATACTGTGTAATATGTTTCTTATATAATTTTGAAGAAAATATCATAGATGGATTAATGAAAATGTCTTAATTAACATAAAATAAGACATTTTAAAGTGCCCAAGAGAATTATTATTACATGTACAGTGGTCCCTCAATAATCGTCCGGCCTGAAAGTCGTCCCTTTCGGAAATACAGTGGTCCCTCGCTTTTCGTAGTTCTCGGCAATCGTAAATTTCGCCAAATCATAGGGTTTTTTTCGTAAAAACATGGACTCGCTTTTCATAGTTTGACTCGCGAATAGTGTTCGTCCGGGACGGAGCATGTGAGCCAAGGCGGCCCCCCTCCCCAGCCAGTCTGGCATTGTTTCCCCAGTGGTGAAGGCCCCCCTCAAGTGCCCTACGAATTTTTCATAATATTCCACTATTTTAGTGTTTGCAAGTATAAAAAAGCTCCCATGGCTCCAAAAAAACTAGTGCCAAGCCTGGGTAAAAAGGTGAGAAGAAAGTACAATGACAAGTCTTGGGCCTTTTTAGGGAAGTGTTAAAGAACCCCAAAACGAGCTCTCTCCACATTACTTTTGCGAGACAGGCTAGAGTGACTCTCAAGGTGGTCCTAGTGGCTTTAAGAAAAAAAGAGAAGAGAAGAAAACCCCAGAAAAGAATTTGGTACCTGGGGTGTTCGGAAGGGGGATTCCCCTTCCAAAACTGTAAACAACCCAATCTCTCTCCTCCTCCGTCTCCCAAAACTAAAAAGATCTCCAAAAAAGGTAAGTGTTATGCTGTTAATGTTTCATTCATTTTTCCCCATTGTTTGTTTTTTATACATGTATTTTATGTAAAAAATTTTTTTTTTTTAATACTTCGGGGTGTCAGGAAAAGATTAATTGTTTTAAAAATTTATTTCTTATGGGGAAAATTATTGCAAATCATAAATTTCGTTTTTGTAGTTTCCCCCAGGAATGGATTAATTAAAAAAGGGGGAAAAATTTTTTTGTCTTTTGCTAAAAAAGGCCGAAACCTTTTCCCCCGGCTTAAAAACCCCCTTTTCCCCCCTTTTTTCCCCCCCCCAACCCCTTTCCCCCTTTCCTAACACTCCCTCACCCCACAAAAAAAACCATTTAAATTTTTTCCAAATTTAATCTTCTACCCCCCAAAAAACTCCTATCCCCCCCCCTTTTAAAAAAAAATACATTAATTAAAAACATCTTAAAAATTTTTTCAACCAAAAAAACCCACACCAAAACCCCCCCCCAAAAAAAAAACCCCCCCCCCAAAAACCAAAAAAAAAACCCCCCAAAAAAAAACAAACAACCCCCCCCCCCCCCCCCCCCAAAAAAAAAAAACCCCCCCCCAAACAAACCCCCCCCCCCCCCCCCCCCCCCCAAAAAAACCCCCCCCCCTATATAAACGCTCTGGCCCCTGGGCCTTTCCTCCAGCCATGGCCATTGTTACCATAACGACGGTCCCCTCACTGCTCCAGGAAATATTATAATATTCCATTATTTAGTGCTGCAAGTTATTTAATGCTAAATAAGCTACCATGGTCCAAAGAAAGCTCCAAAGTGCCAAGCCTTTGTAAAGAAAGTGAGAAATACATTGAATTAAGAAAAACATCATTGAAAATATGTTTGTTGGTATTTTGTGGGCGAATGGCCAGGATTTACAATCCCGTACACCATATCTCCATCATAGCAAGAAAGAAATCAAGATGCTGTTGTTGAAAAGGGGGGTAATATGCTGACAAAAATGAGATGACAGTACTCGAAGATTTTTGAGAAGTTTATTGGTGTGGATAAATGAAGAAATAATTAGCAGGAGATAGTCTTATGATTCGCTTATTTGTGAAAGGCTAGGCAGTTGCATGACGATTTGGTAAAGAAATTGCCTGCAACTAGTGGTGATGCGAGTGATTTTAAGGCCAGCAAAGGCTGGTTTGGACATAATACACAATTAAAAAAACATAAAACATGTTAAATACTCCAGAATGAATAATATTTGGCATAATACCGAGCAGTTCGACGGGGGGTATGAAGAGGATACGAGATACAAGTACCATTCTCCTATCCCTTTTCTTGGGGCTTAATATTAGAGAAAGCGGAATGTAGCGCAGAGGCTGTGATATAACTTGTACTGCACCATAAACCTAAACAAAAAGCTATTTTCTCTATAGAGATTACCATACATAGCAGCATATGTGTAGAAAAACCTAGGATAACCCAAAAAAGTCAGACAACATGGTTTTATTTCTAGTACCTGGCTTGGGTTACCCATATAAGTTTTTTGGTAAATATTCGATTCCCAGCCAAGGTAGAAAAACTGGGCATTTTTCTTTACATTTGTGGTCTATGTTCACCATCAGAAAATGGGTACCTGGGTGTTAGTCGACTGGTCCAATACCTGTCCGCCTGCCAGTCCAAATTCCAATACACAGTCAAGAATGGGTTGACATTATTTTTTACAATTACAATAAAGCAGGTAGTCTCCCTAACAGTAAATCTTCTATTTTTTTGTGTGAATAAAAAATTCCAAATGGTAAGCAAGAGTAATATAAGAGGGGCCTGGAGCCATGACTAATGAAGACAGAAAAATGTATTTTAGTGCCAGGAATGTCTGCATTGTCTATTCTAGACCCTATTTTGAAATTGGCATCTGTGAAATTGGCCATTATTATTATAATCAAAAAAGAAGCGCTAAGGCCAAAGGGCTATACAGCGCTGCAGGGTAGGGAAGGAAACAAGGAATTGGATGGCAGAAGGGAGGGGGATGATCAGCAGGTTACAGAAAACAGCGGGCAGGGGATAGTACGGGGTAGAGGGTAGCAAGAGATTGAAGTAGAAAGGGCTGAAGGTATTAGAATTTGTGAAGTCAGTCAGTCGTTGTCAAAAAGTCAATGAGAAGCCCGGATGAAAGGTGGGTCCATCAGGGGAAAAGGGGAAAGGGTAAAGAGAGAGTAGCGGAGCGAAGATGACGACAGAGGTAAATTCTGCGTGCTCGTTGATAAAGCGGGCAGTCCAACAGAATGTGGCTGACTGAATGGAGCTTGGCAATTCTCACAGAGAGGAGCAAGACGCCTCTCCCTGAGATATCCATGAGTAAGACGAGTATGGCCAATGCGAAGACGGGAGAGAGTAAATCCCCAACCTTGACACTGGTGATAAGAAGACGGCCAGTAACCTATACTCGGTTTAATAGACTGAAGTTTGTTACCCAGCATAGTAGACCAACGTTGTTGCCAACGGGTGTGAAGGTGGGGAAAAGATTGCAGCAAAATAGTCCGTAAATGGAATACCTCTTTAAGAATTGGTAGGTCATGTACTGCTGACCGCGCAGCAGTGTCTGCCTGTTCATTGCCCTGTACGTCAACATGACCAGGGACCCAACAAAAAAAAAATATCTTTATGCTTGGTAAAGATGCGGCGTAGCCAAAGTTGAATAAAGGAGGACTAAGGGGTGAGGTGTATCAAATTTTTGTATAGCCCGTAAAGCACTAAGGGGTCTGAGACAACCCCCAATGATGACAACAGGCATAGATTGCAATACGGATAAGTGCTGTAAGGATGGATATAATTCAGCATAAAAATATACCGAAGATAGTAAATGCCCTTTTTACGACGCTGTCCGGAAAAACTGCTGCGAATTCCCACGCCGTCAGAAGACTAAGAGCCATCTGTGTACACAGCAATGGCATGAGAATGAGAGTGAAAGTGGTCAAGAAAAAGAGAGCAGGAAGCGACCGTAGACAGTTGGGCTTTCGAGCAAGGGAGGGGGAAAGAACAGACTCGAACCCGCTGGAACTTCCCAGGGGGGTAGGGAAAAGTGAGATGCTACATGTACATTGAAAGGTGGTAGTTGAAGAGAAGACAGAGCGAATGAAGGCGAAGAGAGAAGGGATGGAATAAACAGGGGCGGGGAACAAATAAAGAATGTCTACTAATATCAGTGACCATTCTATAAATTTGGGAAAGGGTTGCGGAGATCATGAGAGCGTTTCATAGTAGCGCAGGCAATGGGCATTTTCGGCGATCGGATAAAAATGGAACGTTCGCTTCTGCATAGAGGCTCTCGACAGGGAAGAGCGAAAAACCAAGGCATAAACGTAATCCTTGGTGAAAGAATGGGGTTAAGGCTAGAGAGAGTGCAGGAGATGCCGCTGAATAGATCTGGTCACCATAATCAAGTTCGATAAAATAAGGGTGGAATGTAGGCGAAGGAGGGTTTGACGATCAGCTCCCCATGAAAGATGAGCAAGGTTTTAAAAAGGTTCAGCCAGCGTGACAAATTGCCTTCAGAGAGGTAATGTGAGGTTTCCAGGATAACCTAAAGATCAAAGAGGAGGCCAAGAAACTTTAAATGTATCACGTTTAGGGAAAACGGGAGCCATAGAGGTACAAAGGATGATCGGAGATGACAGAGGTCTAGTGAAAGTATTTGGTGGGTTTTAGTGCTGGAAAATTTAAACCCACGTGTGGTGGCCCAATTGGAAACACGGTCGAACCCGCATTTGGAGAGAAACTGTAAGGAGGTGACAGTCAGCGCCTGCACAGGCAATAGCAAATCATAAAACATAGAGGATGCCCAAAATTTGATGGAAGAAAAGGGGGAAAATCATTAATAGCAAGGAGAAAAAGTGTTTGCCAAAAACACACCCGGGGGGGAACCCTTCAGCGGAAAATAAAAGCCGGGGAGGAAATTTTTAAGAAAGGAATGCCTGAGTTAAAAAGTTTTTTAAAAATTTAGATTGTCAAGGCCCCAAGGGGTCTTGGGGCAAAATTTATACCCCCAAAGTTTTCATATGCCTTTAGGTCAAAAAATTGGCAATAACTATGGTTATTAAAAGGCTTAAAACATACTAAAGCTAAAAGGGGTTCTTATGGAAACGCCCCGAAAGCATTTGAGGGTGGGAGGTTTTGTCCAAAATTCCCCTTTAAAGCATTTTAGGGTTCCTTACTTTGCAAATGAGGGAAAAGGCAAGGGATGAAGGGGGTTTTGTCCCGTAGTCTGGGGTTTGCAAAAGGGAGAAACTGGCGGTTCCCCAGCTGGGAAAAAAAACTCCTTGGAAAAAAAAAAAGGGTAATGGACGCGGGCTGACTGAAAAAATTTGAGGAATAAAATGGTGGGCCCATGCGAGATCGACAAGGAATTTCCCCCATTATTGGGAAAAACAATTAATTTTCGGGGGAAAGAAAAAGGGGCTAAATTTGGGTTTTGGGGAATGAGGGGGATAGATGGAGTCCTTTAAAATAGGAAAATATTGAATTTATCCTCTATTTTTTTTAAAAAAAAAAAAGGGGTAGGGTTTTTTAATAGTTTTGTTTTTTTGGATTGGGGGGGTGGGGGTGGGGGGAAAAATTT
The DNA here is from genome assembly GCF_026875155.1 of Cherax quadricarinatus. Taxonomy (NCBI): domain Eukaryota; kingdom Metazoa; phylum Arthropoda; class Malacostraca; order Decapoda; family Parastacidae; genus Cherax; species Cherax quadricarinatus. Next base: position 38,482,721 of record NC_069437.1, on the reverse strand, counting down.
AAAATTTTGGTAATGAAGGGGAGGTTGGTTTGTTTAAAATAAATGTTGGGGGTTTTTTAGGGGGGTATATGAGGTTTAAGTTGGAGAAAGAGGAGAAAGGGGTTTTGGGAAATCCCTGAAAAGTTGGGGGTTGGGGGGGGAAAAAGGGAGGTGAGAAGATTTAAAATTATGGGGAGAAAAAAGGAATTTTAAAAAAGTTAGGTGTGGTAAGGTTATTTGGTTAAATTTAGGGTGGGGGGAAGGGTGGGGAATAGAAGGGGAATTTTGGTTGGAAAATGTTGTTGTAAGTGGGGGGGAACAGACCAAAGTAAGTCTAATGCGGCGGGAAAGAGAAACGAGAATGATGCAAGAGAGGTAGGCCCCGGGATCAAATGGGGTGAGTACCTGTTTTTAAAACAGGAGGGGGTGGGGGGCAAGAAAAGCCTCAAACTAAATTTCCCACGGGAATCCATGGAACCCCCCCCCCCCAGGGAAATGGGGGGCTTTAAAAATCACCAAGTAACAAATCGGTGGGGGTAATGCGAAACAAGGAAGGAAAAACCCGGGAATAGATAATGCCGGAAGGGAGAGATATAAAAACAGAGCATATCCCACCTTGTAATGGATAGGGGCTGCTGTGAATGCAGCAAAGTATGAACAAATAGGATGGTACGAAAATCAGTGCGGAGAAAAAGGCACTTTCTTTAAAAGGTCCCATCAGGAAAGGATCTGAAGAATACAAAATTTTAAAGCCTGAGTGTGAAAAATAAAAAGCAGAGTGTAATTTTGGATCCTGTAACAAACACCAACGGGGGCAAAGGGAGAGTAACTTAAAGCTACCCCGATTACCCCTGGGCCGCGTATTTCCATGTAAATACCCATGATTGGCAAGAAAAAGATCTTGAAATCCGCGGGAAGGGGGTTCTAGGACTGAAGGGGGTTAGAAAAAGTCCACATGGGAGGCAGGGGAAGAGGTTCAAGCACGAAGGAACGGTGCGTGTGAAAAAGGGTTGCACAGATGGAGAAAGGGGAGAAAAGAGGGGAGGGGGATCAGGTCCATTGATGGTTTGGTCTCTGCAATATATTCAGAGATTGTTCAAGTTTTTTGGGAAATTTCGAGATTCGTAGGGAGACAATTTTGGGGAATTAGGGGGAGGATGAGTAAAGATTGGAACTGATTGGACTGTACCAAGGTAGGGGGGGGCGAAAGGGGTGGGGAACTGGAGAACTGGCAGGGGAAGAAAGGCGGGAAACCCTGGGAGGTGGCAGGAGAGGAAGAAACTTGGGAGGGAACAGGGGAGGAAGTACATTACGGGAGGGGGGGAAACCTCTGCACTTGTAACTGAGCCATTGGGGGGAAAAAGAATGGGGACAGAGACAGGGGGGGAAAAAATGAGGATGGAAATGGTAGGGGGTGTTACGGCCTTTTTTTTTGATTTTTGAAAAAGTGGGGACGATTGGGGGGGAGGTGCGCGAGGTCTCGTCGATACTGAGGTTGTGAAAGAACTCGAATAAGCGAGTTTAGACTGGGGCATTGAAGTAGGGAGTCTGATGAGGGCACAAAAGGTTTTGATACGGGTGATTATGGGAGGTAACCACAGGGTGGGTGTAGAAGATGGGTACCCGAAGTGGGGGGGCGTTTTTAAACCGGGAATAAAAACAGTGGGAGCTCCCTTTGGGGAAGTGAGGAAAAGCCATGGATAAGGGGGACCTTCTGTCCTTTGGGGGTAAGGATTTCCCGCTTTTAAATAGACCTGACAACGGTGAGAGTACGAAAGGGGGAGCCTCATGACAGTTAAAGGGAAGAGGGGGTAATTGCAAGATATTAAATGGGCATCGGCCCACAAAAATGGGCATTGTGATAGATCTGCAATATTTCGTGGATGCCAAATCGCCCGCAAAATTTTACACTGTTTTTTGGGGTAGGTACCTTTCGAACTTGTAACCGATGTCCCCTATATAAACTGAGGGTGGGTTCTCGGTGTCAAAAGTAAACGACCCCATTGCAGGGTTCGTCTCCCCCCCCGGGCAGGAAGAAAAGTTCTACCCTTTAGGATTTGGGAGATCTTTGGGGTTCCAGCTTTCTGAAAGTCAGTGCCCCCATGTCTGGAAATTTTGTTGAACTATGGTATGGGGGAAGAATGGGTACCATACAAAAATTGGGGGGAAAGAGTTTTTCAAAAGTGACGGAACATATTGATAGGGAAAAACGAGGAGCATGAGCCTGGGGAGCATTTTGTCGGTAATGATGGCTACCGCCTTAAAAGCATGAAAAGAAATATCTTTTTCCAACATGGCGTAGGAGTGCCTGCCAATACTTGGTTTGAAAAATAGGCAGTAGGGAAGTTGGTCATAAAATGAAGAAATTTTGTCCACTGTTCATCTGAAACTGAGCGTGGAAAGGTATGAAGGGGGTGCGATCGTTTCGAGAAAAAGGAAAAGGGGGAAAGTTCATCAGCAGGGAATTATCGTTTGGGGTTTAGGCGTGGGACCAGAGTTGGGCCCACGTGGGAAAGGGTCGGGGATTTGAAAATTGCCCACCCTAGGAGAGAGGGCCCGGGAAACATAGCAGAGGAGGCGAAGGGGCCCATAAAAACAAAAGGGGTCAGTCGAGGGCCCCAGCCTGAAGCGGGGGAGGAAACAGCACCGGAAAGGTCAGAGGCAGGAATGTCTGAAAGTGGTCCAAAAACGGGCGGGGCAGAACGGGGGCGGTATCAAAGGGGCCCCGGGGGGACAGGTTTTAGGGCAGGGGTGCCATGGGTTTGGTTTCTTTTTTCTTTTTGTTTTAAGAAAAAAAAAAAAAAAGAAAAAAAAAATAAAAAAAAAAAAGAAAAAAAAAGGGGGGGGGCCGGGGGGGGGATAGGGCCTAGGGGAATGAAAAAGGGGCCGAAATCTCCCCCCGCCCCAAGGGACCCCAGCCCGCAAGTACGCAAGCAGCATGGAACCGTGCCATACCCCACCCATCATTTCTAGTAAACTAACAATCCCGGGGGAGCAACCTCACATCTGCGAGCTACCTCAGTGGACAAAAGAGAGGGGGCCGGGATATCCCCCACAAAATACCCCCTTGGCCCCCACCCCCCCGGGAAACTGAAAGGGGCTTCCAGAGATACATCGTCCCCGAAAGCGCCCAAGCTTCCGGGTACCCGGAAGGATCGGGAATCCCCCGGGGATCCCCAAATTTCCCCGGCAAAATATGCCACCGCTAAGAACCCCAATGGAATGGGGTGGACCCCGGGATCCTTTCCCCCACCCAGGAATAGGGCCTGTGGGAAAACCAAGGACAAAAAAGGGGCAAAAAAGGGGGGGGGTGGGGAGGAGGAGGAGGAAAGGAAAAAGGGGGGGGGGGGGGATAGGGGGGGGGGAGATTGGGGGTAATTAGGTTTGGTTGAGGAAGAAGACCGATAGGTCTAATTCCTAGACCAAAAGCCTCTTCACCCCGCCAAGGACCCCCCCTTTAAGGGGTGAAAGGCCAAATTTCCCTTTTTTACCACTTTATTGGGGAGTTGAAATGGCGAATGGGGTGTTTTTGTACTCGTCGACAGATAGAAGTAAGTTTATTCAGGTACTATACACAAATACAGTTAATGATTTTTACATAGAGCGTATGTATAGAAATCTAGGGTAACCCAAAAAAAGGGGCAATGCTTTTTTCCGTACTGGTTGGGGTTCCCCTGATTTTTGGGAAAAATTGTTTTTTTTTTCATTGTTTTGGGGTATTCATTTAAAAATTGGGGAATGTTTATGGAAAAATCTCTTAAATAAAAACCCCAAAAAAAAAAAACGGAAAAAAAAAAAGGGGGTTCACTTCCGCCATTAGCCGCCCCTTTTTGGTATATTTTCATTTGGTTTTTATGGGTTTTATTTCGTTTTTTTGGTCCATTTGATAGAGAAAGATTATTACAGAAAAAAAATGATTTTGTTTTCTTTCATGATGAGCAGACTTGAAATTGAGCTCAAAGAATTTTTTTTAAAATCAAGGGGGGTTAATTTATAAGTCATTCAACCCAACCTCTGAATCCCGGGAAAACTCAGTAATCCGGGACACTACAGGGCCCAATGTGCCGGGTTTTTGATGGAGGGGCCGTACATGTCTTGTAGAAATAAAGTTTTTTTTAAAAAAGGGATGAGGTAACAAAAATATTAGGGAACGGGAAAATTGGGTTCAAATGGAGGGAACGGTAGAGGAGGGGAATTATTTGATATTTAGAAGTGGACATTTGAGAGGGGCTGTGAAAAATAGGGGAATATAGAAATGACAAGGGGAAAAAAGGCTATTGTGCACTGAGAATTGTGGAGACAAAGAAATTTGCCATGTAGCAGAGGGGAAGTATGAGATATAGTTTACCAATGCCTTATATGGTGTAAAACGAGGGGGTGATGTTGCAACAAAGGGGAATGGAGGCAGTGGGATGTGTATCTGGGGCAAGTATGGTGGAAAATAAAGGGGAGAATTCGTATTTTTTAAAATTTGGAGGAGGGGTGATTATCAAAAAAATTATCCAAGGGCTGAGGGGTTGTTGAGGGGGTTTAGAAAAGTAGAGGAATGGGAAAAAAACTGAAGACTTCGAGAGTGTATAAATCCTTTTTGGGGGGGAAGGCGGGTAGGGGGCAGCCCAGGAAAGGTTTGGGGGGAGGGGTTAAGGTGGTTTTGTGTACGAGGGGGGTTGACTTTCAGCAAGCATGTGTGAGCATGATAGATAGGAGCGAATGGAGACAAATGGTTTTCAGGACTTGGTGTGTTGAGTGCAAGGAAGGGATTAAGGGAAACTAGCAATGCCAGACTTGAGTCCTAGAGATGGAAGTACAGTGCCTGCACTCTGAAGGAGGGTGCTAATGTTTCAGTTTTATAACTGTAGTGTAAACGCCTCTAGCAAGACAGTGATGGAGTGAATGACGATGAGTGTTTTTTACTATTGACCACCCTACCTAGGTGGTAAACAGCCGATGTGTTAATAAAAAAAAAAGTTGAAACTGTTGCAGAAAATAGATAACAATTGTGTCATTGATGCTTCTAAGGTATCAGAAAACCACATGTAATGCCTACAATAGCTGTGATAACCTTGACAGCAATAACAGCAGTGACAACAGCATAGCAGTTCCAATATGAACACCATCGGTGACATAATCATCCATGGACACCAATGGCAAATATTATATTCCCACAGACCAACAGGGTGTGGAATGGCAGGAAAAGCACTTCATTTCTACCAAATGTTTCACAGTTTGATGATAGTAATAGTGGAATTCAGCCAAATTGTTCCAATAACAGATGATTCCCACTAAACTTGATTACTTTCAATTTTTTCTTTGATGATACATTGATGATTATTATTGTTGCCCAAACAAGTAACTATTACAAGTACATGGGGACCAACTCCTATGTTTCACTAAAATCACAGCTTCAAAAGTGGAAAGACACTACTGTACCAGAGCACTAACTTTTCTTTGCAACACTAATGCTGATGCCATACACCGTAAGAATATATCCAAGTACTGCAATAGGGAGACTTATAGCAACACCAGCTTTCGGCAAAATCATGCCCCTTGATCACTTTCTCTTGTTGCTGTGTATGTTGCATTTCTGATAAAAGCAGTCCCCCAGAGAGATTATATGTTCTACAAACTAGAGACAGTGATTATGTAATTAATATAAATTCAGTGAATATTTTCATCCATTCTAGAACGTTGTCACAGATGAGTGACTTTATTCACATGAATTAATATAATAATCAGAAAAACTAAACCGACAAGGGTCATACAGTGCTGCAGGGCAGAAAATAGTGCTGAGGCTATAAACAGCTAGGTGGAGAGGGGATCAGAGGTGAGGGGAGAAAAGGGCTGGAAGGGATGCTAAGGGCTGTGTGTCAAAGTTCATACAGTAAAGCAGTTGCGACAAAGTCAAAATGTGATTTTAAGTCAAAGGCAGGGGCCATCTACAAGAAGGGAAGATAAGGCAAGAGTGGTAGGGCAGAAGCGGCATTGCCAAGAAATTGACAAGAAAGTGAAGAACCGAAACAGGAACCGACAAACCTCACAGAGAGGAACAGGGTGGTGTTCCATGAGATATCCATGGGTAAGGCGAGTATGGCCAATATGGAGGCGGGAGAGTGCAGTCCCCCAAGTATGGCAATGGTGTTAAGAAGATGACCACAAACCTAAAAGCGACTTAATAAGAGTGCAATTTCTTATGGTGCGTGCCCGACCACCATTGTTGTCAACGGCTGCGAAGACAGGCCGAGATGACTGGAAAATAATCTCTGAACAGAATACCTCTTGTTCATTGCCCTGCACATCAACTTGTTCAGGGACCCAACAGATAATGACGTTTTTTTTTTTGCTAGCCACATGGCACAACCATAGTTGAATACAAAGGACCAATGGATGAGGGGAATCAAATTGTTTAATGGCTTGTAAAGCAATGAGGTAATCTGAAGTGATTACAAACATCGAAGGAAGCATACAGTACGTGTAATACGAAGAAGCGCTATGAGGATGGCATGCAACTTGGCAGTAAAAATTCTAGCCAAGCCTAACAAATGACCTCATACAACATCGTCAGGGAATACTGACGTGAACATCAAAAGATTTAGAACTGTATGTATAAACAGCAATGGCATGAGCATGTGACCCGAAGTGAAGGAGAAAAAAAGAGCGAGAAGCAGTCGTAGGCAAAAGAGCTTTAGCACATGTAAGTAGGGGAGAACAGACACGAACCATTAGAACTTCCCAAGGGGCAGGGAAAAGGCAGACACTAAATGAACATACAAGGGAGACAACTGGAGAGAAGACCAGAGTGAGTGAAGACCAAGAGAAAATGGTCGGAGCAGGCAGGGGCGCTGAACAAACAATGTGCTTCTACTAACGTCTGAGACCAACCTACATGTAGAAGAAACACGAAGGTCATGAGCGCAAAGTAACGAAGACAATGAACATCATGACAATCAGCTAAGGAAGGAACATTCACCTCTGCATAGAGGCTTTCATCAGCGGATGAACGAAAGGTACCAAGGCATAAACGTAGACCTTGATGATGAAGGGGATCTAACTTCGAAAGAGTTGTAGAAGAAACCACAGAATAGACTTGGTCGCCACAATCCAGCTTGGACAAGACTAGGGTGGAATGCAAATGGAGGAGAGTTCAGCGATCTGCTCCCCATGAATGATGTGCAAGAATTTTAATGAAACAACTGACCATAGAAAGCTGCCTTCATAGAGGAAATGCGAGGTTTCCATGTCAACCGGCGATCGAAGAGAAGGCCAAGAAACTTGACTGTATCACATTCTGGAATACGTGAGCCATGTAAATACAATGGAACATCTGGGATAAGATGACGTCTAGTGAAGGTGATGAAATGGGTTTTCATACTAGAAAATTTCAAGACATGAGAAGTGGTCCAATGGGAAACTCTCTCAATCGCATCCTGAAGGGAGGCTGCTACCAGGCAACAATTAGCGCCTGAGTAAGCTATAGTGAAGTCATCCACAAAAAGTGACGACCAAATACAGTGGACCCCCGCTTAACGATCACCTCCAAATGCGACCAATTATGTAAGTGTATTTATGTAAGTGCGTTTGTACGTGTATGTTTGGGGGTCTGAAATGGACTAATCTACTTCACAATATTCCTTATGGGAAAAAATTCGGTCAGTACTGGCACCTGAACATACTACTGGAATGAAAAAAGTTCGTTAACCGGGGGTCCACTGTATGTGATGGAAGAATGGAAGGTAGGTCAATTATAGCTAAGAGAAAAAGGGTAGTCCTAAGAATGCAACTTTGTGGGACTCCCTCAGCTTGAACAAAGTCTGAGGAAAGTGACGCACCTACACGAACAAAAAAATGTCTGTCAGATAAGAGAGCAGCAAGGAAAGTTGGTAAATTACCGCAGAGGCATCAGGAGTGGGCTAGGGCTAAAATGTTATACCTGCAAGTGGTGTCATATGCCTTCTCAAGATCAAAAGACTGCTAGGAAGGAGTGTCTGTTAGCAAAGACATTTTGCAAATACAGTAGGGCCCCACTTTACGGCGTTTCACTTGACGGCGTTCCATTAATACAGACATTTCAAATTATGATCAAAACTCGCTATATGGCTTCCCCAACCTTACTTCCTAATACAGTTACCACTTCCACCCAGTTTGTTTGCATTCTCCATGAGCTCCAAAAGCACATCTCTCCATTATGTCTGGAAACTCCAAAATTTCAAGTGCTTTTAAGAGTTATTTCATATTTTATATTTTTTTTTTTATTATCACACTGGCCGATTCCCACCAAGGCAGGGTGGCCCGAAAAAGAAAAACTTTCACCATCATTCACTCCATCACTGTCTTGCCAGAAGGGTGCTTTACACTACAGTTTTTAAACTGCAACATTAACACCCCTCCTTCAGAGTGCAGGCACTGTACTTCCCATCTCCAGGACTCAAGTCCGGCCTGCCGGTTTCCCTGAACCCCTTCATAAATGTTACTTTGCTCACACTCCAACAGCACGTCAAGTATTAAAAACCATTTGTCTCCATTCACGCCTATCAAACACGCTCACGCATGCCTGCTGGAAGTCCAAGCCCCTCGCACACAAAACCTCCTTTACCCCCTCTCTCTAACCTTTCCTAGGCTGACCCCTACCCCACCTTCCTTCCACTACAGACTGATACACTCTTGAAGTCATTCTGTTTCGCTCCATTCTCTCTACATGTCCGAACCACCTCGACAACCCTTCCTCAGCCCTCTGGACAACAGTTTTGGTAATCCCGCACCTCCTCCTAACTTCCAAACTACGAATTCTCTGCATTATATTCACACCACACATTGCTCTCAGACATGACATCTCCACTGCCTCCAGCCTTCTCCTCGCTGCAACATTCATCACCCATGCTTCACACCCATATAAGAGCGTTGGTAAAACTATACTCTCATATATTCCCCTCTTTGCCTCCAAGGACAAAGTTTTTTGTCTCCACAGACTCCTAAGTGCACCACTCACTCTTTTCCCCTCATCAATTCTATGATTCACCTCATCTTTCACAGACCATCCGCTGACACGTCCACTCCCAAATATCTGAATACATTCACCTCCTCCACTCTCCCTCCTATTTTTAACTGACAAATCCATTTGTTCTTTAGGCTTCCTTAACTAGTTAATCTCACTCCAAAACTTTTTCTTATTTTCAACAAAATTTGTTGATAACATCTCACCCACTCTCTCATTTGCTCTCTTTTTACATTGCTTCACCACTCTTTTAACCTCTCTCTTTTTCTCCATATACTCTTCCCTCCTTGCATCACTTCTACTTTGTAAAAACTTCTCATATGCTAACATTTTCTCCCTTACTACTCTCTTTACATCATCATTCCACCAATCGCTCCTCTTCCCTCCCGCACCCACTTTCCTGTAACTACAAACTTCTGCTGAACACTCTAACACTACATTTTTAAACCTACCCCCTACCTCTTCGACCCCATTGCCTATGCTCTCATTAGCTCATCTATCCTCCAATAGCTGTTTATATCTTTCCCTAACTGCCTCCTCTTTTTGTTTATAAACCTTCACCTCTCTCTTCCCTGATGCTTCTATTCTCCTTATATCCCATCTACCTTTTACTCTCAGTGTAGCTACAACTAGAAAGTGATCTGATATATCTGTGGCCCCTCTATAAACATGTACATCCTGAAGTCTACTCAACAGTCTTTTATCTACCAATACATAATCCAACAAACTACTGTCATTTTGCCCTACATCACATCTTGTATACTATTTATCCTCTTTTTCTTAAAATATGTATTACCTATAACTAAACCCTTCTATACAAAAGTTCAATCAAAGGGCTCCCATTATCATTTACACCTGGCACCCCAAACTTACCTACCACACCCTCTCTAAAAGTTTCTCCTACTTTAGCATTCAGGTCCCCTACCACAATTACTCTCTCACTTGGCTGAAAGGCTCCTATACATTCACTTAACATCTCCCAAAATCTCTCTCTTCTCCTCTGCATTCCTCTCTTCTCCAGGTGCATACACGCTTATTATGACCCACTTCTCGCATCCAACTTTTACTTTAATCCACATAATTCTTGCATTTACACATTCATATTCTCTTTTCTCCTTCCGTAACTGATCATTCAACATTACTGCTACCCCTTCTTTTGCTCTAACTCTCTCAGATACTCCAGATTTAATCCCATTTATTTCCCCCACCGAAACTCCCCTACCCCCTTCAGCTTTGTTTCGCTTAGGGCCAGGACATCCAACTTCTTTTCATTCATAACATCAGCAATCATCTGTTTCTTGTCATCCGCACTACATCCACGCACATTCAAGCATCCCAGTTTTATAAAGTTTTTCTTCTTCTCTTTTTTAGTAAATGTCTACAGGAGAAGGGGTTACTAGCCCATTGCTCCCGGCATTTTAGTCGCCTCATACGACACGCATGGCTTACGGAGGAAAAATTTTTTCCACTTCCCCATGGACAATAAAGAAATAAAGAAGAACAAGAGCTATGTAGAAAAAGGAGAAAAACCTAGATGTATGTATATATATATGCATGTGCGTGTCTGTGAAGTGTGACCAAAGTGTAAGTAGGAGTAGCAAGATATCCCTGTTATCTAGCGTGTTTATGAGACAGAAAAAGAAACCAGCAATCCTACCATCTTTGCAAAACAGTTACAGGTTTCTGTTTCACAGTCATCTGCAGGACGGTAGTACTTCCCTGGGTGGTTGCTGTCTACCAACCTACTACCTATTTTATATATACTCTGATAATTATACTTATATATACCTGTACCTAAATAAACTTACACACTGTGCTGGCATGCAGGTACATACTAAAATCACTGAGTGTCTTATGTCTCGAGATGCCATATTAGTAATGATGATGATAATACAGTGGACCCCCGGTTAACGAACTTTTTTCATTCCAGTAGTATGTTCAGGTGCCAGTACTGACCGAATTTTTTCCCACAAGGAATATTGTGAAGTAGATTAGTCCATTTCAGACCCCCAAACATACACGTACAAACGCATTTACATAAATACACTTACGTAATTGGTCGCATTTGGAGGTGATCGTTAAGCGGGGGTCCACTGTACTCAATAATAATTACCAAGTCTTATTCAATGTCGTATATTACGTTAATATACACATTTTCATTAATTCACCTATGATATTTTTTCAAAGTTACAGTGGACCCCCGCCTTACGATGGCATCGTGTTACGTTAAATCCGCCATACGATACATTTGAACGCAAAAATTTTGCCTCTCCTCACGCGATTCGTCCGGGACGCATCCCACGTGTGGCCTTAGCACCAGTGTTTACAAGCCAGCCAGTGCGGTCGCATCCACGCATACATTCGGTACATTTCACCTTATCCCAGTGTTTTTTGTGCTTGTAACTGTAAAATAAGTCACCATGGGCCCCAAGAAAGCTTCTAGTGCCAACCCTGTGGTAAAAAGGGTGAGAATTAGTATGGAAATTAAGAAAGACTTTGAAGGGTTTGGGGCTAACCCTGAGAAGCCTATGCCAGTTGTGGAATCCATTGTGCCATGTGTGCAAAGTGGGTTGAACTGCAAACCTTTATGGATGAAAAGCACCCTAACACAGCTATTGCAAGCTGTGCTGGTGACTATTACAATGACAATGATGTTTTTGCCCATTTTAGGCAAATCTTAAAGGAACGGGAGGTACAGAGCTCTATGGACAGATTTGTTGTGCGACAGAGGTTCAGCGATTCTCAAACTGGTCCTAGTGACATTAAAAGAAGGGAAGTAACCCCAGAAAAGGACTTGATACCTCAAGTCCTAATGGAAGGGGATTCCCTTTCTAAACAATAACTTCCACACTCTCCCCTTCTCCCTTCCCATCAATCATCACCAGATCTTCAATAAAGGTAAGTATCATGTATTCTATTCTTAGTAGAGTATTAATTGTGCATGTCTTCTTAAGCTTGTGTGTATTTAAATTTTATATTTCATGTGGTAAAAATTTTTTTTTTCATACTTTTGGGTGTCTTGCACGGATTAATTTGATTCCCATTATTTCTTATGGGGAAAATTAATTAACCTTACGATAATTTCGGCTCACGATGAGCTCTCGGGAACGGATTAATATCGTAAGGCAGGGGTCCACTGTATATAATAAACACAATACGTAGCATATAAGGATGATAAATACACCTCACAGTAGAATAAATTAACAAATATGAGATGTGGTAGCCAGATGACTTGTACGAGTGACGGCATAAATAACATTTTCTTTAGTCCAACATCAGAGAAAATGTGTTACTGGGGATAACTGTAGAAAATTCTTCTTTTCGTATACCTTCACTCAAAGCGTCATTTCTTCTAAAAGCCGTGTTACATGAGAATGGGAGTATTCCTCTTTATTTATTCTACCGTATCAATGCAGAGACAACTTGTACACAATATAACTTGTACACAAACCAGACAAGTTTGCCCGATTTGTTTACAATACTCATGTATGCCTGGTTTGTTTACATACCTCCCCGAGTGTCCTCTCTCACGTACTCACTCTCTCTCTCTCTCTCTCATTTATTTGTTTTATCACATTTGCTCACCTCTGACCTACATTAAGACTACAAATATTTTAAGGTAAGTAATGAGTGAACTGTATGTGCATTTTATTGCTCTGTGATGCTTAAATGTCATAGAATATTATGTGTGGGTGGGGTGGCCTGGTATGGTAGCCTGGCTGGCTAGCATACATCATACACTTGATTTCTTACAATAAATACTACTCATCTCACCCTAGATTAAGACTACAAATATTTTAAGGTAAGTAATGAGTGTAAGAACATAAGAAAGAAGGAACACTGCAATAGGCCTACTGACCCATGCGGAGCAGGTCCATGTCCCCCCCCCCCCGGATTAGCCCAATGACCCACCCAGTCTGGTCACCCCCACTCAAGGACGGAGCACTGCACCAGACCCAGCAGCACAAGCTAGTCAGGTCCAATTCACACCCACCCACAGTCACTCATGTATTTATCTAACCCATTTTTAAAACTACACAATGTTTTAGCCTCAATAACTGTACTTGGGAGTTTGTTCCACTCATCCACAACTCCATTACCAAACCAGTGATTTCCTATATCTTTCCTGAATCTAAATTTTTCCAACTTGAAACCAGTGCTGCGAGTCCTGTCTTGGTTGGAAATTTTCAGCACGTTATTTACATCCCCTTTATTTATTCCTGTTATTCGTTTTTACACTGATTATATCCCCCCCTAATTTTCAGATACATGGGATCATCTTTGTCATCCTCCTCTGTACATTTTCCAGAGCATTTATATCCATTCTGTAATACGGTGACTGGAACTGAGCAGCATAGTCTAAATGAGGCCTAACCAAGGATATATAGAATTGAAGAACAACCTCAGGACTTCTATTATTTCTACTTCTAGATATGAAGCCAAGAATTCTGTTGGCTTTATTGCGAACACTAATAAGGTGAATCATAGAACTGATGAGGGGAAAAGGGTGAGCGGTGCACTTAGGAGTCTGTGGAGACAAAGAACTGTCCTTGGAGGCAACGAGGGGAATGTATAAGAGTATAGTTTTACCAACGCTCTTATATGGGTGTGAAGCATGGGTGATGAATGTTGCAGCGAGGAGAAGGCTGGAGGCAGTGGAGATGTCATGTCTGAGGGCAATGTGTGGTGGAATATAATGCAGAGAATTCGTAGTTTGGAAGTTAGGAGGAGGTGCGGGATTGCCAAAACTGTTGTCCAGAGGGCTGAGGAAGGGTTGTTGAGGTGGGTTCGGGACATGTAGAGAGAATGGAGTGAAACAAAATGACTTCAGAGTGTATCAGTCTGTAGCGGAAGGAAGGCGGGGTAGGGGTTGGCCTAGGAAAGGTTGGAGGGAGGGGGTAAAGAAGGTTTTGTGTGCGAGGGGCTTGGGCTTCCAGCAGGCATGCGTGAGCGTGTTTGATAGGAGTGAATGGAGACAAATGGTTTTTAATACTTGAGGTGCTGTTGGAGTGTGAGCAAAGTAACATTTATGAAGGGATTCAGGGAAACCGGCAGGCCGGACTCGAGTCCTGGAGATGGGAAGTACAGTGACTGCACTCTGAAGGAGGGGTGTTAATGTTGCAGTTTAAAAACTGTAGTGTAAAACACCCTTCTGGCAAGACAGTGATGGAGTGAATGATGGTGAAAGTTTTTCTCTTTTCGGGCCACCCTGCCCTGGTGGGAATCGGCCGGTGTGTTAACCCTTTCAGGGTCCGTCCCGTAGATCTACGGCTTTATGTTCAGTGTCCAAACCGTAGATCTACGTCATGAGCTCAGCTCACTCTGACAAACTGTGAGTGGTACACTTGGGCCTAGATATGAGAGAATACATCATTTGTATGTGTGCACCACATAAAACAAATCCTGCAGCACACTGTGTATAATGAGAGAAAAAAACTGAAACCAAGATTTTCGATTAAAACAGCAACTTTGCAGTGTTTTTTTGTATGTTTTTTATAGTTGTATTTGCAATTTCTTGATCTCATTTGATAGAATGGAAGACATATTACAGAAATAGAGATGATTTTGATTAGTTTTAGCACTGGAAATGGCTTGAAACTGAGCTCAAAGTAGCGGAAATGTTAAATTTTTGTCGATGTTCAAGAGTAAACAAACGACCTCACATGTCTAATACACACCAGCTGGTATATCTAATACACATTCACAAATGTGGTGATGATATTTATACAATTATTACAATATTGCATAACAGTAAATCTTCTATTTTTTGGTGTGAATAAAAATTCATTATGTAAATAAAAAATAAAAATGGGATTTATTTGTAAAGCCTCAAAACGTAACTAATGAACCGAGGAAATGTTAGTTTAGTGCCAGGAATGCCTACATTGTTTATTCTGGATGCTATTTTGAAATTGGAATATTTTGAACTTTGTGTTAAATTGGCCAAATTACCAATTTCCGATCACTTTATTTTGTAGTTGAAACAGTTGACTTGGCGATTTCTTGTGCTCAATCGATAGAATAGAAGTAATACTAGTAAAATAGCTAAGAATTTGGTCGACTGGAATGATGTAATTGGCCTAAAATGGAAGTCAAAGTCGGCAAAATCGCCGATTCGTAAATATCGCTGACACATCAAAATTCGCGAGAGCATAATTTCGTCAATTTTCCATCAAATTTCGTACTTTTTGTTTTATACCTTCGCAAAAAGATTCTCTACCATTTCATAAGAAAAAATAAATTTTTTTTTTGGAAAATTCTTGGACACTGGGGCACCACTTCAGATTTGGGCCTTGGACCCTGAAAGGGTTAATAAAAAAAAATAATGCACTGTTGTCTTGGTTTTAGATTACTGCTAACCAGAACTAAATCCTTTTCACAATCAGTAGTATTAAGATCTACATTATTTAGTTAATATGTGGCATGGTTATTTAACTGTCCAACATTTAGAACTTTGCATTTGTGAATATTAAACTGCATCTGCCACTTCTTCGACCATTGCATCAGTCTTTTCAAATCATCCTGGAGTGCTCTAGTGTCCTCATTAGAATGAATTGGACAGCATATTGTGGTGTCATCAGCAAATTTGCTTATGTCGTTATTTATTCCCTCATCTATGTCGTTTATGTAAATTATAAACAACAATGGGCCAAACACTGACCCCAGAGGAACACTGTTTGTGACGTGCCCCCATTCTGATTTCTCCCCATTTATGCAAACTCTCTGCTGCCTATTTGTCAGCGATGCCTCTACCCAGGAAAAAATTTCTCCTATTCCGTGTGCCTTAACCCCTTCAGGGTCCAAGGCCAAAATCTGAATTAAAGAAAATATTTTTGTGAAGGTAATAAGACAAAAAAAAAATTTTTTTTGATCAGTACTTAGCGAGATATAGTGCCAAGAAGTTTGTCCAAAATGATGTGGTGGCGGCAACATCGGCGAATTCCACATATGCGCATTACTTTATTTAGCGGTTTTTGTAGTTTTTTCTTTTTTCCAATTTTTTTCTTTTCCTACTAACATTTGGGGCCTGAGAGACCAATACTGTATACATATAATGTATATATATAAACTCCCTGTATTGAACACAATAACCGCACTAAGTTTATCATATTATTGTTTACCACTGTTGTTTATTACAATAAACATGCACAAATCTTGTATAATACTAATGTTCTATCATATATTTACATATTTACAATCACTGGACATGGTTTTAGAACTGCTGGAACTTGTGCAACTCCTTGAAACAAGGCACCATACACAGAGGCACCTTACATTCCTCACACAAACCGAGTGTCTTTGCGTCTTTGTTGCCGTCGTTTTGTTTGTGCACAGACGATGCATCTCTTCTGAGCAAATTTCTTCCGAGTTGAAGGAAGCTGTATTATGAAATTATCACCTTCCCTCCTCAAACGCTTGGGTATATCCTGAGGAATTCGAGGACCTTGTTGTATAGCAGGTGTCTGTTGTCAGACAACTCATAATGAGTTGTCTGACAACAGACAAACAAAATTCACCATACGGTGGTCTGTTGCCAGTCTTTATTTGGTACATATTATATGCATTGAGCATTGAAATGTCCATGAGATGGAAGAAAAGTTTCATGTACCACTTGTAACTCTTACGAACACAATCAACAAAACCAATCTGCATGTCACATTTGTCAACCAAGCGCATGTTTTGTGTATAATCAATCACTGTCACTGGTTTTCGAATACGTTCATTACTCACTCGATCAACTTTGCCACTGTCTTGCATTTCATTACAGTGAATGGTTGTCAACAATGTGACATCTCATTTGTCATGCCACCGTAATGCCATGATGTCATTGGCAGTAAACACCTGCACATCATCACCACGAGCACCTGCGTTGAGCCTGGGCATATGTTTATGATTAGAATGCACTGTGCCACACACATCTGTCTTGTTCACTCGCATGAAATCACTGAGTAATGGGCTTGTGTACCAGTTATCGGTATATAATGTATGCCCCTTACCAAGATAAGGTGCCATCATGTTTCTCACTATGTCACCTGAGATACCCAATAACATCTTGGTATCTTTCAATGTTTTACTTCCAGTGTATACAACAATATCAACACCAGGCCACTGTCACAGTCACAGAGTACAAACAGTTTTATACCAAAGCGTTTCCTCTTGCTCGGTATATACTGCTTGAATGACAGTCTACCTTTGAACAAAATCAAAGGCTCGTCAATTACAAGATTCTTGAATGGATAAAAGTATATGCTGAACTTTTGTTTGAGATACATAAAAACATTTCTAATCTTGTATAACCTGTCACTTCTGTCAGGCCTGGTTTTGTCAGAGAAGTGCAACATACGTAACAGTAAGATAAACCTGTTCATTGGGATGATTTCACCGAGGACCGGGGTAGAAATTAGCCGATCTGTGGACCAGTATGATTTTATATTATGCTTATAGACATGAGGCATAAGCATTATTGTTGCAAAAAGCAAATACATTTCTGCAACAGCCGTCACTTTCCACCGGTGTAGTCTTGACTGTGGTGATATGATCGTATTTGCCATGGTGTACTCAAAATACTTATTACTTTCCCTGACAATAGTTTCCATCAATGGCTGGTCAAAGAATAATTCAAAGAATTCCAGTTCATTGACCGTGGTTCCAAGGGGACAAGTAGGTAGAATTCCACTTTGAGAGTCATCAAAGTGGTGGGGCTTGGGAACAAAATTGGGATTTTGCTGCCAATCCCAGATAAGGCTTGCTGGTGGATACTGGACATCATAGGCTGGTTGTGCAGGTGGTTGTGGTGGACTGGTGGCTGATGCTCCACTTTGTCCTTGAACTAAGGAGTCAGCAGCGTGGGTCCCAGCCTGGGCTGGTGAGTCACTCATAGCAGTGCCACTACCATCACCACTACCACCATCTACTGATGCCTGTGGTCTATCCATGCCAAGTGTAGCCACATCATCCTCACTATCACTATCTAAACCTGGTGTAGGGCCACGGGATGTACTCCGTCCCCTGGGCACAGCATAGGGTACACTACCCGAGCGCATGCGGCGGCGTACATACCGAGGCTTCACTCGTGAATATGATTCCTCACTATCACTACTCGAATGATCGTCAAGCGCAATAAAATCACAATCCACGTCACTATCATCATCATTACTGAAGTCAGAGGCCTGGCCACGCGAAAATATTAGTTTTCTCTTGCGTTGAGGTACAACTGACCGTGGCTGACGAGTGCCCACACCAGAAGTAGAAGGTTGAAGATCGTCAGGGTTTTCTGCACTATTATCGATATCCTGGTCATTTCTTTCGGTCGCTAACTGATCAATGCCATAGAATTCGTCTTCATTTCCACTTCCATCAGTATCAGAACTATCAGATAGGAAGAGGAGAGTCCCAATTTTCTGTGGAGTGAGAGCTGACTCGCGATGAGGCATGGTGAACAATGGTAACTGAGCCGGCGTTCCCACAATGCTATGCGGGCGCCTAGATTTTTTGTTTATGGCGCACGCCCACCACGCAGACCCGTTCTCTCACATGTAGGCCTATGAGCGCTTTTGCGCTAAATTTGATGGCGCTAGAATTTTGGCGTAGATCTATGGTTTGGACACTCAACGTGAAGCTGTAGATCTATGGGATGGACCCTGAAAGGGTTAAGTTTCCTCAATAGCCTCTGATGTGGAACTCTATCGAAAATGTGTATTTTACTTTTTTGTTGTCTTTTAATGCCTAGTTCTATTGCTAACTTAGTATATGTTAGTGTAAACTTGCTATCTAGTATTTATATGCATCTGTAAGTGGGGAAAAAAAGGATGTTTCACTTTACTGCGATTTCCGCTTTACGGTGGTAGCCTGGAACTTAACCTGCTGTACAAGTGGGACCCTACTGTACATATCTAAGTGAAGCATGGGGTCCAAAGTAGAGCAGCCCTTGTGAAAGCCATATTGGCTAAGGAAAAGACTATTAAGAGTCTCCAAGAACCATATCAGACATCTATTCACCAAACATTCCTCACCTTGCAGACTACACTGGTCAGGGCAATGGGACAATAATGAGAAGTATCAAGCTCCGAGGTACCTGGTTTGTGAAACGGTAGGACGATGGCAGATTTCCATTGTTGAGGAGAACCACTCACATCCAAGTAAGATTGAAAAGACGCAAAAGGACTGTAAGAGCCGTAGAATGCAGATGTTGTAGATTACTGATACAAATATCATCAGGTTCAGCTGCTGATGACTAGCAAGCGGAAAGTATGGACTCTAGCTCTAGGAGAGAGAAAAGTACATTACATTATATGGCTCCATTCCATTAGAGGAGAAATCCAAGGGCAACTGCTCCTTGGTAGATATAGACGCAAGAAATGAGGGACAAAGGTGAAGCCCTTGGGAGACACCGACAAGATAGGTTCCAATTTCCGTGGCAACTTCAGGAGGTTCTGCAACACTAACACCAGCAGCCTGCAAAATGGGAGCTGGGTCCCGAGTGTACTTGCCATACAACTTTCGTACCTTCATCCAAACTGCACACACAAGGGAAGACGAGGTAATGGTAGACACACAGTCTTGCCAACAAGTGCGTTCAGCATCACCTATGATGAGCAACCTAACAAGATGGGCAGTGGTAGAGAAGAGATCAAAAACTCAATATCCGAAATACAGAATGCACAGGAGGGGGAAAAATATAGAGAGTAAACTGTATACCATCTGAGTAAATAAACACGAGCTGCAGTATAATGCAGCAGAGAACAAACAAAAACTTTCATTAAATGATTCATCAGGAAAGGGATCAAAAAGAATGTAACAGAACATAGCCCGAAACAGAACAAATAACAGCTGAACCAATTTTGGGCTCTTGTAACCCAACACATATTGGGAAAAACTTGGAAAGCAACGCTTGGAGCTGTGAAGCAAAAGATTGTTGCGAGGGTTATAAAAAGAAGGGGTAGGAGGAGGCGCGTCTGTGTCCATCAAGGGTGTTGTCTTCGCAGTATAGTTGGAGATAACGTCAAGCGTCTCAGAAGATAAGGAAGATGCCAATACCATGATTTCAGAGACAGGTGAGGTAGAGCAAGTAGAAATCGGGGAGACTATGGAGGGAATCAAAGAGGTCTGAGAGGAGCAGGGAGTATGAACTGGAAAACCGGTGTGCTGGCAGGGGCAGAAGAGTCCTGCAGTGGAACAGGAGAGGAAGGAGGTTGAAAGGTAACTATAGAAGAAGACTGGGGGGGGGAACAGGAGATGAGGGGACTAAACGAGGGGGGAACAGGAGATGAGGGGACTAAACGAGGGGGGTGAACCTCCACCTTCATGTGAGAATTAGAAAGGAGGGTGAGAACTAGGCACCATGGTAGAAGATAGATTCAACTTCATGGGTGTAGGGTTGCGAGGTCTCGTAGACTGAGAAACTAGCGAGCAAGATGAAGAAGTAGAAGTAGGAAAAGGGGTATGGAGGTAGGAATTTCAGAGGGTAAAACCGCAAAAGAATTAGAAACGATGGTGACCCAGGAAGATATGATAGTAGATGAGCTGGTAGGCGGGAGGATTTGTCAAGGTTGGAGGCCTCCAAGCTACTCGAGAATAAGGAACATGAGGAAGATATCCCTGAAGGCGAAGCTGAGAGACAGCCATAGCGTAAGTAAGGATTTCTCGTTCATTGCGATAGACTTACAATGGCGTGAAAAAGAAGGACGAGATTCACTGCAATTGAGACAAGAGGGGGAAGACTGCAAGATGTATCAGCATGATCTGCAGCACCACAGACCGGGCACTCTGCGCCGATTCTGCAGTATTTAACGGGGTGACACTGTTGGGAAACAGGAACTACTTTACGGACCTCTAGGCGATGGCCTGCAATATAAATGGAGGACAGGAGTTCACAGCAGTCGAAGGTTAAGGGGAGATGTTTACTGGGAAAGCGCCTGGACGTACATATCCACTTTGAGAATAGGAAGGCCTTGAAGGGCTAACTGCTCTAAAATATTACTAAGACAGAAAATCACTCTGTATAATGGTACGTGGTAACACCACCGTACCACTGCAAGAATTGAGAATAGCGTGCTTATGAACTGTGATTGGAATGTTATCTATGGAAGTTATATGAAAAAGATCAAGAGCTTGTTCTGAATTCTGAACTGTAACGATGCACGTACCGCTTTGAAGAGCATGAAAAGATATATTTTTGGCCAACGTGGCTAAAAGAGTTTTACACAGCACTATGACCAGATAGATAATCAGTTGGAGATGTCGGTTGTAGGGAAAAGAATTTAGTCCACTGCGTACTTGTAAACATCGTGCGCAAAAGTGGGTGTTGTGTAGGTCGATTTTGGGTAGACATCAAAGAACAGTCCTCAGTAGGTGGTCTGGAATGTTTAGTAGTACCGTGGGCGGTCCGACCTGAGTTAGGAGGGCGATCAAAAAACTATCGCACAGTACTCGGGGAAGCTGGACGCATTGTTAAAGGCGTTTAGGAGGCAGAAGCAATAACAGAAATGGGTGGCACCTCAG
Source organism: Cherax quadricarinatus (assembly GCF_026875155.1). Taxonomy (NCBI): domain Eukaryota; kingdom Metazoa; phylum Arthropoda; class Malacostraca; order Decapoda; family Parastacidae; genus Cherax; species Cherax quadricarinatus. The sequence continues at coordinate 38,461,252 of NC_069437.1, read as the reverse complement.
CACCTGGAGCAGGTGACGACGCATCACAAGCAGAAGGTACAAAGGGTATGAAAAGAGTCTAGAGAATGGTCCAGTAATGAGGCCGGATCAAACAGGATGTGGGATAAAGTTGGTAGAATTACCGACAAACTGTAAAGTCCAGTGGACCCCCGGTATTCGATAAATCCGGTACTCGATGCATTTTAACGCAAAATTTTGCCTCGGTATCCCATCGAAAACCCGGTATTCGATGCAATTTGTACGAGACGTGTCCACGTGTGGCCTGAACTGCCCCGTGTGTGCCAGTGTTTAAAAGCCAGGCAGTGTGCACGCATCTAAGGATACATTCGATACATTCCATATTATCACTGTTTTTGGTGCTTGTCTCTGCAAAATAAGTCACTATAGGCCCCAAGAAAGCTTCCAGTGCCAACCCTTCAAGAAAAAAGGTGCTAATGACTATTGAAATGAAGAAAGAGATAATTGCAAAGTACGAAAGTGGAGCAAGTGTGTCGGAGCTGGCCAGGTTGTATAGTAAACCCCAATCAACCATCTCTACTATAGTGACCAGGAAAACGGCAATCAAAGAAGCTGTTCTTGCAAAAGGTGCAACTGTGATTATGAAACAGCAACCGCAAGTGTTAGAAAATGTAGAGAGACTGTTATTGGTGTGGATAAATGAAAAACAGATAGCAGGAGATAGCATCTCTCAAGCGATCATTTGTGAAAAGGCTAGGCAGTTGCATGACGATTTGGTAAAGAAATTGCCTGCAACTAGTGCTGATGTGAGTGAATTTAAGGCCAGCAAAGGTTGGTTTGAAAGATTTAAGAATCGTAGTGGCATACATAGTGTGATTAGGCATGATGAGGCTGCCAGTTCGGACCAAAAAGCGGCTGAAAAATATGTGACGGAATTCAAGGATTACATAGACAGTGAAGAATTTAAACCTGAACAAGTGTTTAATTGCGATGAAACAGGCCTGTTTTGGAAGAAAATGCCAAGCAGGACCTACATTACTCAGGAGGAAAAGGCACTCCCAGGACATAAGCCTATGAAAGACAGGCTTACTCTGTTTGTGTGTGCCAATGCTAGTGGTGATTGCAAAGTGAAGCCTTTATTGGTGTATCACTCTGAAACTCCCAGTGTGTTCAGGAAAAACAATGTCCTCAAGGCTAATTTGTGTGTGCTGTGGAGGGCAAACAGTAAGGCATGGGTCACTAGGGACTTTTTCTATGACTGGTTACACTATGCATTTGCCCCCACTGAAAAATAACCCAATTGAAAAGAAATTAGACCTTAAGTGCCTCCTGGTGTTAGACATTGCCCCTGGTCATCCTATAGACTTGGCAGAGCGACTTTCTGGGGACATTAGCTTCATTAAGGTCAAGTTTTTGCCTCCTAATACCACTCCTCTCCTGCAGTCCATGGACCAGCAGGTCATTTCCAACTTCAAGAAACTGCACACAAAAGCTGTTTCAAAAGTGCTTTGTAGTGACCACAGAAACTCAACTGACTCTGAAAGAGTTTTGGAAGGAACACTTTAATATCCTCAATTGTATAAACCTTATAGGTATGGCTTGGGAGAGAGTGACTAAGAGGACCTTGAACTCTGCCTGGAAAAAACTGTGGCCAGAATGTGTAGACAAAAGGGATTTTGAAGGGTTTGAGGCTAACCCTGGGAATCCTATGCCAGTTGAGGAATCCATTGTGGCATTGGGGAAGTTCTTGGGGTTGGAGGTTAGTGGGGAGGATGTGGAAGAGTTGGTGGAGGATGACAATGAAGAACTAACCACTGATGAGCTGCTAGATCATCTTCACAGCAAGAGGCCAGACCTGAGGAAACTGCATTTGGAGGAGGGATAGAGAAATTGAAGAAGTTGCCTACTTCAAAGATTAAGGAAATATGTGCAAAGTGGCTTGAAGTGCAAACCTTTATGGATGAAAATCACCCTCAGACAGCTATTGCAAGCCATGCTGGCGACTATTACACTGACAATGTTGTGAACCACTTTAGGAAAGTCATAAAGGAACGAGAGGTACAGGCCTCTATGGACAGATATGTTGTGCGACAAAAGTCCAGTGACTCTCAAGCTGGTTCTAGTGGCATTAAAAGAAGAAGGGAAGTAACCCCAGAAAAGGACTTGCTACCTCAAGTCCTAACGGAAGGGGATTCCCCTTCTAAACAGTAACAACTTTGACACACTCCCCTCCTCCCATCCCATCAATCATCACCAGATCTTCATTAAAGGTAAGTGTCAATTATTCTATTGTCATTATTCTATTGTTATTGTTGTTATTGTAATTATTCTATTGCATTAAACTTAATATTTCATGTGGTAAACTTTTTTTTTCATATTTCTGGGTGTCTTGCACAGATTAATTTAATTTCCATTATTTCTTATGGGGAAAATTGATTCGCTTTTCGATATTTTCGGTATTCGATGAGTTCTCAGGAACGAATTAATATTGAATACCGGGAGTCCACTGTAAAAGGACACAAGTGCAACTAATGTGATATTTTTTTTGTGGCAACATTTCGCTCTCCAGGAGCTAACGGCTTGACAAAGCTCCTGGAGAGCGAAATGTTGCCACAATAAAAATGTCACATTAGTTGCACTTGTGTCCTTTTACTTTACAGGATGTGAGAACAGAAAGGGGCCTGAGAGGAGGAGGGTTATGACAGAATGAAGGCTCCATGATGGTGGTGCTTCTTTCTTGTTATTTTAACCCTTTGAGGGTTTTGGTCGTACTAGTACGTTTTACGCGTAGGGGTTTTTGACGTACTAGTACTCATAAATTCTAGCGGCCTCAAATCTAGTGGGAGAAAGCTGGTAGGCCTTCATATGAAAGAATGGGTCTATGTGGTCAGTGTGCACAGTCTAAAAAAAATCCTGCAGCACACAGTGCATAATGAGAAAAAAAAAAACTTTGACCATTTTTTTTAATAAATCAGCGACTTTGCAGTGTATTTTCGTATGGTATTTATTGTTGTATTCTAGTTTTCTTGGTCTCATTTTATAGAATGGAAGACATATTACAGAAATTGAGATGATTTTGACTGGTTTTACAATGAAAGGTGCCTTGAAATTGAGCTCAAAGTAGCAGAAATGTTCGATTTTTACCAAACTTCAAAAGTAAACAAATCGTGCCAAGCGTGCAATACACGTCAACTGGTGAGTCTAATATTCTTTTACAAGTGCACCAATAATATTTATACCATTTTTACACTAATGCAGTAGTCTGCATAACAGTAAATCTTATATTTTTTTGTGAGAATAAAAATTCAAAGTGGAAAGCAAAAGAATATAAGAGGGGCCTTGAGACGTGACTAATGATAGAGGAAATGTCATTTTAGTGCCAGGAATGTCTTTCTTGTTTATTCTGGACCCTATTCGGAAATTGGCATCTTTTGAAATTTGTGTGAAATTGGCAAAATTGCTAAATTCTGACCACTGTACTGAATAGTTGAATTTATAAATGGGTGGTTTCTCTCACCCATTCGATAGAAAAAATGGAGTTCTAGCGAAATATTCATGTTTTTTGTCGACTAGTACAGTGAAATTGGCCGAAAATGGGGCTCAAAGTGGGCAAAATCGCCGATGCGTAAACATCGCCGAGACCGCTAACTTTGCGAGAGCATAATTCCGTAAGTTTTCTATAAAATTTCAAACTTTTGGTGTCTTTATGATCGGGAAAAGATTCTCTATCTTTTCATAAGAGAAAATATTTTTTTTTTTTTTTTAAATTTGGCTGACCCTGAGAACGAGTTTCGGAGAGGGCCTGTCGACCCTCAAAGGGTTAAAGAAAAAAAGAACGAAGGAAAGAAAAAAAATGGGACAGCGGAGGGACAGTCACTAGAAGGCATGGAAGGGCCGTAAGTTCTTCCCCTCACATCTACCGAGTCACCTCGGTGGACAAAAGAAAGGGCCGTCGGAAACCCACCACAAAGCATACCTCCTTCGGCTGTCACCTCCCAGAACCAACAGGCAGCCTCTGGAGATGCACCCATCATCTGCAGGACACCCCTCCTACTTACTGGAAATCAGGGAAGGGAGCAGGGCATCTCCTGGCAATTCAGATTCCATGGCAAACTACACCCCCCCCCCAAGGGACCCTATGGAGTGGGATAAACCCCAGCACACTTCCCCCTACCTAGAAACCGTAATGCCAGAGGGGAGGACCCCAGAGACTACAAACGGGACAGAGAAAGGGGTGGGTTGGTAGGAGGGAGGAAAGGGGAAAAAAAGAGGGGGGATGGGGAGGATGGGATAGGGAAGGGAGGATTGGGGGGTACTTAGATTAGGTCTGAGGACGGAGACCAAAGGGTTTAATTCCTTAGATCAAGAGCTTCTTTGCTGTGTCAAGGAGCCCCCTTTGAAGAGGTATTCAGATGAAGGCTTTCCTTCAAGCAATATATACCAAGCAAATGACATCAGTTTGGTATCAAACTTTTTGTGATGTGCGACTGTGAAACCAGTATAGTGCTACATGATGTATATACAGGAAAGCAAACTTTGGAAAATACACATGACATGTTAGGACTCTGGTGCAGTTGAAAGGAACACTAGAGTCATGTCTAGGCAAGGGGCAACCCCAATTCACTGATAATTGGTCCACAAGCCCTTCTCACCATAAGGAAATCCATGTCCCTCCCCCCAGATTAGCCCAATGACCCACCCAGTCTGGCCACCTCCACTCAAGGAAGGAGCACGGCACCAGACCCAGCAGCACAAGCTAGTCAGGTCCAACTCACACCCACTCATGCATTTATCTAACGTATTTTTAAAACTACACAACGTTTTACCATAAATAACTGTACTCGGGAGTTTGTTCCACTCATCCACAACTCTCTTACTAAACCAGTGCTTTCCTATATCCTTCCTGAATCTAAATTTTTCCAACTTGAAACCATTGCTGCGAGTTCTGTCTTGGCTGGAAATTTTCAGCACGCTATTTACATCCCCTTTATTTATTCCTGTTTTCCATTTATACACCTCGATCATATCTCCCCCAATTCTACGCCTTTCGAGAGAATGCAGATTCAGGGCCCTCAGTCTATCCTCATAGGGAAGATTTTTGATACATGGGATCATCCTTGTCATCCTCCTCTGTACGTTTTCCAGAGCATTTATATCCATTCTGTAACACGGTGACCAGAACTGAGCAGCATAGTATAAATGAGGCCTAACCAATGATAGAGTTGAAGAACAACCTGAGGACTTCTATTATTTATACTTCTAGATACCAAGCCAAGAATTCTGTTAGCTTTATTGCAAACACTAATGCACTGTTGTCTTGGTTTTATATTACTGCTAACCAGAACTCCTAAATCCTTTTCGCAATCAGTAGTATTAAGATCTACATTATTTAGATTATATGTGGCATGGTTATTACCCTGTCCAACATTTAGCACTTTATTTGTCAATATTAAACGCATTGCCACTTCTCCGACCACTGCATCAGTCTATTCAAATCATCCTGGAGTGCTCTAGTGTCTCATTGAATGAACTGGACAGCCTATTTTGGTGTCATCAGCAAATTTGCTTATTTTCGCTATTTATTCCTCATCTATGTCGTTTATGTAAACTGTGAACAACAACGAGCCCAACACTGACCCTGAGGAACACCGCTTTTGCGTGCCCCCATTCTGATTTCTCTCCATTTATGCAAACCCCTCTGCTGCCTATTTGTCAGCCATTTCTTACCAGGAAAAAATTTCTCTCCTATTCGTGTGTCTTAGTTTCCTTTAATAGCCTTCGTGTGGAACTTTATCGAAGCCTTACTGAATCCAATACAATTTCATATTCATTAATGATCTACCTCCTCAAACCATTAGTGGAAAAAGTTAGTAAATTGTAAGACGGGAACGCCCCTTTGTAAAACCATTTTTGGATTCATTAATAAATTGTCCCTTCAAGATGGTTAAAATTGCTTCGGCAATTATTGATTCCATAAATTTCCCCTATGGAGGTAGGCTTATTGGTTTTAAATTCAACCCAAGGACCTGTCTTTTGCCTTGTAAATAGGTATTACATTTGCCTTTTCCATTATCAGGCACTTGCCGGGGTTTTTTGTATGATATTTTTAAAAAAAATTGCCAGAGGTTGCAAATTTCCCTTTTTACTTCCCTTTAAACCCCCTTGAAAACAGTTCATCAGGACCTGGGTTTGTTGGTTTTAGTTTCTTATTTGCCTGAGGCCCATGTACATTTACCGCAATCTGTATTTTATCACATCCTGTTTACATAATTATTATTTCAGGAAAATTTTCTAGTATTTTCCTGGGTGAAACTGAGATGAATAGGGATTGAGAATTTCAAATATCCTTATCATGTCAGTGATTGACCAGAGTTATCTTAAGTGGGCCAAATCTTTTCCCTAATGTTACTTCTGTATACCTGAAAGAAACCCTTTTGGGTTAGTTATGAATCTTGAAACCCTTTTCCTATAATCCCTTTTGTTTTTTTTCCTTTCTTTTTTTTCTTCTTTAATTTAAAATTTGATTTTTTAACTGCCCTCCCCCCCTTCTGATACGCCTTATTTCCTTTTTTGACCAATGGTGTTTTAAATTTTTGTTATCCCTTTTGGGGTCATTTTTGTTAGATCTAATTTCCTTACTCGGAACAAAAGTTGTCTGGGCAGCTAGAACTATGCTCTGAAAAACGTCATATTGGCAACCAAGATCACCTACCTGACCCATAGTCAGGACATCCCAATTTAGCCCATTCAGGTAATTTTTCAGTCCATGAAGTCGGCCAAGCGAAAATCTGGGACAGAGATTTGATTGCAGTTATCTGGGTAATTCCATGATATATTGAAAATAAGTGATTTGAGATCACTTTCCCAAGCTCATCATTAACCTTAAGATATATTAATTAGTGAATCTTTGTTGGCAAGAACCAAATCAAGCAGATTGTTCCCTCTAGTTGGTTCTGTCACAACCTGTTCTAAAAAGCAATCCTAAACCGTATCAAGAAATTCACTAGACTCAAGATTTCCCTGTCATATTGTTCCAATCAATTTGTCTAAAGTTAAAATCTCCCATTATCACAAATATTCATATCTAGATGCCTTATGAATTTCGTCACATAACAGCTTACTGCACTCCCTATCAAGGTTTGGGGGGCCTATAAATCACACCCAAAATTAATTTCTCACGTCCCTCGAGAAACTGTAGGCCCACATGTGAGAGAATGGGTCTGTGTGGTCAGTGTGCACCATATAAAAAAAATCCTGCAGCACACAATGCATGAGAAAAAAAAACTCCGACCATTTTTTTTAAATTAAAATGCTGACTTTATGGTCTATTTTCGTATAGTATTTATGGTTGTATTCTCGTTTCCATTGATAGAATGGAAAACATATTATAGAAATAGAGGTGATTTTGACTGGTTTTACTATGAAAAGAACCTTGAAATGGTGCTCAAAATAGGAGAAATGTTTGATTTTTGCTGATGTTCAAAAGTAAACAAATGATGTCATTTTCCAATAAATGTCCAAGTAGCCATTCTAATATGCAGTCATGAATGGGTTGACATTATTTATACAATTATTACAATATTGCAGTAGTCTGCATAACAGTAAATCTTCTATTTTTTATTTGAAGAAAAATTCAAAATAGAAAGCAAGAGTAATATCAGAGGGGTCTGGAGACATGACTGATTAACAAAGAAAATGTTATTTTAGAGCCAAGATTGTACATTCTGCATTGTTCATTCTGGACTCTATTCTGAAATTGTTGTATTTTTTTAATTTTCGTGAAATTGGCCAAATTGCAAATTTCTGACCACGTTAACCCGTAAATGGTCCAAACGTATATAAACGTTTTTACCACTAGTGCCCCACACGTATACAGTGGTCCCTCGTTTTTCGTAATTAAACCGTTCCTGGAGGAGCTACTATAAACGAAATTTACGATTTGCGAATCAATTTTCCCCATAAGAAATAATGTAAATACAATTAATCCGTTCCTGACACCCAGAAGTATTAAAACAAAAATTTTTTTTACATGAAATATACATGTAGTACATAAACAATACAATGGGAAATGATGAATGAAACATTAACAGCGTAACACTTACCTTTATTGGAGATTCTTCTTAGTGTATGGGAGACTGGAGGAGGAGAGAGATTGGATTGTTTACAGTTTGGAAGGGGAATCCCCTTCCAGCAACACCTCAGGTACCAATTGCTTCTCAGGGGTTGCTTCTCTTCTCTGTTTCTTAATGCCGCTAGGACCACCTTGAGAGTCACTCTAGTCCTGTCTCGCAAAGTAACTGTGGAGAGAGCTCTGTTTCTGGCATCTCTTTAACACTTCCCTAAAATGGCCCAAGACTTGTCACTGTACATATTTCTCACCTTCTTTACCACAGGCTTGGCACTAGGAGCTTTCTTTGGAGCCATGTTAGCTTATTTAGTACTTGCAAGCACTGAGTGGAATACAGTGGACCCCCGCATAACGATCACCTCCGAATGCGACCAATTATGTAAGTGTATTTATGTAAGTGCGTTTGTACGTGTATGTTTGGGGGTCTGAAATGGACTAATCTACTTCACAATATTTCTTATGGGAACAAATTCGGTCAGTACTGGCACCTGAACATACTTCTGGAGTGAAAAAATATCGTTAACCGGGGGTCCACTGTATTATGAAATATTTCGTAGGAGCACTTGAGGGGACCTTCACTCACTGGTAAACAATGCCAGACTGGCTGGGTAGGGAGGCCGCCTTGGCTCAAACCGTGCGTACGCGTCCCAGACGAACTACTATTCGCGAGTCAACCTATGAAAAACGAGTCAAAGTTTATACGAAAATACCCCTATGATTGGCGAAATTTACGATTGCCGAGAACTACGAAAAGCGAGGGACCACTGTATATACGTTTTATTTTTCCTGCCTTCAAATTTGGCACGATTGGCCTGAGATGCCTTGTCAGCATAGAATGGGTCCTAACACTCAGTGCTTGTGGTATTAAAAAATCTGGGACCAATTAGTACCTTGTCTGAGCACCAGTTCAAATGAGTGCCAGCTAGAGCTAACAGTGCAGCAAACACCTGGGATTCACTGATTTCATGTAGTATTAACTCTCCGGTTTTAAGAGGAAACTGATTTTGACCCCGAGTTTAGTGGCTTTGAGGTGGATGTGGCCATAAGTGGTTGATGAAATATAAAAAAAATCTTGATAATAACCCATGTGCAAACATTTGTGCAACACCTTTCAGAATGTCTTATAACCTATGCCCTAAGCAAAGAGAAACAATTCTGGCTGGCTGGCAGGCTGCTGGCAGCCTGGCTCTATCTCCATTTGTCTGTCTGTATCTACATCTGTCTCTCTGTCTCTATCTCTGTCTTTGTCTTTGTCTCTATCCCTGTCTATCTCTTTCTATCTCTGTCTCACAGGTACACATAAATATAAGTATACATAGTGTAAAATACCTAGGATAACTCAAAAAATCCAGACAAAGTGCTGTACTTTGCTTGAAGATATGAGTAAAGGTGATGAATCAGTCTTGTGGCTCTCTCTGAGACAGAGAGCTAGACAGATAGACAGGGAGCTTGACAGACAAATAGACAGACATGTTTGTGTACCATCGAAAACAAAGCGAGGGCAATGCTTCTAATCTTTTCTTATCAAGTGTTGTCAGTGCACCCTCACGTATGCTCATCAAACATCAGCTCTTATCAGATGTTATCTCATCTTATCACTTCAACTGTCAGGGATGGACTTTATTTTTCTACTTCAGGGGAAGTAACTACTATACTATTACTCCTACTACTACTACCTACTACTATCCTACTACTACTACTACTACTACTCCACTATACTTCTACTACTTCTATCTCCTACTACTACTACTACTATACTCCTCCTTCTTAAGAACATAAGAAAGTAAGGAACACTGCAACAGGCCTACTGACCACGAGGGCAGGTCCATGTCCCCCCCACCGGATTTAACCCTAATGACCCACCAGTCGGGTCATCCCACTGAAGGATGGTGCATGGCACCAGTACCTGAGCACAAGCGTGGCAGGGCCTATTCTCATCCCAGCTCAGCCATCATGGGTAGGTGATCTAAGGGGGTTTTAAAGTACATCGGTGGGGCCCTATGTTCTGGGTCGGGTGGTGGGGCATTCAGTGCCATCATACGGTGGTCCATTCTTGGGGCGAGTGTGCCGGAGGTTGCGGTTGGGGCATTCGGGTTTCATGGGACTGAGTGGAAGGGAGGGAGGGTTTGGGGTGTGCAGTGGGTCTGAAAGGGTGGGTGGCAGGGGGGATGGGTGTATCGCGTGCCGAGCAAGGATGATGGATGATGTGAGACATGATGCTTAGTTGGATGATGTGCGACGAAGGAGAAGAAGAGTAAGAAGGCAGAAGAGAAGAAAAGGAGGAGACGACAGAGAACGAAGGAGAAGCAGGAGCGACGAAGAAGAGGAGAAGAAGAAGAGACGAAGACAGAAGGCAGAAGAACGCAAGAAGAAGAAGAGGACGAACGACGAAGAGAAGGGGAAGAAGAAGAAGGAGAACGAAGATAGAAGGCGAGCCAGAAGCACGCAAGGCAGCGAAGAAGAGGAGACAGAAAGAAGGGAAGAGGAAGGAGAAGGAGAAGACAAGGAGGACCACGCAGAGGACGAAGCGCGAAGAGAGACGAAGAGAGGAGCCAGAGACGCGACAAGACAAGGGAGAAGAGAAGAAGAAAATCAAAATAAACAACTAGGAAACCCCGATGAGACATGTTAAGCTCGACGCCGAGCAGAGACCCCAAAGCTGCGTCGACGCCGCCCTGTTCATACGCAACGATTCGACGATACAACTTCGACGCCATTAACGCCTCATCGCCGCTTCGCCCCGAACGTCAGGTAGAGGTAGAAGCAACCTGAGGAAGGCGCGCGGTGCGCCGAATCCGCTGAACCTGCAGAAGCACTCCAAACCTCTCACCCTTCCTCCCTCCTCTCTTTCCTCCTCCTCTCCTCCTCCCCTCTTCTCCTCCTCCTCCTACTCCTTCCTTCTCTCCTCCTCCTCCTTCTCTCTCCTCCTCTTCTTCTCCTCCTCTCCCTCCTCCTCCTCTTCTCCTCTCTCTTCTCCTCCTCTTCTCCTCCCAACTCCTCCTCTCCTCCAACTCTTCTCACTCCTCTCCTCCTCTAACTCTTCTCCTCCCCTCTTTCCTTCCTCCTCTTTCTCCCCCCTTCTCTTTCTCCTCTCCTCCTCTTTTCCTCTCCTTCTCCTCCTTCTTTTCTCTCCTCCTCTTTCTTCTCCTCCTCTTTCTTTCCCCCTCCTTTTTCTCCTCCCCTCTTTCTCCTCCCCCTCTTTTTTCCTCTCCCCTTCTCCTCTCCTCTTTTCTCTTCTCCTCTTTTCTCCCTCCTCTTTCTTTCTCCTCTTTCTCTTCCCCCTCTTTCTCTTCCCCCTCTTTCTCTTCCTCCTCTTTTCTCTTCCTCCTCTTTCTCTTCCTCCTCTTTCTCTTCCTCCTCTTTCTCCTTCTCCTCCTCTTTTTCCTCATTATTATATACAGTGGACCCCTGCCGTTCGGCGGCTGCGACTTTCATGAAATCCGACTTTCGGCAAGTTTTTTTTGGCAAAATTTAGTTTCGTGGCTCGTGAGTTGGCAACCTTCTGGTCCGTGTCTGCCCGTCAGCGCGCACACAAAGCCAGTCTCCCACACTATTCACACTCAGTGTGCCTTTGTTTACCAGCATGTGATCATCACCCCATGGGTTCATACATTTCATAATAATTCATTGTTTTTTGTGCTTGCAATTGCTAAATAAGCCACCATGGGCCCAAAAAAGCTCCTAGTGCCAGCCCTTTGGTAAAGGTGAGAAACATGATAGAATTCAAGAAAAACTCATAGCAAAGTACTAGAGGATGACGAGAGAAGGGAGAATATGCCTTCTGCATCTGCAGTGATTCAGTGATTCTACAATATGTATGATACTAAAGCAGCAGGTATCGATAAAGACTATAGTTCCAGCCAGTGATAAAGTGTTAGAATTAACAGTGTAGCAAGTAAGTTGAGTGAGTAAACGATAGAATAGCATGAGAGTAGCTCTCCAATGTTGTTGAATGTGTATAGGACCATTGAACATACATCGCCCTGCTATCTTCTACCACCCTAAACCTCTGCCAACATCTCCATCAAACTAATTAAACTAACATCTCCAAGGTAAGTGTAAATATAAAAGTGTAGGTATAAAAGTAAATATAAGTGTAAATATAAAAGGACACCAATGGAAATATGTCACTCTTGAATTTTTTGGGTTATCCTGGGTACTTTACACATATGCTCCTATGTATGATAATCTATGTAACTATTTTTAATTTGTATTTTTATATTATTAGATTAAACCTAGTTGTACTATAGCTCATTCTAGCTCAATACATAGACTATACCAAAGTCATTATATTAGACCTTAGTGCAATTACAAGTGAGAGTCTTGTGCTATTTTTAATTTGTATTTTTATATTAGTTTATACCTAGTGGTACTTTAGCTCATTCCAGCACAACACATAGACAATATCAAATTCATTGTGTGTATTAGTGACTATACTCTATATGACCAAAATGCTTTAGCTATATACTTGTCCAAACTTCCAACCACTACAGACATCAGTACTAGAACTCATCACACAACTCAGGAAAATAAATAACTATAATTTAAACCCAGAAGATGATTGATCACGTTGACCTGATCTAAACCTCCATAAACGACACACAACCAAAACCTATTGGAAAGTAACTGCCTTTACTACTCAACATCACAAGCCAGCACTATCCTAATTATTATTATAATCAAAAAGAAGCGCTAAGCCACAAGGACTATCAGCGCTGCAGGGCAGGAAGGAAGCGAGGGTATCAGGTGGCAAAAGGGGGATGGACGAGTAATAGGTTACGGATAACAGCGGGGGTAGTGGATGGTGAAAGGGTAAAGGGCAGCAAGGACTGAACTAGAAAGGCTGAGGGGAGTGCGAAAAGTATCATCAGAGTTTGTGGAGTAAATCAGTCGTTGTCAAGAAGTCAATGAGAGAGTCAGGATTAAAAGGGGGGTCCATCAGCAAGAAGGGAAGGTAAAGGAGAGTAGTAGAACGAAGACGACGACGGAGGTAAATTCTGCGTGCTCGTTGATAGAGAGGGCAGTCTAACCAGAATGTGGCTAATCGATACTGAACTTGACACTGTTTCACAGGAGGAACGGGTGCCTCCCCATGAGTTTTACCATGAGTAAGAGAGTGTGGCCAATGCGAAGGCGGGAGAGAGTGGTCTCCCAACCTCGGCACTGATGACAAAAAGGGACAGCCAGTAACCTATGCTCGGTTTAATAGAATGAAGTTTGTTACCGAGCAGAGTTGACCAACGTTGTTGCCAACGGGTGCGAAGGTGGGTAGCTATTGCACCCAAAATAGTCCAGAAATGGAACACCTCGATAGGAAATCGGTTAGGTCATGTACTGCTGACCGCCCCAGCGTGTCTGCCTTTTCATTGCCTGTACGTCGACATGACCAGGGACCCAACAAAAACATCTTTTGTTTGGTAGAGATACGGTGTAGCCAAAGTTGGATACGGAGAACTAGGGGTTGAGATGTATCAAATTTTCTTTATAGCTTTTAGAAACTAAGGGAGTCTGAAACTACAAATGATGACACAGGCTAGATGCGATTACGAATAAGTGCTGCAAGAATGACATACAGTTCAGCAGTAAAAATTGCTAGCTGAAGATAGAAAATGCCCCCGCACGACGCTGTCCGGGAAAACACTGCTGTGAATCCGACGCCGTCTGAAGACTTAGAGCCATCTGTGTACACAGCGGTGGCAGAGAATGGGAGTGGAAGTGATCAAGAAAAAGAGAGCGGGAACCCAAACCCGTAGGCAGTTGAGCTTTCGGGGGCAAGGGAGTGAGAACAAACCGAACAGCTGGAACTTCCCAGGGGGGTGGGGAAAAAGTGAGATGCTACATGAAATATAAAGGTGGTAACTGAAGGGAAGACAAGAGTGAAGGGCAGGCAAGAGAAAAGGGACGGAGAAAACAGGGGTGGGGGAAACGAATAAAGAATGTCTACTAATATCGTTGACCATTCTTTTTAAAAATGGAAGGATTGTGTAGATCGTGAGAGAGTACATAGTAGCAAAGGGCAATGGGTATCACGGCGATCAGACAAGGATGGAACATTCGCTTCTGTATAGAGGCTATCAACAGAGGAAGAGCGAAAAGCACCAAGGCACAAAACGTAATCCTTGTTGATGGATAGAGTTAAGGCTAGAGAGAGTAGCAGGAGAGGCCGCGGAATAATCTGGTCACCATAATCGAGTATCGATAAAACGAGGGCTGAATGTAGGCGAAGCAGAGTTCGACGATCACCCTCCCAGGAAAGATGAGAAAGGGGTTTTTTAAGAAGGTTTACCCGGCTGTGACAAGTTGCCTTCAGAGAGGTAATGTGAGGTTTCCAGGATAAACCGATGGTCAAAGAGAAGGCTAGAAACCCTGACTATCACGTTCGGGGATACGGGAAGCCATAGAGATACAAAGGATGATCGGGGATAACAGAGCGTCTATTTGAAAGTAATTTGGTGAGTTTTGGTACTTAAAAATTTTTAAACCCATGTGTGGTGGCCCAAGTGGAAACACGGTCGACCGCATGCTGGAGGGGAAAACTGCAATAAGATGACAGTCGGCCCCTTTGCACAAGCAATAGCGAAGTCATAAACATAGAGTGAGGGCCCAAATATTGGGTGGAAAACAGAGGCCAAATATTTATAGCAAGGAGAAAGTGTTGTGCTTAGAACACATCCCTGAGGGCCACCTTCGCTTGGACGAAGTCGGGGAAAGAACATTATTGACTCGAACACGGAAATGTCTGTCAGTTAAAAGTTCTTAAGGAAGGATGGTAGATTGCCTCGGAGGCAAAGGAAATGGGCCTGGGCCAAAATATTATACCTCCAAGTTGTGTATATGCCTTCTCAAGGTCAAAATATATGGCATAACTGAGTGATTATTCGCAAAGGATTACAAACATTACGTATCCAAGCTTTAGTAAGGGGTCTATGGTGGGAACGACCCTTACGAAAGCCATATTGACTAGCGGAGAGACTGTTGTCTCTCTCTAAATACCACATTAAAGTCGATTTACGGGACGTTCCATCACTTTGCAAACTGCACTAGTAAGAGCGATGGGGCGATAGTGGGGGGGATCATGCCCCTGTAGTACCCGGTTTGCGGGAAAGGGAGAACAATGGCAGATTTCCACAGCTGGGGAAGAACCCCTTGTGCCCAAAAAAGATTTAAAGAGGTGTAAGAGGATAAAAGGGCTGACAATGTAAATGTTGTAACATACGAATATGAATGCCGTCAGGCCCAGCTCCCAAATGATCGGTAAGCTGAGGAGCGTTGCCTCCAGTTCTTGAAGTGTAAAAGGCACATTTAAAACTGTTCTTCTCTGAGAGGGGAAAAAGTCCAGGGTATAACTCTCTGGCAGACTTTGAGGAAAGAAACGAGGGGGCATAGATGGAGCCCTCGGGAATAGGGGACCAGATGGTCCCAAAGTTCAATGGCAACGTCGAGAGGGTTTGCTACATCAACACCAGCGACCTTTTAAAACAGGAGCGGGTCAGGAGAGTATTTACCACTCAATTTCCTCACTTTTTTCCAGACTGCACTCATAGAAAAAGCAGAGGTGATGGTGGAAACATAGTCTCGCCAACAAGTGCGTTTAGCTTCACGGATAACACGGCGAGCGATCGCACGCTCCTGCTTAAAATCAAGAAGTCTCTCAGCGGTTCTATTGTACCAGTCCCTGCCCCCATGCAGCACGTTTCAAACGTTACTGCACGAGCCCCAGCAGGAGACCACCAAGGCACACACTTTGAGAATGCCTGCCTGAGGTTTGGGGTATAGAATGAGAAGCTGCGGATAAAACTGCGTCAAGAAGATGTGTAGGAGCTCATCAATGGAGGATGAAGAAGGAACCTCACTAAAAGCAGTGAGGTGTGGTAAAGATCCCCAAATTTGGGCCCCATCAAATTGCCAGCGAGGGCTACGGAAAGGTGGTGAATAGGAAGGAGAAGTAAGAATGATCGGAAAATGATCGCTGTCATGTAAGTCTGGTAGAACAGACCAGGTGAAGTCTAGTGCAGTGGAGGAAGAGCAGATGATAGATTGATGCAAGAGAGAGTATGAGTACGAGGATCAAAATGGGTGGGAGTACCCGTATTTAAAACATGGAGGGGGTGAGAGGCGAGAGAAAGCCCCCCAAAATGGATGCCACGTGAGTCACAATGAGACCCCCCCAGAGGAAATGGTGGGCATTAAATCACCAAGTAACAGAAGTGGTGGGGGTAAGGATGAAACAAGAAAGGCAAAGTCTGGGATAGAAATTCCCGAGAAGGAGAGAGATATAAAGAACATATTGTAAACCACTTATTCAGTGGATATGGGCTGCAGTGTAATGCAGCGAGGTATGGACAAATAGTTGACAGTACGGAATTTTCATTGCGTAGAAGAAGGGCACTTTCATTAAAGGTCCCATCTGAGAAAGGATCCGAAGAATACAATAAATTATAGCCTGAGATAGGTTGGAAAACAGCGGAGTGTAATTTTGGTTCTTGTAAGCAAGCACCAACAGGGGAAAACTGGAAAGCAAAATCTGAAGCTACCCCGATTACCCCAGGCCGCGGATATTCCACGTAAATAGGCCATGATTGGCGATTAAGAAATACCAGGAATCTGTAGGTAAAGGCACCTACGGACTAGAGGGGTTAGAAAAGTCAACGTGTGGTGGCATTGGAAGGGCGTTCAAGTAGCGAAGGAACGGAGCATGTGAAGAATGGGGTTGTTGAAGATGGAGGAGAGGGAAGAGAAGGGAAAAGGAAGTGAATCAGTGTCCATTGAAGGTTTAGTCTCTGCAATATATTCTGAAATGGCTTCAAGTTTTTTCTGAATTTTAAAGATGTATGGGAGACCATATTTGGGATAGAAGGAGGAGGGTGAGTAAGATTGGGACAGTAATGGACTGTACCAAAGTAGAGGGGGGGGAAGAGTGTAAGGGACTGGAGATGAAGTGTGGGGGGGGACATAGGGGGCATAAGGGAGACCTTCTGCTCTTTGAGGCAACGGATTCCACGTTCATTTAAGTAGACCTGACAACGGCGGGGAGTACGAAGGGGGAGCTTCATTACAATTAAGGCAAGATGGAGGTTGACTGCAAGATGTATTAGAATGGTCGTCGGCACCACAGACTGGGCATTCGGCCCTTAGTCTGCAATATTTCGCTGGGGTACCAAAAAAGCCAGCAATTTCTACATTGTTGCGGTGTAGGTATCACCTTTCGAACTTGTAACCGATGTCCCGGGGACCCTATACAGAGGACGGGAGTTCTCGGACTGTCAAAAGTTAAACGAGCCACATTGCAAGGGTAACGTCTCCGCCCCCGGGCGGAAGGACCCCAAGTGTCTACTTTGAGGATTGGGAGATCCTGGAGTTCCAGTGTTCAAAAAATGTCATTGCCACCCTGACTGGAAATTCTGTTGGACTATGGTATGGGGCAGAATGACAGTACCACTACGAAAAAACTGAGAGAAAGATGTTTTTCAATAGTGATAGGAGTAGTATTGATATTAGAAAGGAGAGAGAGATCATGTGCTTGGGTAGCATTCTGGACAGTGACGATGGGGCCCTACCCCTCTTGAGAGCATGAAATGAAATACTCTACCAACACGACGCAGGAGCGCTTTGCCCAAAACTATGGTCAGAAAGGTAGGCAGAAGAAGAAGTCGGTTTAAAGTAAAGAAATTTTGTCCATTGTGTGGTCCCAAACTGAGCGTGGAGAGGGAGTGCTTGATGTGTCGGTCTTTTCCCAGTAGATGGGAAGGTAACGAGGAGCATCACAGGAGATTGAGTTGGCATTTAGGAGTAGGACCGGAGTTGGTCCGGCGTTGAAATGGGCGGGCGATTCGGAAAATTGCCCTACCGTAGAGGGAGAAGCTGGAAGCATAGTCAAAGGGAGCGGAGTTTCAGACAAATCGAAGGTGTCAGTCGAAGCCCCGGTACCTGAAGTGGGGGGGGGAAACAGCACCAGAAGAGGTACGGGGCATCAGGAGTGTCCAAAGAGTGGTCTAAACACAAGGCAGGGTCAGAATGGGGTGCGGTATCAAGAAGGGGCCGGGGGTTAGTGGGTTCATGGACTAGGGCTGCCATGGTTAGGTTATCCTTTGCTTTTTGTTTTTAAGGAAAAAAAAAAAGAAAAGAAATAAAAATAAAAAAAAAGAATAAAAAAAGGGGGGAGCGGGGAGGAATACTTCCCCGGAGGAAAGAAAGGGCCGGAAATCTCCCTCCCGCCCAAGAGGACTCAGCACCACTAGTAGCGCAGATGCAGCATGGAACCGTGCCATACCCTACCCTTCATGCCAGTAAACCCGCAATCGGGGGTAGCAACCCTCACATCTGCCGACTACCTCGGTGGACAAAAGAGAGGGCGGACGGATATCCGCCACAAAGCATACCTCCTTCGGCCACCACCCCCGAATCCGAAACGTGGCTTCCAGAGATACACCCGTCGCCCGAAAGGGCCCCCAAAGCTACTCCGGGATACCGGAGAGGGATCGGGACATCCCAGGCATCCAGATTCCACGGCAAACTACGCCACCGCCAAGAACCTCAACGGAAGGGGATGGACCCGGTGTCCTTTCCCCTACCTAGGAACTAGCACGCCTGTGGGAGAAATCCCAAAGGCCAAAAGAGGAAGGGCAAAGGGAGGGGTGGGAGGAGGAGGAGGAATGGAAAAGGGGGAGGATGGGTTTAGGGGAGGGGAGAATGGGGGGTATTAGGTTCGGTCTGAGGAAGAAGACCGACAGGGCTAATTCCTCAGACCAAGAGCCTCTTCACATGCCAAGGACCCCCCCTTGAAGAGGCCCTATCCTAAACAATGCTGAAAGTCTATCAGTACAAACTACAACTCAGGTCCTTAAGCAAACACTATGACATCCTGGCACTCCTTGAAACACTAAAGACACCCTTCTCCTGCATTATTCTTACTGAGACCTGGCTTAAGCAGGACACAATAGATATCTACCCTCTACCAGGATACACAGCAATCCACAACTGCAGACCATACCAAGTTGGGGGTGGTATTGCAATCTATTACTCTAACCAATTATCTTGTATTAGCACTAATTGCTTTAGTGATGAATATGGGGAATACATTCTTGCTAATTTTACTGTATTATTATTATTATAATCAAAAAGAAGCGCTAAGCCACAAGGGCTATACAGCGCTGCAGGGTAGGGAAGGAAGCGAGGGTATTGGATGGCAGAAGGGAGGAGGGATGATCAGTAGGTTACAGAAAACAGCGGGGCAGGGGATAGTACGGGGGGAGAGGGTAGCAAGAGATTGAAGTAGAAAGGGTGGGAAAGGGATTTAGAATTTGTGAAGTAAGTCAGTTGTTTTCAAAAAGTCAATGAGAGAGTCCAGATGAAAGGTGGGTCCATCAGCGAGAAGGGAAGGTAGAGAGAGAGCAGCGGAGCGAAAACGACGACGGAGGTAAATTCTGCGTGCTCGTTCGTAAAGTGGGGCAGTCCAACAGAATGTGGCTGATGATAATGGAGCTTGGCAAAATTTTCACAGAGAGGATCAGGGCGCCTCTCCATGAGATATCCATGAGTAAGACGGTATGGCCAATTTCGAAGATGGGGAGAGTAGTCTCCCCAAACCCCGACACTGGGGATAAGAAGACGGCCCGTAACCTATTTCTTGGTTAATAGATTGAAGTTTGTTGCTGAACACGTAGACCAACGGTGTTTCCAAGGGTGTGAAGGTTTGGGGAAAATATTGCAGCAAATAGTCCGTAAATGGAATACCTTATATGAAATGGTAGGTCATGTCTGCTGACCGCGCAGCAGTGCCTGCCTGTTCATTGCCCTGTACGTCAACATGGACAGGGACCCAACAAAAAAAAATATCTTTATGCTTGGTAAAGATGCGGCGTAGCCAAAAATTGGATATGGAGGACTAAGGGGTGAGGTGTATCAAATTTCTGTATAGCCTGTAAAGCACTAAGGGAGTCTGAGACAACCACAAATGATGACACAGGCATAGATGCAATACGGATAAGTGCTGCAAGGATGGCATACAATTCAGCAATAAAAATACTAGCCCAAGATAGTAAATTTGCCCTCGTACGACGCTGCCCGGAAACACTGTGCAAAATCCTACGCCGTCAGAAGACTTGAGCCATCTGTGTACACAGCAATGGCATGAGAATGAGAGTGAAAGTGGTCAAGAAAAGAGAGCAGGAAGCAACCGTAGACTTTTGGGCTTTCGAGCAAGGGAGAGAGAAAGAACAGACTCAAACAGCTGGAACTTCCAGGGGGGTAGGGAAAAGTGAGATTGCTACATAAACATAGAAAGGTGGTAATTGAAGAGAAGACAAGAGCGAATGAAGGCGAAGAGAGAAGGGATGGAGTAAACAGGGGCGGCGAAATAAATAAAGAATGTCTACTAATATCAGTGACCATTCTATAATGGAAGGATTGCGGGGGATCATCAGAGCGTAATAGTAGCTAAGGCAATAGGCATCACGGCGATCGGATAAGGATGGAACGTTCGCTTCTGTATAGAGGCTCTCGACAGGGGAAAGAGCGAAAAGCACTAAGGCATAAACGTAATCCTTGGTGATGAATGGGGTTTTAAAGGGTAGAGGGAGTAGCAGGAGATGCCGCTGAATAGATCTGGTCACCATAATCAAGTTTCAATAAAATAAGGGTGGAATGTAGGCGAAGGAGGGTTTGACGATCAGCTCCCCATGAAAGATGAGCAAGGGTTTTAAGAAGGTTCAGCCAGCTGTGACAAGTTGCCTTCAGAGAGGTAATGTGAGGTTTCCCGGATAACCTACGATCAAGAGGAGGTCCAGAACTTGACTGTATCACGTTCAGGGGATAAGGAGCCCTAGAAGTACAAAGGATTTATCGGAGACGACAGAGGTCTAGTGAAAGTAATTTGGTGGGCTTTAGTGCTGGAAATTTAAACCCACGTGTGGTGGCCAATTTGGGAAACACGGTCGACTGCATGTGGAGAGAAACTGTAATGAGGTGACAGTCAGCGCCTGCACAGGCAATAGCGAAAATCATCAACGTAGAGTGATGACCAAATATTTGATGGAAGACTAGAGGCCAAATCATTAATAGCAAGGAGGGGAAAAAGTGTTGTGCTCAGAAACACATCCCCGGGGGACACCATCAGCTTGGATAAAGTCCGGGGAGAGCACATTATAAACCCGAACACGGAAATGGCCTGTCAGTTAAAAAGTTCTTAAGGAAGGATGGTAGATTGCCTCGAAGGCCTAAGGAGTGGGCTTGGGCTAAAATATTATACCTCCAATGTTGTGTCATATGCCTTCTCAAGGTCAAAAAATATGGCAATAACTGAGTGGATATTCGCAAAGGCATTACGAACCATACGTATCCAAGCGTAGTAAGGGGTCTATGGTAGAAACGTCCTTACGAATGCCATATTGACGAGTGGAGAGATGTTGTGTGTCTTTAAATACCACACTAAACGTCTATTTACTAGGCGTTCCATCACTTTGCAAACTGCACTGGTAAGAGCAATGGGACGATATTTGGGAGGTTTCATGTCCCGTAGTGCCTGGTTTGCGGAAAGGGAGAACAATGGCGGATTTCCACAGCTGTGGAAGAACTCCTTGTGACCAAATAAGATTGTAAAGGCGTAATAGGACTGCAAGGGCTGACTGATGTAAATGTTGTAGCATACGAATATGAATGTCGTCGGGCCCAGCTGCCGATGATCGGCAAGCTGAGAGTGTTGCCTCCAGTTCTTGAAGTGTAAAAGGCACATTATACTGTTCTTCTCTGAGAGAAGAAAAGTCCAAGGGTGCTAACTCTCTGGCAGACTTTGAAAAAAGAAATGAGGGGCATAGATGGAGTCCCTGAGAAATACGGACCAGATGATTGCCAATTTCACTGGCAACATCTAGTGGGTTTGCTATTTCAACACCGACAACCCGCAGAACAGGAGCCGGGTCAGGAGAATATTTACCACTCAGTTTTCGTACTTTTTTCCAGACTGCACTCATAGAGGAAGCAGAGGTGATGGTGGAGACATAATCTCGCAAGCAAGTGAGTTTAGCGTCACGGATAACACGGCGAGCAATCGCACGCTTCTGCTTAAAATCAAGAAGTCTCTCTGTGGTTCTATTGTACAGGTACCTGCCCCATGCAGCGCGTTTCAAACGTACTGCACGAGCACAAGCAGGAGACCATCAAGGCACGCATTTCTGAGAATGCCTGCCCAAAGTTTGGGGTATAAAATGAGAAGCTGCGGTTAAAACGGAGGACGAGAAGAGGTGTAAAAGCTCATCGATGGAGGAACCTCTCTAAAAACAGTTAGGTGTGAGTAAAGGTTCCAATTTGTCTGATCAAATTGCCAGCGTGGGATGCGAAGAGGTGGTGAATATGAACGGGAAGTAAGAATGATTGGGAAATAATCGCTGTCATGTAAGTCCGGGAGAACAGACCAAGTGAAGTCTAATGCGGCGGAGGAAGAGCAGACTGAGAGATCGATGCAAGAGAGAGTGTGAGTCCGAGGATCAAAATGGGTGCGAGTACCTGTATTTAAAACATGGAGGGGGTGGGTGGCAAGAAAAGCCTCTAAATGAATGCCACGGGAATCACAGTGAGACCCCCCCCAGAGGAAATGGGGGGGCATTTAAAATCACCAAGTAACAGAATCGGTGGCGGTAATGACGAAACAAGAAAGGCAATATCCGGAATAGATAATGCCCGAGAAGGAGAGATATAAAGAACAGAGCGTATACCACCTATGCAAGTGGATATGGGCTGCTGTGTAATGCAGTGAAGTACGAACAAATAGCTGATGGTACGGAATATCAGTGCGTAGAAGAAGGGCACTTTCATTAACCCTTTCAGGGTCCGTCCCATAGATCTACGGCTATACGTTCAGGGTCCAAACCGTAGATCTACGCCATGAGCTCAGCTCACTCTGATAAACTGTGAGTGGTACATTTGGGCCTAGATGTGAGAGAATACATCTATGTGGTATGTGTGCACCACATAAAACAGATCCTGCAGCACACTGTGTATAATGAGAGAAAAAAAAATGAAATCATGATTTTTCGATTAAAACAGCAACTTTGCAGTGTTTTTTCGTATGTTTTTTATAGTTGTATTTGCGATTTATTGGTCTCATTTGATAGAATGGAAGACATATTACAGAAATAGGGATGATTTTGATTGGTTTTAGCATTGGAAATGGCTTGAAACTGAGCTCAAACTAGCGGAAATGTTAAATTTTTGCCGATATTCAAGAGTAAACAAACGACCTCACACATCTAACACACGTCAGCTGGTGGATCTAATATACATTCACAAATATGGTGATGATATTTATACAATTATTACAGTATTGCATAAGAGTAAATCTTCTATTTTTTGGTGTGAATAAAAATTCATTATGTGAATAAAAAATCAAAATGGAATTTATTTGTAAAGCCTCAAAACATAACTAATGAACAGAGGAAATGTTAGTTTAGTGCCAGGAATGCCTACATTGTTCATTCTGGACCCTATTTTGAAATTGGAATATTTTGAACTTTGTGTTAAATTGGCCAAATTAACAATTTCCGATCACTTTATTTTGTAGTTGAAACAGTTAACTTGGCGATTTCTTGTGCTCAATCGATAGAATAGAAGTAATACTAGTGAAATAGCTAAGAATTTGGTTGATTGGAATAATGTAATTGGCCTAAAATGGGAGTCAAAGTCGCAAAATCGCCGATTCGTAATATCGCTGACACATCAAAATTCGCGAGAGCATTATTTCGTCAATTTTCCACCAAATTTCGTACTTTTTGTTTTATTACCTTCACAAAAAGGTTCTCTACGTTTTTCATAAGAAAAAATAAATTTTTTTTTTAAAAATTCTTGGACACTGGTGCGTGACTCCAGATTTGGGCCTTGGACCCTGAAAGGGGTTAAAGGTCCCATCAGGAAAAGGATCTGAAGAATACAATAAATTATACCTGAGATGGGAGAGATAACAGCAGAGTGTAATTTTGGTTCCTGTAAGCAAACCCAACAGGGGAAAACTGGGAGAGGTAACATCTGAAGCTCACCCCGATTACCCCTGAGGCCCGTAAAATTCCACTGTAAATAGGCCTTTATTGGCAATGATAAAGATACCTGAAATCCGCAGGTAAGGGTTCCTACGGACTAGAAGGGTTAGAAAGTCCACATGCGGAGGCAGTGGAAAACGTTCAAGCAGTGAAAAGGGAAAGGTGCGCTGTGAAGAAAGGAGTTGCGCAGATGGAGCAGGGAGAGAGAAGGGGTGGAGGGTGGATCAGTGTCCATTGATGGTTTGGTCTCTGCAATACATTCAGAGATTGCTTCAAGTGTTTCGGAATTCAGAGACGTCGTATAGGAGACAATATTGGAAATGGTAGGGGAAGGATGAGTAAAGATTGGAACTGTATTGGACTCTACCAAGGTAGGGGGGGGGGCAAAGGGTGGAGGGAACTGGAGAAGCGTGGAAGGGGACAGAAGAGGCAGAAACCTGGGAGGTGGCAGAAAAAGGGAAAAAACTTGGGAGGGAACAGGGGGAGGGTGAACCTCTACACTTGTAACAGAGCCAGTGAGGGGGAGAACCAGGTACAGAGACAGGGAAGTAAAATGAGGTGGAAGATGGGTAGGAGGTGTTAACGGGCGTTTTTTTGACTTTTGAGAAGTAAGGGACGATTGGGAGGAGTTGTCTACGAGATCTCGTCGCTACTGAGGGGTTGTGAGAGAGAACACGAAGAAGCGAGATCAGACTGAGGCGTTGAAGTAGGAAAGTCTGAGCCGAGGACAGCAAAAGAATTATATACAGGAGTGACTATGGGAGGAGGTAACCACAGAGGTGGGGGCAGAAGATGGGTACCAGAAATGGGGGGCTTTTTGAAAACACGGGAATAAAAAAGGGG